>CM021103.1:377498503-377944954 GCA_007115665.2 Sequoiadendron giganteum | reverse complement strand
GTGGGAGGGAGAGATGGAGGGATAGGGAGAGAGAGAGAGGGAGAGGGAGAGGGAGAGGGAGAGAGGGAGAGGGAGAGAGTGAGAGGGAGAGGGGAGAGTGAGAGAGTGAGATGGAGAGTGGGAGAGTCATATGGAGAGGGAGAAAGGGAGAGAGGGTGAGAGAGAGAGAGAGGATAGTGGGAAGGAGAGAGTGAGAGTGAGAGGGGGAGAGAGAGAGAGGGAGAGTGGGAGATTGATAGAGAGAGAGAGAGGAGTGATTGAGTGAGAGACTTGAGAGAGAGAGAGGAAAAGAGATAATATTTAAATATTTTATATATTGATAATATATATATTTAAATATTTATAGATTAACTAAAATATTGAAATAATATTTAAATATTATACATTTAATAATATATTATATATTAAATACATAATTTTGTAAGAGATTATCATAAATTGTATATTAAATATATTACATTATAAACTTTATTGGATATTATATGTATTAAACTATAAACTTCATTGTATATTATATATCTTAAATTATAAACTTTATTGCATTTTTAAATCATATATTAAAGATTGTATAATTTTTGTAAAACTCATATCTAAAACATATATATCGAATTCAAATCAGATATCTAATATGCTGTCACAAAATTTAATGCCTAGGTATTAGGGTCAGGATTAGGCTCAGGATTTGGTTTGGACCTGCCAATTCTAAAAAGTCAACACGTAAAACATGTTTAACAACTTACCTTGATTTTCTAGACTTCGCCCATGTGGCTGACGACTTTTATTTTACCCAAAAATGAAGAAATGAAAAGGGTTTGTAAGGAGTTTCTTAGCTTTCTACCGATATAAATTATGTTTTACTTAGAATCTAATAAATAATTATTATTTATTTTTTATTAGAATTACGACTAAAGTCTTGATTGATAGTATGATAGAAAAACATCTATAGCTTTCAAACGGTATCACATTTTTTGAATCCAAAACTTGTGTCGCATTATATGCTTGGCATTCTATAAGATTAAAAGAAAAATGAATTTCATGAAGTTTTGACCAAGTTAAGGTGGTCAGACATACGAGTTTTTATATTTTTTAAAATTTGTAATAAAAAATTCATAATTAATTATTTATTTGAAAAAAAATTACAAAAAAATATGCATCACACTCGGACATGAGTCCTCTACTTATATCTAAAATCTTATAAAAAAATATTATCATTTTATTATGGTTAGGGTGGTCAGACAGACACCTACTTCTTCTATTACATTGAAATTTCAAATTTTCACCAAATAGATTTTTTTTTTACAAAAATTAACCTAGTAGTTTAGAAACTACATTCAATTTGCCACATATTCTATTTTTACATATTTTTGAAATAATATAGATAACTTATTCAAATTGTTATGTCAAGTTGCTCAACTCTGATTTTCTTCATTTTCATTGCCACTTAAGGCCCTGCTTTTTCCATGATGATCCTGCACATACCCATAATATAATAAATATTACATATTATTAATATTATATTAGTATATATGAGTTATTTTCCACAGTGTGTCAAATTTTGATATTGCTATCAAGATGCAACCGTATTTTTATGAGTGTTTCATGAGTAGTGGTTCACAAAAATCCATCTCTCATAATATATAATATACATAAAATATAATATTATATGATATAAAAAATGTTTACTATCTATTATAAACTTTGTATATAAGTAGAATAATATAAAAATAATTTTTAAATAAATAAAATAAAATAATTGAACATTAAAAAAAAAGAACCTCAAATAGATAATTATATAAAAAAAATGAATAAACCCAATCAATATAATAAAAGAAATATTTCAAATTTAAATTTTACAATTATATATCCATTGAAAATGATGGATATTGATAAGTAGGAGGTATCTTTCATAGTGTGTCAAATTATGATATGCATTGACCAATGTTTCATGACAGATGGGTACTCCTAAATTCAACCGTGTAGTTTTACCAGTCACTTAATTGAATTTTATATTTTATAATTATCAATATTCTAATTTATTTATCTTAAAACTTTATTCAAAAATTTAATAAAATAAATAAAATATAAATTTTATATACAAATAGAATAATATAAAAAATAAATTTTAAATAAATAAAATAAAAAATAATTCAACATTAAAAAATTAACACTAAATAGATAATTATATAAAAATTTAAATAAACCCAATCAATATAATAAAAAAATTATTTCATAGTTAAATTTTAAGTTTATATATCCATACAATGGATATCAAAATTACTTAATTGAATTTTATATTTTACAAATATAATCTTCATTATCAATGTTTTTTATTATTTATCTTAAAGTTTTTTTTATAATCATCTTCTTGTTTATTACGCCGAGAGGCATTCCCTATAGTGGCATCACAACCACAGCAAAAATCCGTGTACATTCGAAATTGTTGGAAATATTTTGACGTGCACTCTGTCGATCAAGATGGAAATGGAGGATACAGAGAAGTTGGAAGTGGAAGAGGTAGCCGCTAACGTTGGAAGAGGCAGCCATTGGCATTGGAAGAATATGGACGATGATGTTTAACTGAAGAATATGGAAGATGAAATGCTTATTGGATAAAACGTTACAAACAGTGATATGCGTTACATGTTGCACGATCCCATTCCATGAGTAACGTGTTCTTTGTTTCAATTAAAAATTATTCATATGCACATTGTGTTCATATTTTTCACTTCCTAAACTATTTGTAGCATTCTGAGCAAATCGATCTGTGTTCTTCGAATTGGCAATCACTGTTTCAATTGGTCTTCAACAACAACTCTCTGCATCGACGATGAAGGTATGATATTGTTCACTCTTGCATGTGAATTGTGTTGATATTCTCCCATCTATGCATACAATCCGTCCTCCTCCAAATTTTGTTTTTCTTTGTAAGGCATCAAAACTTATAGCAGATCATTCTTTGTTGTTTGATTGCAGGATATTAACATTGCCAAACATTTCATAGAAGATTTGAGCATCGGTTGCTAGATATTTGGATTACGAAGGAGGTGGAGAGTTTAGAAATATTTTAATTAGCGCCCAAATCAAAAGCTAACTCGATTAACATTTATTCTAAGAAATTTGTTTCACAAGAATTGTTGTGCTTGGAAATGCTTTGTTGGCTTGGTTTGATGTTCTTTGGATACGTTTCTCATTGTACTTTCCTTGCCCCGGTTTGATGTTCATAAGAAACATTTATCGGTTTGTCGAAGAGTTCACCCACCTTGCCTTGTCTATGCATCCTCATTCCATATGCATGTCTATGAGGGCAGCTGCAATTACAAAATCTGATAATAATCCACTCATCATGTTGTGATAGATGCCTACGCATCCTTCCATAGCTCTCTTTTAAGAACAGGCCAAGAGAATACTTGCAAGCTGGTTTTGGAATTTCTCTTTACATTTGTCTTATGCATGTTCATGTCATTGAATAAGTTGAGAATTAGAGTTTCTCATGGAAAGATAATGAACAACATGGGTTGTAACTCCTCCATGAAAAAATCTGGAAAAGGTTGGTCTAAAAAAAGATTAGGGAAAAAGTTGGAACTTAAATGTTTCTTTTTTCATATCTACACCCACGTTCACTTGCGTTGCCAGAGAATAAGAGACATTGATGAGGAAGTTAATAGTTGTATAAATGCTCATTTATAGAGATTAACTACACCCACGTTCGCTTGCGTTGCCAGAGAAAAAGAGGTAGCGTCCCAACAGAAACCTTATAAAGAGAAGGTATGGTAGCTTTGAGAGAATAAGAGGAATTGTTAAAAATGAGATGCTAAGACTCTTATTCTGTTATGCAAACATTCCAGTCTGCAAAGCAGATGGAGCGTCAGCCAAAATTACCATCTTGTTTAAGAGTATCCCCCTTACCATGCTAGCTACCCTATTTTTATGTGTCATTAAATTTTCTACCTTATATGCAAAAACTACACACAATCTGCACGTTTCAATGTTGTCCATGCATGAAATTTCGTTATCACTTGGTTGTGATAGAATAGGCTTACCCTCTTTATCCCGGCTAGAACAAATACTAGATAAAGCATTGTACACAAAATAAAGCATTTTTTTTAGTGTTTACATCACGTTAAATTCTTTTGTTGTCTTTGATCTCCAATTTTAGGTAACAGCCTAATTTTTCTCTTTTTCTATAGTAATTTCTTTTGTCATAAGTTCTCTCTTACTTTATGCATGGATTGATGATTAATTTTGTAATTTTATGTGATTTAGTCTTATAAAGTTAGTTACTTTTGAAAATAATCATCAAAGTCAATCAATTTTTTTTTATAATAATTAAAATTATGTTAAGTTAACATGATCATGGAATTATTAAAAATTATTAACATCAATTAATATTCACCTATGTGACATAATAAATTATTATATACTTAAAATAGAAACATTAACTGTAACCTTTATTAAATAGAAAATAGAAAATAAAGTATATAAAAACCCTAATTGAATCTTACACCTAATCTTGATAATAATTTTGAGGATATAAATTTTTTTAAGTTATCATGGTCATGAAATTATGAAAATTTAGTAACATTACTATGATGAATTGTGCAACCTTAGACTATTGAAGAATGAATCAATAGAAGGAAAAAATCAAGGAAATTATGGTGTTCATCAGTGAAGTTAAGCAAAAAAGGTGTAAATTTATATTTGATTTTTTATATGATTATGTAGAATTTATAATAATAAAAAACTCAAATCAAAAAAATCAAATCATAAAAAATTGTTGAAATAAGAAAATCAAAATCAAAATCAAAAAAAATTGTTGAAACAAGAAAATCAAAATCATATATATTTGATCACAAAAATAAATAAATAAATCAAAGATTAAAAAATAAGTTAATTAAAAGATCAAATAATTAAATCAAAGACAAAAATAAATTAATTAAAAGATCAAATAAATAAATCAAAGAGATTTGATAAAAAGAGAAATCAAAGATAAATCAATCAAAAAAGAAAATTAGAGATTTGGTCACAAAAAATTGATTAAAATATCAAATAAATGAATCAAAGGTAAAAATATTAATTAAATGATCAAGGAAATTTAATCATAAAGAGAAATAAAAGATAAATCACAAAGATTCAAATAAATTATAAAAGATCAAATAAATAAGTCAAAAATAAAAATAAAATAAAAGATTAAATATATAAATAAATAAATTTAAGATAAATCAGAAATTTTATCACAAAGATAAATCAATCGAAAAGAAAAAATAAAGATTTAAAATATAAATCAATAAGAAATACTAAATAAAAAAAACCTTACAAAGATATGAATACATAAGGTTAAATTAGGGTTTTGTATAGGGTTTAATTGCACTTAGGGTTCAATTATGGTTATGATTCAATTAGGGTTAGAGTTCAATTAGGATTATAGTTATGGTCAAGTATAAGGTTCAATTAGAGTAACTATTAGGGTTAAGGTTATGGTACAATTTGAGTTAGGCTTACTATTAGGGTTCAACAAAGGTTAAGATTAAATTAGGGTGAAGGTTATTGCTTAATTAGGGTTAGTGTTCACTTAAGGTTATGATTGTGGTTAGGGTTTGGGTTAGTGTTATATAATAAATCTTGGGGTTAGGGTTACAATTGGAGTTCAAGTAGGGTTACAATTGGAGTTCACGTAGAGTTACAATAAAGGTTAAGTTTATGATTCAATTATGGTTTAATTATTAAGGTTGAATTAGAGTTAGTATTAGGGTTTGGGTGCAATTAGGGTTTATTTTAAGGTTGAATTAGGGTTACAACTAGGATTCAATTAGGTTCATAATTAGGGTTATAATGTTTTATTGTTCAATTATAGTTTAACTATGGTACCCGTTAGGATTCAACTAAAGTTAGGGTTCAAATAGGGTTAGGATTAGTGTTAGGGTTAGGGTTCAATTAGGCTTAGAGTTAGGGAAAGAGTTAGGACTAGGATAATTCTTAGGTTTAGGGTTCAATTAGGGGTAGGATTCTATTATAAATCTTGGGGTTATGGTTATAGTTGAGTTTCAAATAGGGTTGTGATCAAGATTAGGTGTAAGCTTCAGTTAGAATTAAACTTAAGTTAGGATTATAGTTAGGGTTCAATTATAATTAAATGTTAGTTAGGATCCAATTAGGGTTATGATTAAAATAGAGTTTAGAGTTAGGATTAGAGTTTGATTAGGGTTAGGGTTAAATTAGGGTTAGATTTTAGTTCTGATTGTGGTTAGTCTAATTATGGATAGTGTTTAATTAGGGTTAGTATTAGAGTTCAATTATGTATCTATTTGGTTAGGGTTTAATAAGGGCAAGTTTATTGTTGATTTTCAATAAGGGTTAAGGTACAACTACGATTAATATTTAATTAGGGTTAGTGTACTTTAGCATTCAATTAGGGTTAGGGTGATGATTCTATGGTAAAGCTTGGGGTTAGGGTTATAGTTAGGGTTCAAATAGGGTTACAATCAAAGTTAGGTTTAATATTCAATTAAAGGGTTAGGAATGAGGATCAGTTAGGGTTAGGATCCAATTAGAGTTAGGGTTATAGTTATGGTTTAATTAGTGTAAGGGTTAATGCTAGGGTTAGGATTAAATTAGTGTTAAACGTTAGGGTTAGAGTTCGATTAGGTTTAGGATTAGGGTCCAATTAAGGTTAGAATTTAATTAGGATTATGGTTAGAATCTAATTAGGATTATGGTTAGAATCCAATTAGGGTCAAGACTACAATTAGGGCTATGGTTAGGGTATAATTACAGTTAGAGTCCAATTAGGTTTAGGGTTAGGCTTAGGGTCGAGGTATAATTATTGTTAAAATTTAATTAGGATTAGGATTAGAGTTCAATTAGGGTTAGAGTTAGGATTAGGTTTAGGGTATAATTAGGGTTACAATTCAATATAGGTTCAATTACGGTTAGGGTAAAAATAGGGTTAGGATTTAATTAGGGTTCCTATAAATTAGCGTTCAATTAGGGTTATGATTAGGGTCAAGATTAGGGTTAAGATTAGACATGGAATTAGGATTAGGGTTATTGTTAGGGTTAGAGATAGGGTTAGGATTAGGGTTATGGTTTATATTAGAGATAGAAATAAAATTAGGTTTAGGGTTAGGGTTAGAGATAGTGTAAGAATTAGGGTTAGGATTAGGGTTACAATTAGGGTTAGAAATAGAATTAGGATTAGTGTTGTAGTCAGTGTTAGGGTTAGGGTTAGAGATAGAATTATGATTAGGTAACCCTTTTTATATATGCTAATCCCAAGCCTAACCCTATTGCCCATCTTAAACATAATTCTAAACCTAACCCTACTACTCATCTTAAACATAATCCTAAACCTAACCTTGTTCATAATGATAACACTAATCCTAATCATAACCATAACCCTACCCTTAATTGAGATGATAACGCTAACCCGAATTCTAACTCTAAGTCTAATCATAATTGTAACCCCAACCCTAACCCTAATCTTACTACTAAGGTGAACCCAACCCTAATCCTAATTTTAACTCTAACCCTAACTCTATGCCTATCCCTAACACTAACCATAACTATATTCTATAATTCATAATTTTATTTTAAGACTAACCCTAACCTTATTTAAAATTTAACCCTAAGACTAACCCTAATTAAACACTAACCCTAACGTTATTTAAATGTTAACCATAGTTTAATTTTAACACTAACTCAAAGATTTCCCCTAATTAAACCCTAACCCTAACTTAAAGGTTTTTCCCTAATTGAACCCTATTTTAAACTTGAACCTCAACCCTAATAAAAATTTGAACCTAACCATGTTTGATCCCTAACTATAACTTAGATTAAATTTTTATATTAAATATACTAAAATATTATTATTTATCTAATAATATAATAAAATAATATTGTATAATTATATATTAATTCATGTTATGTGTTGCCCCGCAAATGCTACTAACTTATCTATCTTAATATATTAATCTATATATTATATAATTAAAAAAGCAAAAAACAAAAAAAAAAATATGCCTTGAAAACGATATCTCTGGGCGTATAATATATAGATTAATATATTAAGATAGATAAGCTAGTTTTTACTCAGTCGACACATGTGGAATTAAAATGCAGGATACAAACGATAAAATAAAACATTTCAAATGGTGGACGTGAACAAGCACGGAAACGAAAAAAATACTGTGTGTGGGAACGGCCACATAAGCAGTTAGATGCTTAGAGTGTGCCGGTTTAGCCGGCCCTATCCTCAGTTTTCATGTTTGCCAACTTTTATATAAATTTTAACCTACATTAAAACTCCCACGTTATACTTTTCATATAACTCGATTTGATTTCAGTTTTAAATCCATTTTGAAAAGTCTAGGGAACCCTAATATACACGGTAAAAAGTCAACTGTTTTTTTTTTTTGCAACTCATTGCATCCATGACTGGGAGCTTAATCACAGAGCGACGTGCAGGTTTTCAACAGTGTACAGGTGACAGTTTCATAGAAAAAATAAAATGAATTGTTGATTACTAAGGAAGATAATTTATACATTTAGTATGTTAATATGGAAGATTTATATTTATTTGTTTTTTATTTTTTTATTTATTTCTTTTAAGGAGAAATATGATTTTTTGAGAATGTTGTAAGTTCGCTATCTTTAGCAGAGGGAAGATGGAAGTACCCAATACTTGCTGCCATAATTTGACGGACTGGACACGGCTTTACCTAACATAATGAAATGACAACACACTATCCCATTTTATCTCAACAATGAAGCTACTCATAAGTGACATATGAATAGAAAAGTAAACAAAATCTCCTATTAAGATTATGTCCCTGATCTACACACTGCTGCCATACCGGACTACCTACGGCCTTAATAAAGCTCATTTAATTTTATTGTTAAAAAAAATTGCTCCTAGTCTATGAGATTAATAATCAACCAATCGCACGATTATGAACATTATATATTATCCGTTGGGTGAAGGATGTTGTAATGTTAAAAACTAAATGTGCTCAATATTAGGATCTTGGTCGTAATTTTCATGAACATGCTCTGAAATCCTCTTCCAAACCTTATTTATGTTCGCCGAATTGGAGAAATGAAAGGAAAATACCAGCAAGGAACTTTTGGAGGAGAAGACGCCATGTTTAAAGGATGGGAAAAAATATTGTGTCGTCTAAGTGGATTATTGGCCATCGCTTGAGTGACGATTGCACTTTTTTTTTGTATGTGCTTAACTTCCTCAGTACTGACCGCTGAACCAACAGGGAATGGCGTCCCCTACCATTAGGTGGTTGACTATAAAAGTTTTATGTGCAAAGAGAAGCACCCGAAAAGAAATGATGACCCTTCAAGATCTTATGACAGTCACGTTGTGCAAGCTACCAATTTCTTATGGTGGTAGTGCCAGATTGATTGACAGGAAAATCAGTTCGATCATAGGTGCATTCAACACGGTTGTTGGCATGGGTTAATATTTTTCCTTTACCATTTAAGCAATGGAGGCACTTACAGATGATTGCATGAATAGATCTAGACTTGTCTTTACATGTGAAGGCACAGCTCCCAGGAAACTTATCTTCCCTTCTACCGCCACATAGAAACTACCAACTCCAACCTATCAGCTAAACATGCTTAAAGAAGGTTAACCTAATGATAAGATGCAGACCTTTCGTTATTGTATTCATCTCTTATTTTTCTTGAATTAAGACAGTTTGTGTACGCCAATAACAATGAACACTCAAACCCAACTGATACACTGAGCAGACAGCTTGGATAGGAATTCAAAACGATCCTTAATATTTTATCAAGCCTTAATTTCATTTGTTTACATTTTATACTCTCTCTTCTTTTTCTACAACTAACTTCTTTTATTATTTGTTTTGCTGGAGAGGATGAAACTTGCAGCTTCTCGCTTATCTGCATATAATGCTTCAGTGACTGGGGGTTCTAGAGCCAGCCTTATTCTTGACAGTAAATTTCATCCTTTTTTTATTCATTTCCCTTATTTCATTATCTACGGGACTGTGTAAAGAAATTTTCCTTGATGAGCTTAACATAGTGCACCACTTTTTGCTACAGAAGAAAATCCACCTTTCTCATGGTTCTCCTAATATTCTAGCTCCTCTTCCTAAATCAAAAGCAATAATCAGGTATAATGTAAAGGACTATGTTACACATGAATCTGCACTGGCATGATGAAATAGTATGAACAACCCTCTTTTTTCTTTCTTTTTGAAAGCAAGATAATTAGAGAATCAACATTGAGAGGGACCAGTTCAAATGGCTTATGGTATGGAATGAACACCCAATTTTCTTGACCAGTCAACAATCATGGGGTCACAAGCAAGAGGGTGCATGTTTTCACAAAAATAACCCTTCTACTACATAAAATAAAATAATACACCATGAATACAAATGGATTCCTTCCTCTTTTGCTTCTCTTTTATGTGTTCTAAAGTCATCAAAATGAAACAAAGGCATTTCCATATTACTGCAATGACACAACATATAACCTTTCATTTATATAAGAATTTCACTATTATTTCTTAATGGATCTTGAGGAAAGTAATTTTGCTACAAATCACAAAGTATACATGTTGTCTTAATGGCAACAAAACAAGACTTTTGATACTGCATTCAGTATTTAGAAAACACAATGGATAGTGCACAAGGGAATACAACTTGCTCTTCCTCTTTATTTTCTTATGTTGCAACAATCACCAGCTTTCCATATTACAACTAAGAAATACAAATAATGAGATACAATCGAACCGGGCTTGCTCTCCACCCTACCATAATGGCGTCATGGAGCCTCGTGGGCTCTAGCCATACCCCCAAGAAAAAATATTTCAACCCCAAGATGATGAATGTGGTCCTCTCAAAATTTTACAAAAGGAATGGAAATATCACAACATTCATATTACATACCTATAGACTCTTCACTCACCATATTCAATGAAAATCCACACAAACCTATCACTCTCTTGCTACAACCAAACAAAGGAAGATGGAAATAGTAAAACTTATCTCTTTGCATTAGGTGTTGGATTTTACTCTTTCATCCATCTTTCCTCTTCAACCAAGCCATCAAGAGCACTCTCTCCCCAAGAAACTCCTCCTCTCATCTTCTCATTCTTCCTACCATCTTCTCTCAAGTTCTCCAAAAGGAGAAGTGGGTAACACCCACTATTCCTTCCTCTCCAAGATATATAAGAGTTTCAACTTGCAACCTTTTGGATGTGGAGCTGTGGAGTGTACCTCCTTATTCAAGGGGGTAACATGCATTTGGACAACCCCTTAATCTTTTCACCCCATCCTCAAACACAATTCGTCTCTCTAATATGAAGACTTTTCAGGGGTCAAATCATGTACTTGGGACACTATTGTGTGCCCACTTGGCCCCTACCACTATGGTATGTACCCTAGGGGGTTTATTTTTGCATCCCAACCAAGTAAATTGACCAACAACCCACTTTACAAGCCCATTTAAAATTCCATCCGAGTTTCACACTTGGATAAGGGTTCCCAACCCTTAAACCCACTTACATTCATATAATCAATTATCCCTTTAATAACAACCAATGCCACCTTAACTTACCAACATATTAACTTTACTCATTTCTAATCCCCAGAAAGGAGGTCAAATTCATAATCACAAGGAGATGTCTTTCGATCTACTCAATGGTTTTCCCTTCTCATACTAACACTTTGCTTTCCTGCACATTACCAATGCAACCGTTAGAACAACCATATATCACATGAACTTGATAGCTAAAATAATATATTATTGCACAAAAATTCCATTTACAACTTCAATTAATATTCCTAACTTGCAAGTCCATAGCACCTTCACGACAGTGACAATGAAATAAATATCAAGAAGAAATACAAGAATATGGTCACCCAATCACATTATTATTTGTTTGCAGTATAGTTTACCATCTATTTATGGAAACATATAACAAATTAGGTTTAACATTAATCATATGCAAGCGGGGTTCTTACATCCACCTCCCCTTAGCTTAGACTTCCCCCTGGAAGTCATTAAGATTAGGAAAAGTAATCGTAATATAGCAATTCACATAAGTCTCTTAGAATATGATTTACTTTACTTTCTTGATGAAGAAATCAAAACATTCTACCATTAAGCACACATTAAATAAATCCCTTTCATGAATCAAACATCTAAGAAATGGTAGGGCAATGTTTAGGGTACATGCTAGGTGAAAGTGGTGGGTTTATTCACTAATAGTGGCTATTTTAGGTAGCTTTAGTGTCTACTTCAATAATGGTGATGGTTTTAGTGGATTTTTGTGTGGCACAACATCCTAACCACCATTAGGGTCTTAGCCCCCTATTGGTTGGCAATGTGTGGGGATTGTACCTCTCACGATCAAGCATTAGTCTTCATTCAAACCATTGGATAACATGAACTGCCAATAAGGCCATACCCTATCAACCCATCATAAAATTTTATACACATATAAGGAATGGAATATTCTTCTAATTTTTATAGAGAAATACTTTGAAGAAAACTATACTACCATGTAGATTTCTATGGATCCATACAACTATACAAAATCATATCATTGAGATTCTCCCCATAACCCAAAAATGGTAAAAAAAAATCCAAACATAGTAAAGTGTTAAATAGATCCATCATTTTTTAAGCTTTTTGGACTCAAGGTGAGATATATTTTTGTCCAAGAGGTCTCTATAAAAATCTCACCCTTAGAATTCTCATAAAAGAGCTCAAGAAAAAAACCCACTCGCAAAATCTTCATCAAACCCCAAATCTACAATAATCCAAGTCTATAAAGTCACTTGTAACTTCAAAAATGTCTTAATTATTTTCCTACGAGATAATAGATTTAACTATGCACAATAATCTACTCATACCAATGTTTAACTAAAAACACACTTGTAATGTCATGTCCCCTTTTTTCCTATAGAGTACTTACTAAAAATAGTAAGTTTCCATTATCTAGAAATAGTAAGTTGGAGGTATCATGACAACATTGATATATAATATTATTTAATAAGTATATTGTCCTAGTATAACTTTATCTAAAGGACAAATAAATATTAAATATTTAGTGGTGCCAACATAGGTGGGTTGTGAGTTTTGGAAAATAGCACTTTAACCTCATGTAGGTGCCTCAAAAAATGCATTTTGAGTTGTCAAAAAATGCCTTGTAAGTGGTATAATATGAAAGGCTAAAGTTTGAGGTGTTATAATATTTTTATGACTTTTGTAAGTTCCTAAGATTTGGGAGGAATATTTGGACGTGAATCCAATGTTTGGTATAAGTTTCTAAATTATCAAGAGTCTATAAATATTGGTCATTTTGCATGAGAAAGATCTTTATGTATTTTACGGGCTTATGATTTCTTCTTCAGAAGCTGAGAAACCATTGAAGGAGTTATCTTCTAGGTTGATAAACTAGGGAGATAGAGACTTGCAAATCTATTGGGGTTTTGATGTATTTTGAGTTGTCAAATTGGTAGCAATTATGCATATTATAAGGGCGGTTCTGTAAAATATCCAAAGTGCCTTTTTACAAGTCACTATGCTACCAAAATTTCTGTGGAAACTTTATTTGTTGCTGCAATAAAAATCTGGAGTGTTTGTGGCTTCATGTGTGCAATTTTCAGCATACCCAGTTTCACTATTTTCCCTTGTTTGTAAATTTAACCACATAAATTGTTAAAGAACTTAAAATCTTATTGAAATATTCCACAAGGGATATTATAGTGGTATCAAAATTGTGATCTTTCCAGCCTAAGGGTTTCAAAGATACAACTCATTAAATCTAATTTATTTCCTGAAGGTGGTTATTATATACTCACTCACTCTTCCAACCCCATGGAAGAATTGGTTATGGATCTAGCTGATATGAGGGCTTCATATAACAATCTCGATGAGGATTTCAGTAATTCAGTACCTTAAAATTATTTCTTAATTCACATGCAAGGTATGATGGTACTGAAAGTTTATAAATTACACCCAAGTTCGAGTGAGAAAAATTAAAAAGGAGGAGATCCAGGATCATGAAGTAAAGAAAATGTCTATACAAAAAGATGAAGAATTGGAGTCAAAGGTTGAAAGTAATGAATTTTTAATTGAAAAAGATATTTTAGTAAATGAAATATCACAACAAGAATGTGTTCATTTCGATAAAGTTAATTCAAGATCAGCATTGCATGTTGATTATGAAGATAATTCAAATGTTATGAATATTGTCAAAGAGATGCCCTTTGAAAATAGTGAAGAGGAAACTCTTTTTATGCAAAAAGAGAATGTAACTAACATGCATGATGATGGAAAAGGGTCACTTGTTCAAAGTGAAGGGTTTGACAAAAAGAAAAGGGTAATGGCACTTGGTGATCCACTAAGGGAGTTACAAAGCAACATTATGAATGGATTTGCTTTAAAAAGTAACATTTTGGTTAACCTAAACTCATGGGTTTTGGATCAACAAAATAATTCTTTTGAATATTTCCTATTGAATTTTATTTTGTAAAATGAGGATGAGCATTCTACTTTCACCCAAAGGTATGAAAATATTTCAGATTTGTTACTTTCAATGTTACCATAAAATTATTTTCATGTTGGAGAACATGCAAAAGGGGGAGATCAATCTTTTAATGTTCAAAGCTATTTATATATAAGAATACGGTATCTAGGAAATCTCTTGAGGATTAAAAGGGGTGGAGACACTATTGAATTCTTCATATTTTCCATTTGGAATGAAATGAATTTTATGAGGATTCATATGGTGTTATTTGTACTTTATAACCATTTAATGAAGGATCAATATTCATATTTTTTGGAATACTTATGCAAGCCAAGTACCACACTTGAAGACAAGGATTTGAGTAATGGAAAAATGGTGATAGGAAACTTGGATGGTTTGATGGTTGACCATGGTAAGGGGAAAATGAATCATTTTAAGGTTCATTATTTGATGACTAACTGTGTCTTAATATTATGGAAATAAAGTCTCATGATAGCTTAAGCATTCATAAAGCATGAACTTCTACAAACCATTAGCATTATAAAGGAAATGAAATTAGTCTTACTATTTGTTGAACAAAAGAAATGTAGAGATTTTCTTATTATATGTCCTAGAGCTGCAATGGTTATGTGGTTGAAAGAACAATGGGTTAAAAATATTTTATAATTGACTTATGTCATCCAAAATCTAGTCATACATGAGTTTGCAATATTGAAGATATTTGGGAGACCTATGGAGGTAATCAACCCATGTTTTGAAATTATTATTTTTGATTTCTCACATATACATGTGTAGGAGGATACATGGTGTTGCAGAAGAAGCTACATGGGTAGCAAGATGTTTGAAGGAAAATATAATACAATATGTCTTGTCCTTTAGTGAGCATCATATATTTCATTCTAGCATTCCACTACTTCAAAATCAACAAAGGAGAATGTTCATATGTGCTTCTAGGATCATCTTTGGAGATGAGATTTTTGCATGCTAATGCTTATTCTCTAATGGAAATTTTAGACATGGGAAAGAATTATTTTCATATTATGGTTACTCATGGATATTTTGTAGCCATTACATGGTTTCTCACACATCATACAAGGGACATATCATGGTTTTCTACTCATGTTGGTAATTCATTCATTTGTTGCATCATTGATATATTTTTTACCTTGGTAGCTCTTGTTTTGAATAGATACAATTTTTTGCACCTAGATATGGATTCATTGCATAGAAGGTTATCATTTCTAATGTCAAATAATCCAACAACCATATCTTTTAATTGGGGAAGATTTAGGGAGGTTGTGTAGTATGCATGTGTTGTTTACATGTTCTCAATGAAATTGTGTAAAGATTTGTAGGTATTATGTATGATGGAGTATGTTTCTATTATAAATCAGTCTGATGCTAATGAATAACATTATGTATTTTTATTTACTCCAATCATACCATATTTAAAGGTAGTGGATTCACTCTTTTAGTTCGGAGCAAAACAATGTTGGCAGTATAGTGTGATATGGAAGTTTGGTTTGATTTTTGAAGAAATATGGAGTAGATGTTATTATTCTAGCAATATTTTTCTCTCCTCTTCTCCATTATTGTTGTTATAGAATATTCCATGAATATGAAGACAACACCTCTCAATATGGGGTAATATATGAGTTTTTTATTGTACATTTATGTATTACATAATTCAACAATATTTATTTTAATATTATGGAGGTGGAAGTAGTTGTTTTCTCCAAAATATGTATTTTTTGTTGTAAGGGATGTAATGACTGTTATAAAAATCATAATAGAAAAAAAACATATCCAAAATATTATCAAATTCCTCACAAGTCTCAAGAACAAGTTGGCCAATGATAGTGCATTTATAGCTAGTGCTCCAAGACACTATTTGAATTGTTGTGAAAAATTGTCTTGGATGTGTTTCAAGAAAAAACTATCAAGCACATCAGTAAGTCGCCTAATATAGTAGAGGCTACATTCTTTCCTTTCATTTTGACGTTACTTTTGGATGATTGACTTTTGCCAATTGGAGGACTCTGGTAGCACATAGTTTCTTTCTAGAATGAACTGTTGATTGTAGAATCAATGTCTTGAAAATGGTGTTGTATTATTTTTTGTTATATGGTCTTAATTTTTACTACTTAATATTATCATTGCTAATTCAGATCACATCCAAATGTTGCATACAGAATCCTTCGAGCAAAGGAAAAGTTTGGAACAACTAGTGTTGTTCTTAGTAGGATGTATCTCCACATTTTGAAGGTAGAAGAGGTAGTTGTTTCCAAATTATGTATTCATTGTTTTGAAGGATTCATTGAATATTATAATAGTCTTATGGGCCATCAAAATCAGATTTTTGTCACAATAGGAAGTTTTAGATATTTTTGGTACAAAATACTTAGTTCTAGTACATACAAACAATGGTATCATAATGAACTAATACTTGCAGATTTAGTCTTTGGGAAATGGTGGTGTAAATGTTGTTACTAGATGATATTACTTGATGCCCCTCTAAAAATATTTTGTTGTTATAGATCAGTTTATGAAGTTGAAGGTATCGTCTCCCAAGTTGAGGTAATGCTCAAGTTTACTTGTGTGCATTTCAACTATGTATATTTCAATATTTTGGAGCTGAAGTTAGTTGTTAATTCCCAAAGATGTACTTGTTGTTATAGAGGATGCAATAAATTTTATAATAGTCCTAATAGCATCACAAACCATATTTACATTATTGAGAGAAGTTTTCAGTTTAGTTTATTACATGCTAGCACGTATATTCAATGGGAAGCATTTGGTGAGTTTACAAAATTTCTTGGAGAAGATGCTATCCAAATTTGGAATGAGAGTGAATACATCAAATATTTGCATGAATATTCTTATTGGTTTCATAGTATTATCACAAAGAAGTCTGAGCTGTCAGGTTTGCACATTGTTCTATGACAAGAATTACAACATCTCACAAGTACTAGATCAAGACTTTTTGTGCAATATAACATAATTTTGAAGTGCATCATGGTAGAAATTGCTTGAGGAAAATAAATATTTAGGAAGCGAGGACTTTTCATGTCCCCGTTTTTTTCTAAAAATAGTAAGTTTCCATTATCTAGAAATAGTAAGTCAGAGGTATCATGACAATATTGAAATATAATATTATTTATATGCTTATATTGTCCTGGTGTAATTTTATGTAAAGGACAAATAAATATTTTAATATTTAATGGTGCCAACACAAGTGGGGCATGAGTTTTGGAAAATAACACATTGACCTCATGTACGTGCCTAAAAAAATGCATTTTGAGTTGTCAAAAGATGCCTTGTAAGTGGTATAATATGAAAGGCTGAATTTTAAGCTGTTATAATGTATTTTATGACTTTTGTAAGTGCCTAAAATTGGTGAAGAATATCTGGACGTGAATCCAATGTTTGGTAGAGGTTTCTAGATGATCAAGAGTCTATTTATATTGGTCATTTTGCATGCAAAAGGATCTTTATGCATTTTATAGGCTTATGATTCCTTCTTCAGAGGATGAGAAACCATTGAAGGAGTTATCTTCCAAGTTGAACTAGGGAGATAGAGACTTACAGGTAGTAGTTTTACAAGTCTCTAAATGCAACTTCATATAGTGGTTGCAATTGTGCTTTCAAAGGAGCTTTATTGTGTGATTTTGCAAGATTTTGGTTGTGGATTTTGGTGTGTTTTCTTTGGCATTTGTAATCTGTTATTTTGCTATTATGAGTAGCACTGGTGTGTGTTATTTTTCTATTATAAACAGTGGATTTTGGTGTGTTTTCTTTGGCATTTGTAATCTGTTATTTTGCTATTATGAGTAGCACTAGTGTGTGTTATTTTTCTATTATAAACAGCTCCAAAATATTTGTATTCTAGATCTATCATTATATTGGAATTTTGGAGAGTTTTTGGTGCAAATCTATTGGGGTTTTGATGTATTTTGAGTTGTCAAATTGGTAGCAATTATGCATATTGTAAGGGCAGATCTGTAGATTGCCCAAAGTGTTTTTTTACTGGTCGTTATGCTACCAATTTTTTTTTGAGGCGCCTATTGCATTTTTATGTGAGAAATTGATTTAAAAATAGGCGCCTCGAGAAGGATATCGGTGTATTTTATATATATTATTAAATTTATATATATGCTAGTAGCATTCGTGATGCAACATGTAACATCTTAAATAAATTATTTTTATATTTATATTTTTTATATTAAATTATTATAATAATTAATATATTATAATATGATAGTATAATATTTATAATATTATTTTAAAAAATAATATATATAATTTAATATTTAAATGTTCAGTTAAAATATATTAATATATTTTTAAGTACATTTATAATATTTTGATAAAAAATATTATATCATCAATATTTAGTTAGGATTATTAAAAAAATATTTTTGTTAGGGTTAAGGTTAAGAGATATAGTTAAGGTTAGGGTTAGTCTAGAGATATAATTAGGGTTAGGGTTAGGGTTAGGGTTAGAGTTAATATATAGTTAGGGCTAGGGTTAGGGTTAATATTAGGATGAGAGATAGGGTTTGCATCAAAATTAGGGTTAGGGTTATATACATGTAATATCTTAAATAAATTATTTTTATATTTATATATTTTATATTAAATTATTATAATAACATATTTCTAATTCAATTTTAGAAAATAATATATATAATTTAATATTTAAATGTTAAGTTAAAATATATAAATTATATATTTTTAGTATATTTATAATATTATAATAAAAAAATATTATATCATCAATATTTAGGTAGGATTAGTGTTAAGGTTAAGGTTAAGAGATATAGTTAAGGTTAAGGTTAGGGTTAGGTCTAGAGATATAGTTAGGGTTAGGGTTAGAGTTAATATATAGTTAGGATTGGGGTTAGGGTTAATATTAGAATGAGAGATAGGGTTTGCATCAAAATTAGGGTTAGGTTTATCATCAAGATTAGCTTAGGATTAGGGTTTAGGTTAGCCTGAGGATTAGGATTACAATTAGGTTTAGGGTCAAGTTTAGGGTTAATAGATATAGTTAGGGTTGGGGTAATAATTGGGGTTAAGGTTATCAGGATTAGGGTTATAGTTATTTTTTGGATCAAGTTTAGGGTTAGGATTATGGTTAGGTCGAGGTTAAGAGATATAGTTAGGTTTAGGGTCCATATTAGGATTAGGTCTAGAGATATAGTTAGGGTTAGAAATGTCGTTAACATTATGATGAGGGTTAGTGTTCGCATCAAAATTGGGGTTAGGGTTAGCATTAGGATTAGGATTACATTTAGGTTTGTTGTCAAGTTTAGGGTTAATAGTTATAGTTAGGGTTAGGGTAATAATTGGGGTTAAGGTTATCAAGATTAGGGTTATAGTTATGTTCTCGATCAAGTTTAGGGTTAAGATTATGGTTAGGTTGGGGTTAAGAGATATAGGTAGGTTTAGGGTTTAGGTTAGGATTAGGGCTAGAGATATAGTTAATCTTATGCTTATGGTTAAGAGATATAGTTAGGGTTAGAAATATGGTTGACATTAGGATGAGGGTTAGGGTTAGCATGAAGAATAGTTTAAGATTAAGGTTAGGATTAGCATTACAATTAGGGTTATATAACCTAGGCCCTAACACTAATGTTAGCCATAACCTTAACCATAAACCTATTTCTAACCCCAATTATTTCACTAATCCTAACCCTCAACCCTAACCCTAACCCTAGCCCTAACCCTAACCCTAACCCTAACCCTAATTATATCTTATCCCTAAATTTAACTCTAATTATACCCTTACACTAACCCTAACCCTAACATTAATTATACCTTATCCCTTGTAACTATGGGTATTTTTCTAGGGTTAGCAATATCATATGCAGAACATAAAAACCCAAAGCAATAATGAAGTGCGAAGGAATAGATGAAACAATCTCACCAAATATCTTCATCCTCCTTGACTGACCTCCATTATACCTTCTTAACTTGCTGAAATATGTTGTTTGCCCTCATATTTATGATGAGCAAGCCAATGGAAATGACAAGCCCTAAGCAAATATTGAAGGATTTGAACAACTATATGCAATACTATGCGCTACTACAACTAGTAAGCATCTAAAATGTTTAAGCTATGTCAAGAAATCTAAAAATATGCTATGACAAATGAGAATAACAATGCTAAAATATGAAAAATGCAAGAGATAAGAGATATATGAAAGTGACTTCAAAGATTCAAGAGATATCTCAAGATGAAGACAAAATTGGCATTTTATAGAAAATGCAATTTTGTATGGACGGATGAGATTAAAGATTGATAAGTGCCCTAGAATCTATGGACAAGATTTAATATGACAACCCACAATTAGGGTTAGGGCAACATTAGGTCAAATTTGAAATGAATGGACAAGATTGATTTTTAGAAAAATCAAATCAAGGGTTGACAATGCATGTGACAAGGCACACAAAACGAAGTTGTTGGAGAATCAAATAATAATTTAAAATTATTTGATTCAAGAGGGGATGTTGAATTTTTAAATTAAAAATTAATTTAATTCTAAAGTGGTGGGGGTAAATAATTTAAATTAAATTATTTACTGAAAGAGGGAATTTATAAAGTGTGACTTATTTTAAATAAATAATATCTATTTAAAATGAGCACAGTAAAAGAGGAGAAATTAAATAATAAAATTATTTAATTTAGGTGGTGGGACTTATTTTAAATAAATAAATTTTATTTAAAATGAGCACAGCAAAGTTATTTAATTTAGGCATAAATTAAATAATAAAGATATTATTTATTTATAGAAGAATGTGACAAAGGGAACCTTTTAAATTAGATATAATGATTTAATTCAAAATTCAGAGAGTGGACCAAATTAAATAAATGAAATTTATTTAATTTAGGAGAAAAGAGCTAATGAATAACTAAATAATTAAACATAATTATTTAATTATAGTGGAAAGTGGGCAAAGATTAAATAAATAAGAATTTATTTAATTTTAGAAAGAAGAGGACTTAAATAGTGACATAATTAAATAAATAGATAAAATTATTTATTTAATCTTGGAAGACATAGTGAACAAAAATTATTTAATTAATTAATAAATTTATTTAATTATAGGAAGACATTAGACAATTAGTGACATATTAAATAAACAATTAAAATTTATTTATTTAATAATTATGAAGAATAAACATATATGAATTAATTAAATAATTATGAATTATTTAATTAATAGTCGAAAGTGAGTCAAGGACATAATTAAAATGTCTTAATTATGCTAGGAAGAAAAAGATTAAAAATAAAGCTTTCATGCCTAGGTCATTTTTATGTGTCTACATTTGCCCCTCTTTGTCAAAATGCAGCCTGTCGCATTCTGGCAAAGAAAATAAGTCAAAAATATGCCCCAGTGTAAAATAGGATGAGGAAGAATGATGAGGAGGGTTGCGATATGCCCCCTCGAGAGGATGGACGGGTTCCAAGAACATGGGTGTGCTCTCAAAATTGATGAGAAGACTAGAAGATGAAAGATAAAAGAGATGTTAGTGCAAAAGATATGGGTGATGATATGGATGCAATAGCTATATGAGATGCATGTTAGTTCCTAGACCAAATCCTTCAACATATTACCATAGGACTTTAATATTTTTTGCTCTTTAAACATCATTGGGCAGATTATTGTAATGGCCAACAAACACCATGATATGACATAAATCAAGGTGTGCAAGGTCGTACCATCACACGAGACAAGCAGTCACAGACAAGGATGATCATGACTCATACTAAGAGCGCAATTGCCCCAGTCTTTTTGTCATAACCACCTGCAAGTGGAAAAAGACAAAAAGGACAAGCCATGAAATGTTGTTGCTTCTTTAAATCCTGTTTCTAGGACATCCTCGAGAAACTAGCAACATGATTGCCAAAAGAACAAAATAAAGCCATTTTCATGATACGTCGTTGTTTTTTCTAAATCCTGTAGTTAGGACATCGCTAAGAAACTAGTAACATGAGTGCCAAAAGATAAGACAAACGTCATGAGATGTCATTGTTTCTCTAAATCCTATTGTCGGGATCTCGCTGAAAAACTAGTAATATGGTGAAAAGGCCAAAGACAAGTGCCAAGTGTTTTAAGATCAAGGTTGCCAAATGTCAAGCGATATCGAATTCAAGAAGGACACATCCTGAATGACATTGATATCCAAGAGATCAATTCTCGGAGTTAGGAGAATCCATCAAAATGCCAGATGATGAGGACAATGCTTAGGAAGGACACATCCAAAAACATAAAGAAATTACGAGAGTTGCTCTTCAAAAGGACACATCTGAAGAAGAACCCAAAGCTTTACCAAGTTAAATTGTCCTAATAAAATTGATTACAAGCCATCGTTGAATTGATCGCAATTGCTGATGAAACAGATGGTTGATAGATTGTTTGCTCAGGATTGATGGAATATTTGCTTGATCTGAAGAAAGTTTGACATTTGTGAAAACGTTGTTCCATGAACCCTGATGGACTGACCTAGTGCGGCCTCGAGGGCTCATCGATTAATGGCCTTGCCTACATCGTGCACTCAAAGACCTCGTAGATTGACACGACCAAAAGACTTTGTCTAAAGGATAGAAGTTTGAATCATTATTTTATTTTGACAAACCTAAAGACTGACCTAATGTCTCAGGGATTCAAAGATGAATCTTGCCTACGTAGCAAATGAGCAGAGACAACGTAGTTCAGACTTGGACAAAGATTGATTGACGTGATTGACTGGACTGACAAGATATTACCTTGACTCTATTTTTGGGATTTTGACATTGATTTGGATGTTTTTGTATTTTCTCAGGGCATTTTTCAATTTTTAGGTCTTTTTTTAGGACTTTATACGATTTTTAGGATTTTATTCAGGACTTTTTCAGATTTTTAAGATTTTTTCAGGACTTTTTTGAAATTTTATGACTTTTTGATGTTTTACGAAAAATTGTGACAAATGCATGTGAATGATTCCGACGCACATGAATAAAAGGACAACCATGATTTTGTTGCTAGTCAAGCTGAATACCGATTGACAGGTGATGATGACAATGACAATGTTGTTTGACATGGGAAGGACACATCCCAAAACAACGTGAAGATGACAATGATATGACAAGAGGATAAAAGTTTGTAGCAGGGCCAGGGACAAAGTCAAGGAATATTTTGGATGGTGGGCCAGGTTTTCCATATTGTTGCATGTGGAATGACTTCATGAGGATTAGATGGGATGATGAGGGATCTTTAGACCATTGACAAAGGAAACCAAGATGGGTGATAGGTATAAAAGGACAATGGATGGCTTCTGTAAAAGATAGGAGACATGGATGGCTTGGACTAGGAGAATTATCATATGGTCTCCAAGGATGATGTTGCACAGCGAAAAGGAGGCTATGAAGCTAATGACATGATATTCAATGACTAAGGTATGACCAGAAGATAGACATGTCAAAAAAAATTCCAAAGCATGAATTGTGTTTTTGCCCCACTCTTCGTCAAAATCAAAATAGGTCAGAAAATGGATGGACATGATAAGGTTTAGATGGGTAGATGGAAATGTAATAAGAAATTTCATGTGAAGGGCATGGGAGATGAGACAACTTGCCCCCAAGTGTAATGGTCTACATAGATGATTTATTCTACATAGGATGCCTATTTTCTAGGTTTTTATCATGGTACTTATCCAAAGCGCCTATTTACCAGGTTTTCACTATTGGATGAAACTTTTCTCTTTACTTTTTTTTATATTTTTTATTTTTTTTATTTTTTTGGTGTCACCACGCCTGTTTGCCAAGTTTTCATCAAGGTGACGATTTTTTTTATTTTTCAATTTTTTTTTATTTTTGCATTTTGCCAGATAGCTTTGATGCTTTAGATGACCACTAACTGTGTTGAAGCCTTTGATGGTGCCGATGTAGAGACCGGTGCCATGACATGCCAATAATGACCTTTCTAAAGTAGTTGCCTTGTCAGGATGATAGCGCTTGCATACAACTGATTGATGTCATTGTGATCCTTTTTTATACTAGATTTGGCCTTATCAAAATACACACATTGTGATGGAGTGCCATGAGAGTCCTTATGATAAAGAGTTGTTGCCAAGATGCGATGGATTTTTGACATGGGATGTTTGGACTTTAAGGAGGATGTAGGATTATGATGGATGACAGTGGACATGGACGGGTTGGTTGGATGTTTGGATGTATTGGTTTTGATTTTCCAAACTTTGGGTGTCAAATTAGGATAGTGTTTGGAACCAACATTTTTATGTCTTTTTTGATGGCCATCTTGACGGAGGTGGACATGTATTATATGTGGGAGTCCTCTTGTGTGGTGGCTCCACATTTTGATTGACTTTTGGATTTGGCATATTTTCTTTGCTTGATTCATTCTTTTCTTGACTTGATATATTTTGTTTTGGAATCCATTTTAGCTTCATTTGTCCACTTGTATTGTTGATTGATTCCATGGCCTTTGACATGTGATTTTGAACTTTGGATTTGTAATACTTTTGTTTTTGTTGGTTCCAAATGGAAGGTTTATTCATGTTGGAATGACAGTGTATGGTGTGGATGGAAGGAGTGTTGGCAACAACCTTATGACAAGGACTACTCATGACAGCCATTTTGATGTTTGTATCAGATAAAGTTGCCTCCAATATTGAGGAGGTATCATTAACATCATTAGATTTTCCAATTGATGAATATCCAAGACCTTGATGTTCGTAATATGCTTGAACTTGTACAGGTTCCAAAATTCCTTGCTCGTGTAGGCCTAGTCCTTTTCCTTGATAATGCATGTTCTGGCAGATTTTGTTGGCGATGGGATACTTGTTACTTTGGAAGCAAGATGCTAACCCATCCTTATTGTGGAAATTAATGCTTGAAATATTCTCCTCTATAAGGAAGCCTGCTCTGAAAAAGATAGATGATCCTAATTGATAGGATGTTGTAGCTTTACTGACATGTTGGATAGATTTATGATTGTCATCTTTGGTTTGATTTTCTGTCATATCAGATTCTGATGATTCTACTGGTGCTTCAAAGTTGATGTTGAAACCATCTTCATGGTCATTGTCATAGAGGCCACTGAATTTAGTTATAGCTTGATCATTTGCAAATATGTCCATGCTAGGAGACTCTTGTTCTAGTGGTAGATCATTTATATGTCCCATGGAGGAAAGTGTATCATTGTTGGTAGTGTCAATGTTGGAAGCTTGGAGAGGGTCATATTCAAGTGTTTCATCATGAAGGGAATAAAGGTCAAAGAGTGGATCATTTTGGACTTCTTCAAAAGTAGTGTCTTGATTAAAGATGGGCTCAGTTGGAATGACATGATCGAAAATAGGGTCTTGACCAAGGCTAGGTTTGTCTTGAATGACATGGTTTTGGATGGACTCTTGACCAAGGATAGGTGTCTTTGGTATGACATGATTGTATAAGAGGACTTCTTGAATGGATGTAAAGATGGGGTCAAATAGACTACTTTGATCTGGACGAGATGGTGATGTTATGATGTTGTGCTTTGGACTTGCCTTTTGACATGTATCCTCAAGTGTAGGTAAGAAGATGGGACTTTGGAGACCATGACTAGATGTTTTTTCATGAAAACATGGAGTGTCTTGAAATGGATTGGTGTGTAATGGACTAGGATATGACATGGATGTTTGGAAAGGGTTAGTGGATTAAGGACTAGGATGAGATGAAGGATTAGAATAGGACATGGATGGATGACAAGGATATGACATGGATGGAGGATTAGAATATGACATGGATGGAGGATTAGGATGACGTGGATAGTTGGTTTGGATTGATGGATGGCTGATTTCCCCTGTCAAAGTTAGGGTGGGTATGACCAATGGAAGTCTGTTGTGACTTCGTGCCATGGATGGTGTTAGGGGACTCCTGATAGTAGATGGATAGAGGACTAGGACTCATGGATTGTTCGTAAGATGGATAGATGGATGGAGGGCTAGGGGTTGTAAATTTGGACTTGGATTGGAGGTATAGCATTTTGAAGTCCCTAGAAAGTTGTGCTTGACCATTACCAATGAATTGGCATTCAATTCAACTAGCAAGCATGTCATAGTGACTTGAAGACATGATGGTGGATGGCATGAGGCTATGCTTTAAACAAGGTGACAATACAAAGTGATAAAAGGGGATGCCTTATGTCAAATGATTTTTAGGAAAGGTTCACTTAAGCATTCAAAGTTTGGCCAATGTCTCGATTTGGATTGTCAAAGGACTGGTTTGAAAGACAAGATGACAAAATGACAAGGTGATATTTCCACACTAGACTTATGAGTTGGAAGCAACTCACCAAAAGACAATGACTAAGGACTGATTTGTTTGACTTGGTCTAATGACAATTTACTTTTTGAGACAATGGTTTGACATAGAAAGGAAATTTTTCCTATCCCAAAGTGTGCAAAATTGAGGACTTGATTTGACAAATGTGGTTCATGATGGAAAATGTCTTGCAGGAAGTGATTTGACAAAATTTTAGGCTGATTGCAAAGATTTGCTTCAGTTGGAAAAGTTGTTTCAGATTTTAGCAAGTTTGATATTTATTTGTCTGAAAATAGTTGGCAAACACATGGTGTTGTAAAAAATGAAAATCAACCACATAGAAGTCATTTTACAAAAATCCTATGGCTGCAAGGACAATATTATTTTGGATCCCACTAACCGCATATCCTTAGCGAATGAATTCAGAAGCTTGGCCCCACAGGCTCCCCCTTATAGTGCACTCACTTCTTAGGGCAACCAAGCTTCCAACCTCCATGAAACTCCCATGGCAGATTGATCATTTCTACTAAGAACTGCGCAGGTGCGGGTGCCTTCGCAACGATCGTTGCTGCACCAAAGAATAGAAGGTTTTTGGATTTCTATAGCAAAGGATTTAATTCGAACATACGTTCGAGTGGTCATACATGGGGCCAAGATTAAGCTCCGTTAAGGAGGAACTCCAACCTGAAGAGGTTAAGCTCAACAGGGTTTTGGGGAGTACTACTTGGTCCGTATGACATATCTGCACTCGTAATCCTAGGCTTTCCCTTAGGATTCACATTTATATATCGGTTAGAAGTAGCTCGGCTAAAGAGCTTCGTTGCCGATTTGAGTTGCTTTGGGGTGAGTACTTTTTCCCACCAAAGCAGGCCCAATTTTCTAAAGTTGACAAAAGTAAGCCAAAATATTCATAGTTCAGTCAATCCTTGTTTAAAAACAAATAGAGAACACATGAATATCCTAACTCACACTCGCATGGTGTTCATTTTAAACCCAAAATGAAATATGTTGACAAACATAAAAAAACATGGAGTTCATTTTAACCGTTTGTAGTATTTTTCAAAACATGGGGTTCATTTTAACCATTTGTAGTGTGAGCTAACTAAAAGTTCATTTTAACCCAATGCTATGAAGAGATGCAAATTTATTTTAATCCAATGAGTTATCATGCAAGATTGTGTAATTTTTAACCCAATGAGTATGCATGCATGTTCATTTTAACCCATGAATGTAAAATGCAAACTTGTGGTATGTCTAAGATTTTTGAAATAAAACAAGTAAATAAATGTTCGACTCCTCGCCACAAGTTGCAAACAGAAAATCAGTAACCCAAAATCTTTAAACTATCATACAGAAAAAAAAGTTTCCCTAACCCTAATTGACCTAGTGCAAGCCCAATTCCTAGAGTCACTAACAGTTTCTCTTACACCCAGGATCGCACAAGTGTGCAAGGGGAGAGGATACTTCTATTATTGATCACTAATATTAGAGGGTTAGCTAGTCAAAATAAATCTGATTTTTGGAACTAATTTTTACATCAAAAGTAAAAACACAGAAAATAGACTCTTAGTGAAATTTAGAGAGCTTTCCAGAAATTTAATGAAATCTGAAAAATTTGTTGTTTTGCATCCAGAATTATTTTTTTATGAAAAATAATAAAAAAATTATTAAAATTTCAAAACAGCTCCGAAAAAATCTGATTTTTTAATTAAAGGTGTTTGAAATCATTCCAAACCTACAAAAAAAAGTGTGTGAACCGATCTACAACAGTTTGTGAGATTTAAGTCAATCTTTGTAAAACCCTAATTTTTAAAAATCTATTTTTTGTCGAATTATTTTGCAGGAATATTAAAAACATAAAAAACAAACCCCTATTGAAATTGAGAGAGATTTTCAAAAATATAAATAAATCCGAAAAATTTGCTACTTTGCTCTCAAAATTGATTTTTCATGAAAATAACAAAGAAAATTATTAAAAATTTAAAACAGCTCCAAAACATTCGATTTTCAGACTGGAAGCTATTGATATTGTCATTAACTTGCAAAAAAAAAATTGTCAAAAAATATGCAACCGTTTGAGAGATATGGTTGAATCTTTGAAAACTAGGGTTTTGTCCCCAAAATGATGCAAAACCTGCAACAAAAAACCAACAAAATCTGCAACAAAAAAGATTCAACTCCAAAATTCTTCAAAATTTGTCAAAATATGTCAGGTTCACCAATGTAACAATGGGAATTTTTCTAGGGTTAACAATATCATATGCAGAACATAAAAACCCAAAGCAATAATGAAGTGCAAAGGAATAGATGAAACAATCTCACCAGATATCTTCATCCTCCATGACTGGCCTCCATTATACCTTCTTAACTTACTGAAATATGTTGTTTGCCCTCAGATTTATGATGAGCAAGCCAATGGAAATGACAAACCCTAAGCAAATATTGAAGGATTTGAACAACTATATGCAATATTATGCCCTACTACAACTAGTAAGCATCTAAAATATCTAAACTATGTCAAATGAAATCTAAAAATATACTATGACAAATGAGAATAACAATGCTAAAATATGAAAAATGTAAGAAGTCAATAATGCAAGAGATAAGAGATATATGAGAGTGACTTCAAAGATTCAAGAGATATCTCAAGATGAAGACAAAATTGACATTTTATAGAAAATACAATTTTGTATGGACGGATGAGATTAAAGATTGATAAGTGCCCTAGAATCTATGGACAAGATTCAATATGACAACCCATAATTAGGGTTAGGGCAACATTAGGTCAAATTTGAAATGAATGGACAAGATTGATTTTTAGAAAAATCAAATCAAGGGTTGACAATGCATGTGACAAGGCACACAAAACGAAGTTGTTGGAGAATCAAATAATAATTTAAAATTATTTGATTCAGGACGGGATGTTGACTTTTTAAATTAAACATTAATTTAATTCAAAAGTGGTGGGGGTAAATTATTTACTAAAAGAGGGAATTTATAAAGTGTGAATTATTTTAAATAAATAATATTTATTTAAAATGAGCGCAAATTAAATAAATGAAATTTATTTAATTTAGGAGAGAAGAGGCTAATGAATAATTATTTAATTATAGTGGAAAGTGGGCAAAGATTAAATAAATAAGAATTTATTTAATTTTAGAAAGAAGAGGACTTAAATAGTGACATAATTAAATAAATAGATAAAATTATTTATTTAATCTTGGAAGACATAATGAACAAAAATAATTAAATAAATTAAGAAATTTATTTAATTATAGGAAGATATTAGACAATTAGTGACACATTAAATAAATAATTAAAATTTATTTATTTAATAATTATGAAGAATAAACAGATATGAATTAATTAAATAATTATGAATTATTTAATTAATAGTCAAAAGTGAGTCAATGACATAATTAAAATGTCTTAATTATGCTAGGAAGAAAAAGATTAAAAATAAAGCTTGCATGCCTAGGTCATTTTTATGTGTCTACATCCCTAACCTTAATCATAATTGAACCTTGATCATAATTAAACCATAACCCTAACCCTCCCTAAGTGAACCTTAACAATAATCCTAATGCTAAACCTAATTCTAATCTAATGATAGTTTAACCCTAACCCTACAACTAGCCTAAAATATTTATCTTGTAACCCTAATTAAATCCAAACTCTAATCGTAATTACACTTACACTCTAACCCTAACCCTTATCCTAGTTGATCCTTTAACCCTAATTGAACCTAAACCCTAATCCTAATTACACTCTAACCCCAACATATATATTTAATAATATATATAAAATACAATGAGAGATATCTTCTTGAGTCCTCTATTTTTCAATAATATCTTTGAGAAGGATATCTCTCAGCATATTTTATATATATTATTAAATATATATATATATATATATATGCTACCTGGTAAGTGTTAAGGTTAGGATTAGGTTTAGGTTTATGGTTAAGGTTATAATTTGAATTAATTTTAGTTATAGAATTAGGGTTATGGTTAGATATAGATTTAGAATTAGGTTTGGGGTTAATTTTAATTCTACCCTTAACCATAATTCTAATCCTATTTGTAATTCTAATTCTTATATACTAATTCTAATTCTAATAGAAACCTTAATTCTAACTACAATCCTAGTTCCAACCCTAATTGAATCATAAACTTAACCTTTATCGTAACTCTATTTGAACTCCAACTATAACCCTAACCCCAAGCTTTATTATAGAACACTAACCCAAACCCTAACCATAATCATAACCTTAAATCAAAACTAACCGTAATTGAGCAATAACCTTCACCCTAATTTAATCTTATCCCTAATTCAACCTTAATAGTAACCCTAACTCAAATTGTACCCTACCCTAACCCTAATAGTAAATCTAATTGAACCCTATACATGACCCTAACTATAATCCTAATGAACTCTAATCCTAGAATTGAATCATAACTATAATTAAATCGTAACCCTATTTGGATCATAACCTTAAACCTTAACCTCCATTTAATTGTAATTATAATTCAACACTAACCCTAATCCTAGTCCAAAATTTTATCCTAATTAAACCCTAAGTGTAATTAAACCCTATACAAAACCTTAATTTAACCTCATGTATATAAATCTTTGTGAGGTTTATTTTATTTAGTATTTCTTATTGATTTATATTTTATATCTTTGTTTTTTCTTTTTGATTGTTTTATGAGGTCAAATCTCTAATTTACCTTAAATCTTTTCATGTATTTATTTAATATTTTTATTTATGTTCTTTTCTATTTATTTATTTGATATTTTTTAATTTATTTGAATCTTTGTGATCATTTTTTATTTATCTTTTATCTTTGATTTTTTTATTTCATCTTAAATTTATCTATGGTAAAGATTCTCAAATCTTTTTGATTTCTCTTTGATTTTTCTTTGTGATTTCTCTTTGTGATTAAATATCTTTGATCTTTTAATTTATTTTTTTATGTTTGATTCATTTATTTGATATTTTAATCAAATCTCTAATTTTCTTTTTTGATTGATTGATTTATCTTTGTGATTTATTTTTTGTTTCTTTTTTTAAAGATCTCTTTGGTTTATTTATTTGATCTTTTAAGTTTTTTCTTTGATTTAATTATTTGAACTTTTAATTGAATTTTTTTTTTTTGATTGATTTATTTTATTTTTAATTAATTTTATAATAATTTTCAAATCTTTGTGATTTTCTTTTATTTCTTTTGTGAACAAATTTTTTATTTTAATTTTTGTTTCATCAAATTTCTTTGATTTGATTTTTTTGTTTCATCAAATCTTTTTGTTTTGATTTTTTTTTCATGAAATCTCTTTGATTTTGATTTTTTTTTGTTTCATCGAATCTCTTTGTTTTGGATTTTTCTCATTCTCTTTGATATTTTTATGTTTTTAATTTGTATGCAAATATTTCATAATAAGATAATACTTAATTTCTTTAAGGAAAAAATATATATTTGTGTAATAGTAATTTTAGGATATTTTCTTTTTATTTAATTTGTAAAATATTTTTCTTTTTTAAAGATTTTCAATATCTTTTAATTTTAAGTATATTAATTTAGAAACTGACTTTTCTATGAAATAGTAAATTTAGAAAATTGCTTTAACTTATTTTTTAAAATTTTAAAAACTTCTATATAAAAAACCTCAAGAGATATCTTGTTTTAATATGATATTGAATATTTAATTTTAAGTATATACTAATTTATTTATTTCGAAAATATAGGTACCTCTTCATAATGTCACAAGTTTTTCATCACAAATTTAAATAGTTGTTTTAATTAACCTCAATTTTGATTTTCAGATATTAAAGTTTGCAAAATTATAAATTTCACCCTTAAATCTAAAGAGATATTGAAATTGACAAATATATTACCATTCCTATTAAGAGATTGTTGTGTATCTTCATCGTCAAATAAAAGAAAAAATATATTAGAAATTTAGTGCAATAAATCAAATTATCTTAAAAAATATATTAAAAATTTAATACAATAAATCAAATTATCTTAATAATATATATTAAAAATTTAATATACAATAAATCAAAATTAATAATAAAAAATTATCCTTGAAAACCATTTCATGAAGAAGCGCAACAACGATGTCTTTGCCCTCATATATTAATTATTTTCTCAAATATTAATTATTTGTCCTGATATATGTTGTATTCTTGGATGGCTAAAGAGCTTTGGTCTCATAACTGAAATATCATATAGACTTTATGTAATTGTACTATGACCATAATTAAAATACTCTAAATAATATTCTTATTCTAAATACTCCCATCTGAAGTAAATATGGTATCTTATTCCAATCATTTCTTCAATGATGTATTTCTCCAAAGCAGTAAATAAATACTCTAAATTCAAACACTCTTCTTCAGTTATTCATGAAAACAATAAAGCAGTAACCACAAACAAACTAAAGCACCCAGCATCCCAACATAATCATAGTCCTAACTGAGGGGTCCATTTAACTTAACCAAAAACAAAAGCTTTTATTATCGCCTCTAGATTTTTTCTCAGAAGGAGGTCCTCCTTGAGGAGGGGAACGTTGTTGTGGGTACCCAGCTGGAAGAAAGCCCTGCGGTGGTTGAGGATAAGTCTGTGTATACCCTATTTACAAACAAAGATAAAAGCCATAAAACTACTACCTATTTACATACAAAGATAAAGCCATAAAACTACTAAGACTGGAACATGATCTGTATGGAAAAGGAAAAATTGGACAAATCTATTCTATAAATCATTAGAAAAAGTCAAATGACAATGGAAAATATTGAACCAAAAAACCTCAAAAATAGAAGAGGAAAAATACCTTATGAAGGAGAAGTTCCAAAAGGAGCCTGTTGCAGTTACTCATTTTAAGTAAACAAGAGATAGAGCCTGCAAATAATATGCGTCCTCTCACAAGCAAATGAAATGAATGATTTGAATGCAAAGGCTACACAGCAGGTTATGATTTAATAAGGATGTATGTGGATTAGCTCCCAAGTTTCCACCATAACAAGACATGAATCAATTCTTCACGAAAAAATTGTTATAAAAGCTACAGCTAAACATGCAGTGGAAGATTTTCCTTACAAAAAGCTAAACATGCAGCTAACAATAACATTAAAACACAAAAAATCTAAAAATACATACATTGAAAAGTCAAAAATAAACAATGATTAAATCAACAATAAAATATATTTCAAAATTATAAATGAGGTGAGTGAAAAAATCTATGGCGAGTGAACTGATAAAAGCTCTTGTCAATAGATTTTCTGTTAGAGGAGGTGAAAATATGAAGGTTGATTTCATGATGAACCATATAAAAATAAAAGAAAAATTCGAAGCCCATTTAAAAATAAAAGCAAAAAAACATTAATCTAGAGAAATTTTTGGAAACTTCTCCAAACATATAGCTGGACAATGGATCCAAAAGAGTTTTTTTTGTGCCAAACCCTAGCTCCACTTTGCTCTCTTCCTCCATGATTTTTCTCTACATATCCTTGCTTCATACCAGAAAATGCATATATCAAGAGGCACCGTCATTGAACAGAGTTGTGCTGAGCGGTGCCATGTTGGTCCTGTACCCGACGTTGTGCAGGTTCCCATATCTGCAAGCTCCTCCTGCGTACAAATCCAAAATCCCCATTAGAATTTGCAACATTCTGAACAAAAGCTGACATTTGAACTGGTAATTACAAGTGAAGTTACCCATTGCTCGAGGCGTCGCTGCCTCCATAGAAGGTCGCATGGGTGCTGATCCATCCCCCGCTACTATCAGCGGCTGCTTGAATGATTATAAATTCATCTTGCGGAGGCTGAATATTTTGAACAAAGGTATAATATTGCTTGTTGGGGACACATCACTCTAGATAGATTAGGAGAAAGCGACTACACAAATGTGTTTTGAGCATGCATGGAAAATTTGTCGTTGCATGCAGCTAAATGTAGAGCAATGCAGCTAAACATGCAACCGTTACATTCTACAATTGAGCATTTAATTTTTCTTATTATTTAATTTTGTGCCTCTTCTTCTTCAAATACTGCAGCTGCCAGTCAATATTTCTAAAAAAGGTATAAATTTTAACTCAGATTTTGATTTCACTGTAGTTCGCCGGTGAAACAAGGGATATTACATGTAACCTCTTTCAACTTGACAACCAAGGTCTTGCAACCATAATAAACTATTTCTACATAACCTCAAGAGAAAAAAAATATGCAAAAAATGGTCAGAATTCATAGAAAATTATACCATCAACAAGACACAAGACACTTGTAACCCTGAAAAAAAAAATATATAGCCTCCAAAATCATTCAAACACTCAATGTATTATCTCATAAATAAATATTTCAATGCACTTGCAAAGTCTCCATGTATGGCTTAAATAAAATATCAAACTCCCTAATCGTACTCCATTTGAACAAGAAAATAAAAATTGTGTAACCAAACATCCAATCCATTCTTACTCTCCTCACATCTGAAACTTATAATAGATACTCAATCAACCTTAGCCAACAAGCCAAAGGTTACACTAGATGACCTCAACAACTACTCATGTGCTTGCTTTTATAGAAACAAGCTTGCACAAATCTACTAAGTTGTAGTACATTACAATATGCCTCAAAACTATGACCTTGAAAAACTATGTCCCCCTCATTTACATTTTGGTATTAAGATTACCTAATATTAAATATTTTCTTAATGTGCAACCTAGGTTAAATATCTATCTCAATGTTACATACAACAAATGAATTGGCCCTAAGAATGTCTAACCCATGTGATGCATATGTCCCTAGATTTCATAAGTGTGTCATAAATAAATTAATTTTATATTAGAAGCATTATGCAAGGTGTATAACACACTTTTTCCAAACAAAATCATAAAAAAATTGAGAATAAGGAAAATTAGGCTAAATTAATTTAGGATAGATTTTTTGCCTCGTTATAAGAGATTGGAGAATGTCAAGTTTCCAAAGATAGAATGATGATCTAAAAGAAAAGAAGTGGCTTGAGAAGACTCAACCATCCATACATAAAATATCATATAAACCGTTGAAATTAGGATGGGTAAAGATGAAATTTGATGGTCTAGAAAAAGGGAACCCTAGATAGGCAAGTGGGGGATGCATCTTCAGAGATGATATAGGTCAACCTATAATTATAATGGAATTGATTTGTGGCTCAGACAATAAAAATATGGTAGAAGAAAGAACTCGCTGGTGCAGGGGATTTGTCGAAGGTTCCCAGGAGAAAGAACTCATTGGTGCGTGCACTAACGGAGGGATTGGCATTCAGGGTGGAGGCGGAACTTTTGTAAATGGGCTTTCTCAAACGGTTAATGGTGCGGGCACTACTAGCGGAGGGAGGTCCTCCTGCATTGGCGGTCAAGGCAAGCAAGGGTTTGTGGTCACGGTAGATCTAAACATGACGGTTTTGGGTCCGTTGGGATTCACAGTTGGTTGATGTGCTGGGCAGAAGATCCTTAATGGCTAACAATGTGGGTTTTGCAGTAATGGCAAGGTAAATGGGGACCGTTTGCAGAATACTTCGGCATAGAGATCTCGGCCTGGGAGACCACCGTCTGGCGGGTTTATTCCTATGGCTACTGCTTTCTCTATTGACTTGACTCCTAAGATGGAAGAGGAAATTGATTTTAATGCTTCTTCATTTTCCTCCCATGGGGTGATCTGTCAATTTAAGGGTTTTTGGCCCTCTCTCCCTCCGCTGCACTCCTGGATCTCAAAAGAATGGGAGCCTTTAATAACTAGTAAAGTTCATATTTTCCCCATGGCCAAGGGGTTTTTTGTTGCTAAATTTGACTTTGATATAGATAGAAACAAAATCTTATATAATCACTTCTTTAGCTGGGAGGACAAATTTTTGTTGATGATCAAGCCTTGGCATGCTGATTTCAACTCCTCTTCTGAAACTTTCAATAAAGTCTCGATTTGGGTTCGGCTTCCTAATATTCCACTCCATTTATGGATTGACTCCCTTTTGGAGGAAGTGGGTGAGACTCTTGGTGATTTTTTGTTTGTGGATGATGCATCTTCTGATATGTTTCACTCAACTTTGCCCGCATATTGGTTGAAATGGATATTTCAAAAGGGTTGTCTACCAAAATTTTACTTCTAAGAGTTCTTGGGTCCAAGCTTTGAACTATGAGGGGCTTCCCTTTTGATGTATAAGATGTTTCAAGATAGGTCATTCTACTGATCAATGTGGTTTTGAGAGAAAATGCATGAAGGCTACATGGTGGAAAGATGCTTCTCCACAACACTATACGATTGTGAAGAAGGTTGAGCAACCAAGGAGCTTCTTTGAGGTGGTTGCTCAGGAATCATAGGGCCTTGAGGCTTCCTCTTTGGTTGTCTCTAATGGAGGGATTTTTGATGCTTTGCAAGACAAGAATGCTATGACCCCTTTTGAGATTGACAGTGGGCCTTTGGCTACCACTTCTGGTGATAGTCCTCTGACTATCTTTTTAGGTGGCTCTCCTGATTTGGCCATGCCTATTGAGAGGAATACAGATCAAATCTTTAAGACAACAATTTTTGGCTTTCCTCTTTAGGATAATTTTGTGTTGGCTTCACTTGATAAGGCAGCGCAAGTGGAAGAGGGTTTGATCACTGTAAAGGGCAAAAAAGATAAGTCCTCTAAACCTCCTTTTGACATGACTCTCCACTCCCACAAGAGTAATTCTAAATGTAAATCTTGATGGTTCTTGTTTGGGGGCTAGTTTTTGGTTGGTTGTTGGCTATTTGCGGCTTTGTAGTCGGTTTTGGATCTTGGCCTTGGTTTCCTTTTTATCCTTGGTTTTTTGTGCCTTCATGTCTTTTAGTTTTGACAACCTTCTGGTTGAGGGTTTCAGATCCATTCAAAATCTACTTGTAAAGGGTTTCGGGGTCCCTTCAAAACCTTTTTTAACCTTAATCAAAAACAATATGGTAGAAGAAATGGTTATGCCATTGGGTTTGGATGAGGAAACAAAGAGGATGCATGAATCTTGTGGTAGATGGTGGCTCCAAGTTAATTATTGACATAAAAATTGACAAATAAATTCAACATATCCTTCACTCACATAAAGAGATAAGGAAATTGTGTTGTGATTTTGGCTACAAATTAGGGAGTGGGGTTGGAAAGGATGGAAGTAAGACAACAAAATATACGAGAAGTAGTTTCTTAGATGAGGCATAAGCATTAGTTTTATATGATTTGAATGAGTTTGATGAAAGAGGATCTTGATAATGGACTAGATCAAACTAAGTTTTCATAATTTAAAATTATAATAACAAGATAAGTTGTGTTCACACACCTTGATTAAGGAGGGTATTTATTAATCATTAAAAATGGGCATGCTTCTTATTGAATTAAAGGATCATCTTTAATTCATATCATGGGATGAGATTTATGATGATTGTAGAGGTTCTACAAACAATTTGGATAACGATGAATCTAATTTATATGAGTCATAGAAAGACATGTTGAAAGAGCATACCATCATTAAAGAAGGTGGTGTTATTGTTTATAATGGACAACAATGTTATTATGTTTTAGGGCTATATGTAGCTCCATGTTCTACCACAAGGCCAACAATCATTACTAGAAGTTAGGAAATAGTGTAAACAACAAACAATAAGAAGGGTAAAGGGAAAAGAGAGCTAGGAAGACAAGATAGAAAATTATTCAAAAGAACACTAAAGGTTACAAATACATGATTCTCTATAGTGGTAGAGGGCTTTGTGGATTATGTGGATTATATAACATTACAATAACAACTATACATAAATGAATACTTAACCCCCCTTATTTGTCACTAGGTCAAGATAACCTAGCTAAACAAAGACCTCTTTAGCTAATAACACCTTTCACATTCACCCACATATGACAACATTATTATGATCCCTTGAGATGATTTTATTTAGTTTTTTATTCATAGTGGGAAGATGCAACCATATTAGATTTTTTTTTCATGATTTAATAGTTTAGGGTTTTCTTAACATATATTCCCTAGTTTAGAGGAGGGATATTATTTATCTTCTCAAAAATTTGTTATATTTTAACATGGTTTCTATGGATTCCTTCCCCTTGTGAAACTATTGATTATTATTGTACCTAGGTTCTTAGCAGCTACCTATTCTCAACCATGGGAGGGAATTTAATACAGGAAGAGTCAACTAACTATGAGAGTGTTAAAAAATGAGTAAGTATGGGATATCATGTAGAGATGGAACCTTTCCCCTTACTTGGAATATATGAATGGATTTGATACGCTAGTTTATGTTGAATTTTATAACCCTTAGAAGGTTGGCATTGTGTATGTGAGGGACATTTTTTACAGGTCTCTACGAGGTAATTATTGTGGTTATGGGAATCTAGATGGAGGAGATTCACGTCCCTAAAAGAGTGAAAGGAAATTATCAAGATGCCATGAGCGGGTTCTTAAAAATGGGTGAAAAAATCAATAAGTTATATAATGGCTTCAATAGGGAGGACCTCCTCGGTATTTGGAAAAGAGTGGTTGAAGTGATGATAAGGTATATTGCACTCGAGGATCATTATAAAAGGTTTCATTCCTACCTCTTTCGTATGCTCAACCACTTCAAGCATAATGTTAAATGAATTTTATTTTTTTGGCTCTATTCCTCATTTGAATATTTTATCCAAAAAGTCTTGATGAATGAAAAACAACTCCCCTTGCACCACTTGGGTTAATTTATTGTCTCTATCATTTAAACCTATCCCTAACCCCAATTCCCACTCCTCGACTGCACATATATAATCCTTCTCTTTCCTAATTAGAGGAGGAACCCAATCCTAAAAGGAAAAAATCTGGTATACCTCGCGCTTCTTTATTCTTTGGCTCTCCTAAGGCTAGCTTTGCCCCCACTTGTTCTATGGACCCTCCCCTTCCAATTATAAGCCCAAAAAGCACACACTCTCCTTTAACAAACCCTTGTTTGATCCTTATTCTTCCTCTTTTGAGGAGGATAATTCACCACCCAACTCCTCAAATCATGACCAGGCCCCCCTACCTTCATTGTTAAATCCAAAGGAAAGAGAACTCTCTATCCCTCCTCCACTAGCCCCCTAAACTTCACCCCATTATGGAGGATCCAACTACCAATACTACCCTTCTCAGACACTCTCATGTGTTCAAAAACAATAGTTAGTTGGTTGTTAGGGCCCAGGCTAGTCATATCTTGTAGAAGACTATTCTCATAGGTCCCATTGAGGAACCCCCAATTATAAATCTTGTGCTGAAATCGGGGATAATATCAACACCATGTGCAAGGCTATTAACATTCAAAATGGCATCATCAAGTGGCATGTAGCCAAAAGGAAAATTCATAATCTGGAGGCCATTACCATATCTCAAGCCCACTTTTGGCATAATGAGGAGTTTGATGAGGATACATGAAAGGAATAATAGAGAAATTTGAAAAATAGGAGCACTTAGACAAGGAGGTGGATTCCTTGAAAAAGAACTAGGAAATTTTTTTGAGAAACGTGAAGGAAATTATATATTTCAAAAATGAAATAGTCAAGAATACTACTACCACTCTACATATGTTTCAAACCAAGCTATAGAAAAGAAGAAAAATAAAAAATAGGTAAAATTCTTAAATCATCAGTAGAAATCCATTGGTGACCTTAAGATACTTGTTGATATGTAACTGGTCCCTAGTGTATTTCTACTATATTTTGTGCTCTTTGCTGGTCATTCCTTATTTTTAATTTCTTTGTTTTTTAGTTTTGTTTTAGTCTCACTTCTAGTGAGAATTGAGTCGTTTTCCTCTATGGCTATTTTGTAATGGATCTAGGCCCTTTTTTCATGTTTATCTTAATCAAAACATTTGTTCCCTAGTTTGCAACATCGAATCATAAACAACATGCATTTTGACCTATTCTACTATACTCTTATAAATAACATGACAGATGATGATTTTAATGGAATATGATCTATCCATCACCAATATGGTCTAGTTCCTACTCCTTTAGGTAACAAAGTCATTAACAACAAAGAGAAAATACATGTCATTAGGTAAAGTATCAACAAAACTAGATTTTTATCCTCATGGTCATTAGGAATTAAATCCATGTAATATACATACTTAATAATTTGTAAACAAAACTACAATGAACCATATGTAATAAATAAATGATTATTACAAAGAATTTTTAATACATTAGGTGTTGTCACATACACACACGTATAAAACCTTCATTATATTCATTCCAACAAATGTGGCAAGAGAATATATATAATTATGATTACAATGTTTCCTTGTATCATTACAAATATCCATGGAGACATACCATTACCTAGAATTGTGCATTGCATACCCTTTCTACACTTCACCAAATACATTCATTCATTTTTAACTCAAATCTTCAATACTTAATGCCCTATAATCTATTTGTGAAACTTATGTACCTAGAAAATTATCTCATTGACCAACCCCTTGAATGATTATTCAATTATGGTGCCAACAATAGGTAGGGAGTTCATGACGGTATGGAAACTATGAATGTTGAGTGTGGGAGGTGAGCTGGTTTGTGGAAATTCTAAAATGTGAAAAAAATTAACCACAAGTCATTTGGGTGATTGGTACTTCAACAACCAACATTAATGATAATATGGTCGCCCATACCCTAGTAATCAAATCTTCATGTGAAATTATTCTCAATAGCTTGAATATATAAAATTTGGGTAGGAAAACACCTTCAAGAGTAAACAATGGTAATCTAAAATTTGTTGGAGTAGGTGAGAACATGTTTCAAGGGTTTCAAGGTCATGACAAACCTTGGTGTGAATTTTATAATTTTTTGTTGCTTGGAAAATTTCCAGGTATAAGAAGGACTCTAAGAACATTCATTGAAGTGCATAAGATAATCAAGTGCTAATGATTGGAAAGAATATGGAAATCAAAACCATGGAGGGGAGGTTCACTACAGCAAAACAGGCAATTAGTGTCGACTTTAGCATTGGATTTTAGTGTATTTCAAACCATCAATTGGAGCCATTACACGATGCAAAAGAGTTTCTTTGTTTCTTCGCCGGATTTTGCACCGGATTTTGCATCATATTTAGCGTCCAGTTTATCGCCGGATTTAACACCAAAAATTTGGTGCCAATTATAGCATCCTCTTTAGCACCGGAAATAGCACCGAATAATGGTGCCGAAAATAGCACCTAAATTGGCACCCAAATTGGCTTTCGGTTTTGCTCCCATTTTTGCTTCTAGTTTTGCTCCCACTTTTTCTCCCACTTTTGCTTCAGGTTATGCTTCCAATTGTGCTTCTAGTTTTTCTTCCACTTTTGCTTCCGATTTTGCTTCTAGTTTTTCTTCCAAGTTTGCTTCCAATTCTACTTCCAATTTTTCTTCTAGTTTTTCTTCTTGTTTTGCTTCCGGTTTTGCTTCCGATTATGCTTCCACTTGTGCTTCCAATTTTTTTTCTATTTTGGCTTCCAGGATTGCTTCCAGTTTTGCTTCCAATTTTTCTTCCAATTTTGCTTCCAATTTTGCTTCCGGTTTTGCTTCCAATTTTTCTTCTAGTTTTCCTTCCAGATTTGCTTCCAATTTTACTTTTGTTTTTGCTTCTGATTTTGCTTCCAATTTTTCTTCCAAGATTTCTTTTGCTTTGCTTCTAGTTTGGTTTCCATTGTTTCTTCCTTTTTTTCTTCTAAAAATGCTTCTTGTTTTGCTTCCATTTATTAATTTAATATGTTTTAATTCAATTTAATTAGTTAAATATATGATACCTCTTAAATAACTCATATGATTATAAAGTAATTAATTTAATTATTTAACTCATATGATTATAAAGTAATTAATTTAATTATTTAACTCATATGATTAAGTAACAAGATAATTACGTATCAAAAAAAAAACAAGATAATTATTTTATTTTTTTGCTAGTTAAATCACTTCTAAGGGGCAGCACCCTGTATTTCTTCACAAAATATTTTACATGAGTTATCGACCAAAATTTACTTGCAGGACTTTAAAAAATGGCCACGTGTTTCAGAAACCTTTACCCTACCTACCCATGCCGATACATTTTTAGTTACAAAATGGTCTGGTTCTAGACACAGGCAACACCAACCAAGACTGACTCCTATCCGCTATTGCTTTCCCCTATTTCTACTATATCATATGTATACCAAAATATAACTTTTACCAGGCTAGGAATTTTTCAATCTTCATCATCATTTGTGTATGTCTGCTTCCTGTAGGCAATGTAGTCTGCAATCACTAGGTAGTGAGAACCACAATTCTGGTGGGCCAGACCTTTGGCTTTTTCCCCTTGGTCCCTGTCGTTGTCCTTGTGCCACTCTTCTCCTAAATCAAAGTCCCAGTCGTGGTCGTCCCCTGTCACAATCTTGTTTGTCATCCCTTCATCCTTGACATACCGGATTGCCCAGCCTCTTGGATGATTTGTCACCAAATTGGCTTCTCTAAGGAAGAAGAATACATTCTGGTCACGATCGTCCCACAACTTCTCAAAACCCTCAAGGTCAAAGGTTTGAATCAGAGGGAATTTCATGACATTCCTACCATGCATCCAGAGCATGTGGTAGTTCTAGGGCATTGGTATTTGTTTATTCACATGTACAATGTCGATGGTTGCATTGATATCCCCCAACCAAGTATGGACAAAGACCATCTGTGTGAGATTCTTCCCCATATCTTTCAACACACCCATATGCAGTAACACTACCAGGAACATGGTTGAGGTTTCTAAGTTTGACTTGAACCTATGATAGCCCCTCATAAATTCTAGCCCTAGAATTTTCTTGGTCGCCCAAAGAATCAGTGGATGAGATGATGCCAGCAAAGCCTACAGTCTTTTGTCTATGATCTTACCTTTGAAATATTGTTGTTGCTTCTCAATTTTCTAGAATAATGGAGTCTCCATTATTCTTGTTGCTACCGCTTCCCACACCTTCCCACTACTCAGAATTGCACTATTTGCTCCACCTTCGGCTCCACCACCTGCTTTTTCTCACACCTGCTTCTGGAATGCTCCTTTGCGTTTGTCAAAAATAACACCAATCGATGCCTTTTATAGACGGTGACCTAATTACTTCCTTTTTATGTGTTTTTCGTTCCTTTGAAGTGTGTTTGTTGGAAATAACAAGATAATTATTATAACAAGTGATTCAAATATCTATAATTTAATTGAATTTGACAACATCCATCTTGAGCAATAAATTAAAATCATCATATGTAATAAATATCCATCCAAAATTAATCATCGACCACTTTTAATATATATAAATTGACAAGTTAATAGTGATAAGATCATCATCACGTATAACTAAAACAAGTGAAAGTCAAATATGCCAGTAGAGTCAATGGGACCACCAGGGATCAAGTCTTGCTAAGTGCAAAGCCCTGATGCCTAAAAAGGGATGAGCTCTGGATCGTACCCCGGGTGGATTTTGGCGGAATGGATAACCCTCAGACCTTGGCTGCTAAGCTAAAGGGGACCCCCTCAGGGGTATCTCCAACAAAAAAAAAAAATTATGTCAGTAGATCAATAACATGTCAAAATGATACATGTACAAATGATATAAGTAAAAATGATAAATTATGTAACTCAAATTGATACAAGTCAAGATGATACATGACCAAATGATATAAGTGAAAATGATAAATGTCAATATGATACAACTCAATAATATGGTATTGTAGGCCGTGAAAATGATACATATGATAGTAACCATGAAAAGAGGCATCGTAACAATATATTAGCAATGATCCATGATGCAATGTATATGATCATGAATGTCACTGGGTACTACCAGCAACTGCCTCATCATCATCACCACTATCATGATCATGATCATCATAATGATATACTAGCAATGATCCATGATGCAGCCTATATGATCTTGAATGTTGTTGGGTACTACCAGCAACTGCCCTATCATCATCATCATCACCATCATGACCATCATCATCATCATCATCGTCGTCATCATCATCATCCTCGGCCATGTGATTTGTACTAGTAGAACCAATATTTTCTAGATCTATATCATGATGAGGATCATCTTGATCTTTTGGAAGACCTGTGTTCTGCAAAAAAAAAAAAAACATTTAAAATAAAAAGTTATTATTTATTTCATGCAATAATTTATTTTTCTGTTATATATCTAATATTGAAACATATGAGATGAAACCATAATCAAATTACATCGTATCAAAGTGCACATACCAGAATAAAATTTCAAAAAAGTTAAATCTAATATGTGATTCCAATGATGTAAAACATGCAACAATTCTAATAAATGTTAGTAAAGATCATAAAAAAAATCGTTATACAATTTAACTATCAACTGTAAATTCTATTACATAACCTTAAGTGCCAACCCTCTACAAAAGAATGAGGAGATTGCAAGAAGATTGGTTGCAGGGGGCATTGGTATAGGAAATGGACATGACTCTTCCAAGCCATCCATTGAGATGGTTTCATACACAAATGTGGAAGATATCCCCGTTTCTAGAGATCTCGTGATTCAGGTTGATACGAAAAATGATGTTGTTTTGGTACCCATAAATGGCATCATGGTTCCATTTCATGTAGCCACCATCAAGAGTGTTAGAAGCCAACAAGATGGAGGGAATTCTTATATAAGGATAATTTTTAATGTTCCAAGTACTGGCTTTAATGCCAACTACATGCCAACGTTGAAATTTCCTAGCAGTATTTATGATAAGGAAATTTCCTTTAGATCCAAGGATTCAAAGTACATAAACCATGTGGTACAAATGATTAAATCCCACAGACGATCTATAACAATGAAAGATTCTGAAAAGGTAGAGAGAGCTACACTGGTGACTCGGGAGAAACTTCAGCTTTCAAAAACAAAGGCAATTAGGCTAGCAGACTTGTGGATCAGGCCAACATTTGGTGGAAGAGGAAGAAAGATGATTGGAACTCTGGAGGGCCACCATAATGGATTTCGGTATTCAACCATGAGAGAAGAAGATAAATTTGATATCATGTATCAAAACAATAAGCATGCATTCTTCCAGCTAGCAGAGAAGGAGATGATTACTTTGCTTCATTTTCATTTGCATAACCATATCATGACATGGGAACCAAGAAGACCAAGGATGTCCAATTTTATTTGGAGGTAATGGATGTGGTCCAAACTTTAGGAGGGGCAAGAAGTTCAATGTATGATCCCAATGAAATTGAGGAAGAACAACAAGAGAAGGACAGGAAAAATAAAATCAATGCAGAGTTTCAAGAATTTTTCAAGCGAGTAAGAGAGTTATGGGAGCAGCCACATCTAAAATATTTTGAACTAGAGTTTGATATACCATTTAGAGAGCTTGGTTTTCATGGAAGAGGAATAAAGATGATTAATTTTCTTCATTTTCATTTGCATAACCATATCATGGCATGGGAACCAAGAAGACCAAGGATGTCCAGTTTTATGTGGAGGTAATGGATGTGGTCCAAAATTTAGGAGGGGCAAGAAGGTCAATGTATGATCCTGATGAAATTGAGGAAGAACAGCAAGAGAGGGACAGGAAACATAAAATCAATACAAATTTTCAAGGATTTTTCAAGTGAGTAAGAGAGGTATGGGAGCAACCTCATCTAAAATGTTTTGAACTAGAGTTTGATATACCATTTAGAGAGCTTGGTTTTCATGGAAGAGGAAGAAAGATGATTACTTTGCTTCATTTTCATTTGCATAACCATATCATGGTGTGGGAACCAAGAAGACCAAGGATGTCCAGTTTTATGTGGAGGTAATAGATGTGGTCCAAAATTTAGGAAGGGCAAGAAGGTCAATGTATGATCCTGATGAAATTGAGGAAGAATAGAAAGAGAGGGATAGGAAAAATAAAATCAATGCAGATTTTCAAGGATTTGTCAAGCGAGTAAGAGAAATGGCTGAACTCCATTGATGCCATTCCTCAATCTTCGCTTGATGGAATCAAGTAATGGTTGAACTCCATGGATATAAAGTATTATTAAATCAGAATGAACTTGAACTGGCGGCCAATTTTGAAGACTATTCTAATGATTCAGATAGATTTATTGAAGATGGTGGCTAGGAATTTTTGAATATGGAAGCTAGTGATTCTGATTTTGATAATTAAGAAGAGTCAGATCAAGGATATGAACCCTCTGCTGTAGAAGAATCAAAATAATATTTCATTTAGCCACCATCAAGATTATTAGAATCCAACAAGATGGAGGGAATTCTTATATAAGGATAATTTTCAATGTTCCAAGTACCGACTTTAATGCCAACTACATGCCAACATTGAAATTCCCTAGCAGTAAATTTATATTAAGGAAATTTCCTTTAGATCCATGGATTCAAAGCACATCAACCATGTGGTACAAATGATTAAATCCCACATATGATCTGTAGAAGTGAAAGAATCTAAAAAGGCAGAGAGAGCTACACTGGTGACTCGGGAGAAACTTCAGCTTTCAAAAACAAAGGCAATTAGGCTGGCAAACTTGTGGATCAACCCAACATTTGGTGGAAGAGGAAGAGAGGTGACTAGAACTCTGGAGGGGCACCATAATGGATTTTAGTATTCAACCATGAGAGAAGAAGATAGAGTTGATATCATGTATCAAAACATTAAGCATGCATTCTTCCAGCCAGCGGAGAAGGAGACGATTACGTTGCTTCACTTTCATTTGCATAACCATATCATGGTGTGGGAACCAAGAAGACCAAGGATGTCCATTTTTATGTGGAGGTAATGGATGTGGTCCAAACCTTAAGAGGGGCAAGAAGGTCAATGTATGATCCTGATGAAATTGAGGAAGAACAACAAGAGAGGGACAAGAAAAATAAAATCAATGCAAAGTTTCAAGGTGTTGGGACTAGAAAAATCTGGCATTTTCCACTAGCCTCTACCTCACCTACCTTCCATATACCACAAAAATACACCACACTTTAATTTTATTATCAATACAAATTGTAGAAATTTGTTTGACCAGATCTATATTATAGCCTCTATTGCACCCATAAAATTGAAATCTCGTAGTCATTCCCCCATTCCAAGGGAAATTCAATACCATCAACCTAACAATGCTTCATCGGTGGAACCCCCATCACAACCCCACTGATGGCTAGATGAAAATAGCTCATAACCTAGTATCAGAGTAACCATACCCTATCGGACTAACTCCTAAGGTTCTCTCCCCGATATACCAATAGAGTCAAAAAAATTAAACACATCGTTGTAACAGATAAACATAGGTGGAACGAATTATGGCATTCCCCAGATGGGCCGATATAACCATGAATAGTTCTTTAGGAAATTTTGTACTTTGAATATACTATTTTTCATGTATATAATCATATCATGTTCATGTATGTTAATATAAGGCAGCTATGGAGGTAGTTCAAAGAGTTGGCCCTGAATTTTTTCCTCGTCTTACAAAGTCTGCAGGAACAGGAATAGGGATCGAAATTTGAGAGTCTGGTTTAAGTTTGAAATCAAGAAATGACAAAATTGTGAAGGTTAGAATGGATTTTAATGTATCACCTGGGTTTCGTAATTTGCAGTTGCAGACTGGTAACCCCAAAACACAGAATTATTCATTACTCCTTGCTAACACTATGGTTGCATAACCATATAATGGCATGGGAACCAAGAAGACCAAGGATGTCCAGTTTTATGTGGAGGCAACGGATGTGGTCCAAACTTTAGGAGGGGCAAGAAGTTCAATGTATGATCTTGATGAAATTGAGGAAGAACGGCAAGAGAGGGACAAGAAAAATAAAATCAAAGCAAATTTTCAAGGATTTGTCAAGCGAGTAAGAGAGCTATGGGAGCAGCCTCATCTAAAAGATTTTGAACTAGAGTTTGATATACCATTTAGAGAGCTTGGTTTTCATGCAAGAGGAAGAAAGACGATTACTTTGCTTCATTTTCATTTGCATAACCATATCATGGTGTGGGAACCAAGAAGACCAAGCATGTCTAGTTTTATGTGGAGGTAATGGATGTGGTCCAAACTTTACGAGGGGCAAGAAGGTCAATATAAGATCCTGATGAAATTGAGGAAGAGCAGCAAGAGAGGGACGGGAAAAATAAAATCAAAGCAAATTTTCAAGGATTTGTCAAGTGAGTAAGAGAGCTATGGGAGAAGCCTCATCTAAAATATTTTTAACTAGAGTTTGATACCATTTATAGAGCTTGGTTTTCATAGAAGAGGAAGAAAGATGGTTAATTTGCTTCATTTTTATTTGCATAACCATATCATGGCGTAGGAACTAAGAAGACCAAGGATGTCCAGTTTTATGTGGAGGTAATGGATTTCGTCTAAAATTTAGGAGGGGAAAGAAGGTAAATGTATGATCCTGATGAAATTGAGGAACAACAGCAAAAGAGGGGCAGGAAAAATAAAATCCATGCAGATTTTCAAGGATTTTTCAAGCGAATAAGAGAGCTATGGGAGCAACCTCATCTAAAAGATTTTGAACTAGAGTTCGATACACCATTTAGAGAGATTGGTTTTCGTGGAAGAGGAAGAAAGATGATTACTTTGCTTCATTTTCATTTGCATAACCATATCATGTTGTGGGAACCAAGAATACCAAGGATGTCCAGTTTTATGTGGAGGTAATGGATGTGGTCCAAACTTTAGGAGGGGCAAGAAGTTCAGTGTATGATCCTGATGAAATTGAGGAAGAACAACAAGAGAGGGACAAGAAAAATAAAATCAATGCAAATTTTCAAGGATTTGTCAAGAGAGTAAGAGAGTTATGGGAACAGCCTCATCTAAAAGATATTGAACTAGAGTTTGATATACCATTTAGAGAGCTTGGTTTTCATGGAAGAGGAAGAAAGATGATTACTTTGCTTCAATTTCATTTGCATAACCATATAATGGCGTGGGAACGAAGAAGATCGAGGATGTCCAGTTTTATGTGGAGGTAATGGATGTGGTCGAAACTTTAGGAGGGGCAAGAATTTCAATGTATGATCTTGATGAAATTGAGGAAGAACTACAAGATAGGGACAGGAAAAATAAAATCAATAAATATTTTCAAGGATTTTTCAAGCAAGTAAGAGAGCTATGGGAGTAGCCTCATCTAAAATATTTTGAAATAGAGTTTGATATACCATTTAGAGAGCTTGGTTTTCATGGAAGAGGAAGAAAGATGATTACTTTGCTTCATTTTCATTTGCATAACCATATCATGGCATGGGAACCAAGAAGACCAAGGATTTCTAGTTTTATGTGGAGGTAATGGATGTGGTCGAAACTTTAGGAGTGGCAAGAAGTTCAATGTATGATCCTGATGAAATTGAGGAAGAACAGCAAGAGAGGGACAAGAAAAATAAAATCAATGCAGATTTTCAAGGATTTGTCAAGCGAGTAAGAGAGCTATGGGAGTAGCCTCATCTAAAATATTTTGAAATAGAGTTTGATATACCATTTAGAGAGCTTGGTTTTCATGGAAGAGGAAGAAAGATGATTACTTTGCTTCATTTTCATTTGCATAACCATATCATGGTATGGGAACCAAGAAGACCAAGGATGTCCATATTTATGTGGAGGTAATGGATGTGGTCCAAACTTTAGGAGGGACAATAAGTTCAATGTATGATCCTGATGAAATTGAGGAAGAATAGCAAGAGAGGGACAGGAAAAATAAAATCAATGCAAACTTTCAAGGATTTGTCAAGCGAGTAAGAGAGATATGGGAGCAGCCTCATCTAAAAGATTTTAAACTAGAGTTTGATATACCATTTAGAGAGCTTGGTTTTCATGGAAGAGGAAAAAATATGATTACTTTGCTTCATTTTCATTTGCATAACCATATCATGGCATGGGAACCAAGAAGACCAAGGATGTCCAGTTTTATGTGGAGGTAATGGATGTGATCCAAACTTTAGGAGGGGCAAGAAGGTCAATGTATGATCCTGATGAAATTGAGGAAGAACAACAAGAGAGGGACAGGAAAAATAAAATCAATTCAGATTTGTCAAGCAAGTAAGAGAGCTATAGGAGCAGCCTCATCTACAAGATTTTGAACTAGAGTTTGATATACCATTTAGAGAGCTTGGCTTTCATGGAAGAGGAAGAAAGATGATTAATTTGCTTCATTTTTATTTGCATAACCATATCATGGCGTGGGAACCAAGAAGACCAAGGATGTCCAGTTTTATGTGGAGGTAATGGATGTGGTCCAAACTTTAGGAGGGGCAAGAAGTTCAATGTATGATCCTGATGAAATTGAGGAAGAACAGCAAGAGAGGGATAGGAAAAATAAAATCAATGCATATTTTTAAGGATTTATCAAGTGAGTAAGAGAGTTATGAGAGCAGCCTCATCTAAAATATTTTGAACTAGAGTTTGATATACCATTTAGAGAGATTGGTTTTCATGGAAGAGGAAGAAATATGATTAATTTTCTTCATTTTCATTTGCATAACCATATCATGGCATGGGTACCAAGAAGACCAAGGATGTCCAGTTTTATGTGGAGGTAATGGATGTGGTCCAAACTTTAGGAGGGGCAAGAAGGTCAATGTATGATCCTGATGAAATTGAGGAAGAACAGTAAGAGAGGGATAGAAAAAAAGAAAATCAATGCAAAGTTTCAAGGATTTTTCAAGCGAGTAAGAGAGCTATGGGAGCAGCCTCATCTAAAATATTATCAACTAGAGTTTGATATACCATTTAGAGAGCTTGGTTTTCATGGAAGAGGAAGAAAGATGATTACTTTGCTTCATTTTTATTTGCATAACCATATCATAGCATGGGAACGAAGAAGACCGAGGATGTCCATTTTTATGTGGAGGTAATGGATGTGGTCCAAACTTTAGGAAGGTAAATAAGGTAAATGTATGATCCTAATGAAATTGAGGAAGAACAACAAGAGAGGGACAAGAAAAATAAAATCAATGCAAAGTTTCAAGGATTTGTCAAGAGAGTAAGAGAGCTATGGGAGTACCCTCATCTAAAATATTTTCAACTAGAGCTAGATATACCATTTAGAGAGCTTGGTTTTCATGGAAGAGGAAGAAAGATAATTACTTTTCTTCACTTTCATTTGCATAACCATATCATGGTGTGGGAACCAAGAAGACCAAGGATGTCCAATTTTATGTGGAGATAATGGATGTCATCCAAACTTTAGGAGGGGCAAGAAGGTCAATGTATGATCCTGATGAAATTGAGGAAGAACAGCAAGAGAGGGACAAGAAAAATAAAATCAATGCAAATTTTCAAGGATTTGTCAAGCGAGTAAGAGAAATGGCTGAACTCCATTCACGCCATTCCTCAATCTTTTCTTGATGGCATTAAGGAATGGTTGAACTCCATGGATATAAATTATTATGAAAGCAAAATGAACTTGAACTGGCAGCCAATTTTGAAGACTATTACTGATGATCCAGACAAATTTATTGAAGATGGTGGTTCAGAATTTTTGAATATGGAAGCTAGTGATTCTGATTCTGATAATTCAAAAGAGTCAAATCAAGGATATGAACCCTCTAATGTAGAAGAGGAATCAGAATCATATGAGGAAGGTTTAGAAGATGAATCTCTTGTGGAGTTAGATGAGGATGAAGAAGAAGAAGAATATTCTGAAGGGGAGGAAGGTAAAATATGGGATGAATTAGAAGTCGAAGCTAGAAATGCAAATAAGGAAAAAGGAGATGAGTCTAATAGTGAAGAGGAAAGGTGGCGATGAAAGGTAAAAGCTACAGGGATATCTCGAGCACTTGATATTAGAGACTCAAGAGGAATTCCTACCAAGAGGCATAAAGTGAGATGAATTGAGTTCATCTACATCCTTCTACTATTTATTCATGCACATAAATGGTCTAGTTTTTAATGCAAATGATGCATATATTTTAACTTGATCAGTTTTGTTAGTTTGGTAGTTTGACTTCTATGACAACTAGCCATTAGGCCATTCTATGCGGGAGCACATTTGTGTTTTTAGTTAGATTTTTTGGATAGCTCTACTTGGTGTTAAGGACATTCCATTTATTTTTTGAATGTTAAGAAGACTAGTATTACATGCTTCTCTATGTTGATCAGATTAGGTTGCAGGTTTTTTACTATTGATTTCTTTATTTATGGAGTTTTTTTTAACTTGGAAGACAGGAATTTACTGCTTTTTTTTAAATTATATGGACAAATTAAGTGGTTGTTTAGCTACGCCAAGTGATGTAGACTACAAAGATTTGTTAGATCTATAGGATTCCTACCAAGATACATCAAAACATTCTTACATGTTAAAAGAATGGTAGAATCATGACGAAGGATGGAAAAGATGCATGTGGATCACTTAGTAGAATGGAAACATGAATTCAAGGAAGCACTCCTTGAGATACCATGTTTGAGAGAAAAGAAGATAAATCAAATAAACATGGGACTAAGTTTCTCAAATGATACAACTCATAACTCAAATGAGGACACTTAAGAGATAGTAAAAGACAATGGTCATTAATTAAAAGATGCGATGAAAATAAGGCATGAATGTCACTCACTACCCTTTAAGGCAAACAATATTTTTTTCCTCAACATGAAATAATGGGACAATTGAGTGGGATCTAGGGCCAGTAGAGAAGCACTTTAGAACTCATCCTACGCATCAATAAACAACTCAACACAAGAAATGCAAATTGGCATATTAACACAAGAATATCCAACTAAGTTATTGAAACTAAAAGTCAACTATTGATACCTCGTTCTCCATCTAGATTACAAAATCGTCCCACTTTTCCTTTTCAAATTGCTTTGGATGCCGGCCATATTTCTCCTCTTGTCAAAACATGGCACATGGACTAGTTAAACTAATTGATATGCAATCATTTACTTTTTCCTAGGGAATTAAAAAAAATATCATTTAACATATTAAATATACTTACAAATTTACAGATCAAGGCCCGTAAACCTTTCTAGCCACTGTGATGCGTGGCACAAAGTTTTTGAAGCCTAGACTTGGAGGCCTTGTCTTGAAAAATGTAAGAATGGGGAAAATCAAATAGATTTAGATGAAGTGACAGCCAACACTTCTAAACTATAATCCCAATCTAAACAAGAGAATACAAACAAAGAGAGCAATCAAAATGAAAGCAAATGAAATAAAACACTCCCCTTTGAAGTTGATTCTTTCTCTTGTCTCTCCTATTTCTTCTTATGCCAATATTGCCCTCAAATTTGTTGATGAAGTTGTGCAAATACCTGCAAATAGTAAGCAAGAAAGTTGGAGATAATGACTGTTAAATTGAAAATGGAGGGGAAGGGTTTCTTTTATAGACAACCATTCGAATGGACGGATGAGATTGATCTTCCAGAAAGATTCTAAGATCAACGGATGAGGATTCATGAGAGGGAAGTTACGAAATGGATGGCCAAGATCGAGTTTCTAGAAAGATGCCAAGATCTACGGTTGAGAATTGATGCAACCAGAATATGCCATGCATGGAAAAGATATGACGCCGACGGCTATGACGCCTGACGGCTATGACAGACATGCAGGACATGCAGACTATGACATGAAATAATGACAGGGGATCTTTGACCAAAATAGAGGGATAAATAATTTATTTTAAATTATTTATTCGAAAATGGAAGAGGATGACAAGTGGCAAATAAATAATTTATTTTAAATTATTTATTCGAAAATGGAGGAGAAGGACAAGTGGCAAATAAATAATTTATTTTAAATCATTTATTTGGAGGAAATGAAAAAGGAGATTTAATTAAATTCATAAATTTAATTAAAGGAGGAGATATAAATTGAGTATGGATAATTGATTTGGATCAATTATTTAAAGGAGAAGAATGACACATAATTAAATAATTTCGTTAATTATTTAATTATAGAAAAATAAAAGGTCAAATAATTATTATTATCTGACTATAGACATGTGATAAAAGATAAATAATTAAATAAATAATGATTTATTTAATTATTGAAGAAAGGGGTATTAGTGATGCAATTAAATAATTTTAATTGATCAAGATAGAAATGAGAAGGTGAATCAATTAAATAATTAAAAACTATTTAATTAATAAAGGAATATGATCGAACATAATTGAATAATTAAAATTATTCAATTATTGAAAGATGATGACTAGGAAAAATGATGCTCATAGACTTAGGACATTTTTCAGTGTCTACAAAAAATATACTAATTCAATTTAACTATGCACAAATAAAATTTAAAAATCGTTTAATAAATTTGATATAATCTTATGAGAAAATTCAAATACCTATGTACTCTCCTCACCGGACTTCCTCTATGCTTCGGACTTCTCATATGATTTTACAAGTTCTTTCCATACTTTGAAACTTACATCAAGTGGCCTTTTTTGAGCCTTAGCTCGAGAGGGATTTTTTTTATCTTCTTTGTTTGGTTGCACCAAAATCTTTTTCAATTTTGAGACATTCGTAGCTTTACCTTCTTCACAGACCAACCTATGTCATATTCAGTCTCCATGTCATTGATAACTTCTTTTTGCAGGTGTATGGGTATCTTTGAGAATGGAAAATGTAGATGGTATTTGAACCGTTGAAGGCATGATTCCTTCAACCTATGAACAAACCCTTTTCCAATAGTTGTCATTTGGATTTCCCCTAAAACCACATCGTATTCTATCTTTCTATTGAAGGTACCCATGTAAGATTGAAAACTTGTTGTGGTGGAAGAAGTCTGTGTCCCAAGAGTGGGTGGGATAGTGGAAGCCTCTACTCCCTATTCTAAATTCCTAGAGTTTAATATTACTGATTTTCTCTTGGCTCTTTTGCTCAATCTAGGACTTCTTGGGGAATCAATTGATTCCCCAAGACACGGTTGATTTGGTTGCAATGTTTCAGGGGCTTCACTAGATCAATTTTCTATGTATCTGGCAAGCATTTTCCAATGCACATCATCCAATTTGTTCACTGCCTCTACCCCCAATATGGAAGCCAATGCCTCTTTATCTTTGTCAGTCAAATGTCCCTATATATATATTAAATAAATTTCTTCTTTTAAATTTAAAAAGTAAAAATTAAAAATGAAAGAAACAAGAGAAACATTTACAAATCTATAAATTGATAATGAATTACCTCATTGTGGCCAAATTTTTCTCCCTTTGTTCTCTTCCCTCTATCGCTTGACATTTTGAGGTGACCTAGGGAAAATTATTTTCGCCCAGTCTGTGGAGGCAAAAGAAGTACACACTATCAGGTATGAAAGTTTTCATCTAGTTTGTGGTATGAAATTTTTACCTTGAATGACTCTCTTTCTTGATTTAAATGTCTATGAATCAATTGCTTGCGCACCTGTATAGAATACAAATATATTTGAAAGGATATAAATATATGCAAAATGAAACAAATGTATTGTAAAAAAATCAACGCTTGTGCACCTGTATAGAATGGTAATCTTTGGGGGATAAAATGGGTGTGGAGTGTGGTTTTATTGAGAGTTAACACATATAGGTCCCATGCTCGAGTCGCATCCATTGATTAGAAATAAAATGAATGTGTGTGCACAATCAATTTGAAACCATGAGCTTATTGTTTTGTTAAATATTTGTGGGAACGAAAAAAAAAAATTGTAACCTTACCTATGGTGTCGCAAACTAAATCGAATTTTTTATCTACTTGCTTGTAGCCCTCCTTCGTTTTGTTTTTCCCTTTTTTGTTCTCTCTTCCTTTGCGTGGCTTTTTTCTCTTGTCATCTCTTCCTTTGCATGGCTATTTTCTCTTGTCATCTCTTCCTTCTTAATGTGGTAAATTTTAAATTTGTGTTCCTGGTTCAGTAGTCGATGCAATAGTCGGCGTAGAAAAGTGTGCCTAATTTAGTGCCGCCTTTCAGCCAAAAAATGTAATTTGTTTGGGATGCAAAAGGCAGCGCAAAGTGTGACTAATTTAGCGGCTAGCAGTGCAAAATGATGTATTTTTCTTGGAATTTGATAAATAAATTGATCCTAAATGACTTCATCTTCATATGTTCCAAGGGAGCAATCATGGTTCCCTATTTTATCTATTCCTTATCCCATGTCAATTTTGTGGGTGCAAAACTAATAGAGGTTAGATTTATGAACTTAGAAATGACCCCTATACAACTAGATGAGTCATATAAAGCGTGAAATATATGTCTAAAGTGAGGTTTTGTGTTGGATAGAATATTCATTGAAATGATATAATTGGTGTACTAAACATTATTTACTATGTTGTGTATTATAGGGGCCAGATGAGGCAATGGCAACAGATTGTGTCATGTCAAATGAGGAGTACACAATGGTTGAAGCGGGACATCAAGTACTCAAATTTTGACTTAACTTATGAAAAAATGATCTGATGGAATTTTGTGATACGTCCATCTTTTTTCACAGTATTATTGAAATTTATAATGTATTATCCAATCTTGACATAAATTAATGCATGTTGTTGATTATTTTAGATGGAGATTAGAGCAAATACAGAGCTTGGGTGTTCAACTAGCAGAAGAGGAAGATATGTAGGTGGAAGTGGACCTAAAAATGTTAAATCACATAGATGACAATGGGTGTTCGAGGATACGAAAAATGGATCTTGTAGACACAACAAATGACTACACTGAATAAGAGGTTAGTCAAGACTATAGTACATGGGATGAATACTTTGAGAAAATATATGACTAAAGTGAGGTTTTTTGTTGGATAGCATATTTGTTTAAATGATATAACTAGTGTAGTAAACATTATTTAATATATTGTGTATTATAGGGGTGAGACGAGGCCATGGCAAAAGATCGTGTCATATCAAATGAGGATAGAACAAATGAGGTGGGATATCAAGTACTCAAATTTTGACTTAACTTAGGAAAAAAATATCTGATGGAATTTTGGGATACGTCCATCTTTTTTCACAGTATTATTTAAATTTATAATGTATTATCCAATCTTCACATAAATTAATACATGTTGATTATTTTAGATGGAGATTGGAGAAAATGCAGAGCCTGAGCATTCAACTAGCAAAATAAGAATATATGTATGTGGACATGCACCTAAAACTATTAAATCACATAAATGACAGTGGGTGGAAGAGGATATGACAATGGATCTTCAAGAAACAATAGATGATTGCACTAAACAAGAGGTTGGTCAGGACTACAGTACATGGGATGAATACTATGAGAAAATTGTTGTTTGTGGATGTTTCGTATGTCGTGGAAAGAAACAATTCAAATGATAAATTGTACAAAGATATTACATATATGATGAGCTTCCAGTCAGTAGTATGCCTCCTACAATTGATTCAAATCCAATAGGAATTGTGGTAAGGAATTTTCCAATTTGATATAAATAGCATCTATACTAATTCGTTTAAACATTATTTTATATTATTTAAATAACTAATTTTTTTCTCAATGGATACTTACAGGATAAAGTTGTTGGTTTAAAGTTTCCTGGATCACCGACTTCTATCCTAGAGGGCAATGATCATTTATCAAATGATACATCTAACAAAAATATGTGCCAATATACCAACTCGAAAGATGAGGAATTGACGAAAACAAGTCACAGAACAAGAACCAGTTTAAAGATGCATAATTTGCTTAAAGACAAGGGGAAGGTGGACTACATACCCTATGAGAATGTATGTGATGGAGATGATGACTTTCCCCTAAGTTTGATATCAATTTACAAAGAGACATTTGATCGTCGACTATATTATGCTTGGCCTAGTGATCAACAACTACCTAGAGTGTACAAGGTGTTTCAATTTTGGGGATATAGCTACATGATACGATCCTCCAATATTCATAGAGAAAATCTAGACCTCTTTATTGTCCAAAATGTACATGTGGGATCTAAACATAGAAACAATTCAGAACAAACCACTAGGAGATTAATTCCATATTATGATCCATCATATTACAGTGGTGAATGGAGAAGGCTAGCAGAATATAAGCCTAGCATGTCAATATATGGTCTAAATTCGAATATGTATACACATCGTCTCCAATTGGAAAGTGGAAAATAAATTAATAGAGGCCATCTTATGTATATAGATGGACGTGCATACACACAAAAATATTACAAGATTTATAAATAGTAGTAAGGGAAGGGACCCTAATGTAAGACCGAATTTTCAATTTGTTGAGGTTATAAATGATAAAGATAGACATATGGAAAGAGAGGTTGATAGATTGATAATGGTTGAGGCTATTAAGGACCTTACCATTGGGGATGAGTTATTGATTGATTACCCCTTCTTAAAATGCACTCCTGCGCGAAAGAAAAGGGAAGAACAAGGTCTCCCTAAGGATGTTCTTAAGGGAAAAAAACCAAAGAATTATAAATGAGTGTGGACTGATGTTTTATAAACTATATTGTCAAAATTGTGTTTTATTTAAATTATTGTATAAAAAAGGTAGTCTATAAAATAATGTTCCATTATTCAATTGATGTATATATGTTCATACAATTTAAATTTAAATTTTTTAAGCCATATTTGATTATATTTCTTTGAAATTGATACATTTGTGATTTATCCAATTATTTCCAAACATTAAATAATGCTTGTGTTTGTTGATAGGTAGAATATTTTGATGAAACACGTACTAATACCCATGATCCAACTGGGCTATTAAGATTTGGACGGGATGATCCAAACCATCATTTAAACCATGCCAGGGCGAAAAGAGCAAGTTTGAAGAGATTACTACCACCTGAGAAATTTGAAGAGTTGATGAGATATGCATACACTAATGAGATGCCACCTAACCTTAATGATACTGATCATGATAGTGAAAATGTAGTGCATGAAGAAGGATTGAATGAAATACTTGCAAGTTTCTTTGGGGATGGAAACAATGATGACAATAATGATCATATGGCTAACAGCAATGATGATAGTAGGGGTAATTACCACCAATGTAATTTTGATGATAACAACCTGAAAGACTCCATCAAGCAAGAAGCAAAGACACATGTGTTCAAATCAGGTGCAAGTAGAACCTCACAACTGGCGTGCACATTAATATTATTAGAAATCAATTCACTATTCGGTTGGTCAAACAAAGGATTCACTACCCTACTGAAGTGAGTTGAAATCTATTTCGTACTTTCCATTTTCAATTGGTATACACAATTCGTAAAGGGGATTTTAAAACCATATATTGTATATAAACAGTCCTAGTATAGATTGACATATCAAACATGTTCATCATAAGTCAAACATTCAATTGATTTAATCTCTAGCAATCTTATAGGGCACTAAAAACTAAAATATTCCCTGAAGAAAATGTGTTGACATCAACTTGCAGAGAGGCACGTCTATTGTTGGTTGAGTTGGGGATTGAATATAAGAAAATTCATTCATGTAAAAATGATTGCATTTTATACAAAGATGAATATCATAACAAGGTAGAATTCCCTGTATGAAAAGAGAAGAGATATCGTATAGATGTACAAGGTCCTATAGTTCCAAAGAAGGTTTTACATCACATGCCAATTATACCTAGACTTCAACGAATGTTTCATTGCAAGTCACTTGCACAATTGATAGACTAGCATGCAAAGAATAGGAGTAAAGATGGATTCATGTGAATTTTGGCTAACTCCAAAGAAATGAAACACATAAAAGAAAAATGGCAAATAAAATTCAAAGATGAACCTCGTAGTATCAGGTTTGGTCTTTCAATTGATGGAGTGTGCCCATTCTCTTTCCTGAGCTAAAATTATAGTGTTTGGCCAGTCGGATTGATAGTATACAATATTCCCCCATGGATGACTGTTAGAAAGGAGCACCTTATGTTGACTCTCATTGTTCTAGGAAAACATCAAGTTAAAAACCTGGATGTTTATCTTGCGCCTTTTATTGATGAGATGCAACTACTATGGAAAGGCATAAGAATGTATGAAATATCACGTCCTCCATCAAATAGGTCCTTCATGTTGTCTGGTGTGCTATGTTGGACTATTCATGTTTTCCCAAGACTTGGTGTTTGTTTTGGTAAGATAAAATATTTACGTATTTACACTCATAGTTTATTTTCATCCCAACCTTCATACTTAGTTTTATACTATTTATTTTATGTTATTAACATTACTTGTTGAATTGTAGGGCTTCAAACAAAGGGGATATTTGCATTTCCAAGATGTGCAGAAAAATTTCAAGGGAGGTATTCTAAATATCTACATAAATTTATTTACGCAAACAACAAGGTTTTTCTACCACTAGATCATAGGTTTAGAAATCGCCTAAAGAATCAATTTGATGGAAAAGTTGAAAATAGAGGCCCTCCCATGATTATGGGTCCAGGTGATTGGCTTAAGAAGTATGAAGATGATGAATTGAAAGCTTGGGAGGATTTTTTTGATCGGGGTGATTCAATTCAAGAACCAGAACAAGTTCTAGTCAATATGCCAGAAGGAATGAAAAGGAAATTCATATTTTATGAGCTCCCTCACTGGAAGGATCTATTAATATTTCACCTATAAGATCCTACGCATGTCTTCAAAAATGTCCCAGATTTTATATTTCGACATATATTAGGAAAAGAGAAGGACAACTTGTCTTCAAGGAGATATATTGCTCTTTTGCATACCAAAAGTCATAGAAAACATTGTGGCCAAACAAGGAAAATGAAACATATGCTGAAGCTCCATGGATTTTGAAAAAAAAAAGAGCTAGACCAACTAAAAAATGTCATTCGTTCAATAAGGACACCTACTGGTTATGGGTCATCATTGGCTAAAGCTTTTACAATTGATGGACATATCACAAGATTTAAAACACATGATTTTCATAATTTTATGAAGGTATTATATATCATCATTTAACATTTACTGGTAACATTGATTAAGTACTAAATTTATTTATTTTTGTGAGAAAAAATTACTAATGACCTTTTCATAAATGTGTTTGATAGCATATCATGCCATTGGCAATTAGGGGGGATTCTTGTCTTACAGTTGACTTAAGAAATGCCATAAGTCGATTATCAACATTTGCAAGGTATGTGGTTATATGAAATGTTCATGTGTGAGAGACATAGATTTATTATATTGCATTTTAATTTTTGACTAAAGGTTCATACTAATTTACTATTCTTATATTACGTGGGTGACCTCCAAGGAGATCCACAAATCTAAAGTTCCAAAGTGGAAGAAGGAAATTGCAGAAATTGTATGTGTATTTGAGAAGGAGCTCCCTACAAGTTTCATGGACCTACAAGTCCATTTACTTGTACACCTAATCAATGACATTGAATTGGCGAGTGTCGTATCAACGAGGTGGATTTTTTTCTTTGAGATTTTTATGAAAACTCTTAAAAGATATGTCTGACAAAAGGCACATCCAGAGGGGTTGAAGGGTATGTAATGAATGAAGCATTTTTCTTCTTGTGTGAATTCCTTGGTAAGGATTTTGAATATGGGCCAAAAATTTGGGATGAAGAATGAGCATCAGATATTATTGATGGAGAAAAACCACAATCTAATGGTGTTGAAGTACAAATTAGTAAGTAAATTCATGATCAGTGTGGTTGTTTTTCTTGCAATCATTAATTTACTCTATAATTTATTTGTCAAATTAACAGCACGACATTTGGAGTTTGAAATAAACATGTTGACATGTAACAGGTGTAGACGAAAGTTCTATACTTGATAAGTTCATTTTGTACCACATGGACTTTATGAATAAATGAATTGATCTATATGATAAAAAGAGATAATAAGTGTTAGAAGCAAGGAGACAATTTAAGAGATCAAACCCAAGGAATACTCCACCTCCCAATGATCTTCTTGGGGAATGGGGAAAATATTGCATACTAGAATGGGTTACTAAACAAATTCAAAATCAAATAGAAGATGCAGGTATAGATTCAGACATAACAAAAGATGAAATCAACATGTCTAGAGGATGTGAAAGAAAGGTACAATTGGAATTTTATAAAATATTGTTTCCTTACAGTTTTGACACTATTAACTATTTTAATATTCTTCATTATATTTTTTTTCACTGAAATAAATGGTCTTTCACAGGTGAGGAAATATCCAGCAATATGGGCATATGGTCGACATTATCGTGTAAAAAGTGTAGATGTAAAGAGACGATTCTTCGATTGTGGCATCATGGTTGACTTCAAGAAATCTAGTCGATCAAGCTCAAAAGATAAGAATATAATTGAAGGGAATCTACAATATGTTGAGAAAATACAAGAAATTATTGAGTTGGATTACCGCTCTTTTAAATGTTGTATTTTTAAGTGTAGATGGTATAAGCATTTGAGAGGACACGAAAAGATGATACCCATAGTGGATTATTTTCTATAGATTCCTCATGCTAACTATCGAAGGATAGGGAGCCGTATGTTCTACCAATTCATTGTGAGCAGGTATTTCCTTAACTCAAACAAGAAGCGGCAGTGATCATTTATCTATTAATTCATAGTTAATTGTGAATATATACATATGTTTATTAATCAATAAAATTGTTATAACATACGTCTAATATATGTTTTCGGTCATTTGCAGGTATTTTTCTATGAAGATATTTTCGACCCGAAATGGATGTTTGTCATACATTATGATCCAAGATTAAGGCATGTATTTGATGATGCACTAGCAGATACTAAGCAAAACAATGATGGCCAAAAAAATGAGAGAGAGGGATTAGAGAACATCAAAGAATTTGACATCCATGATGATGTTGAAGATGGTTATGTTCAGGCACAAGAAGACAACAATCCAGAGTTAGATGATGTTTGGAAGACAACAATATGGATGGTATAGAAAATGATGATCCAAATACATCTGGTAACAATATAGATGGTCTACAGTCAAATTTCAATGATGATGAAGATGATGCAAATCAAGATGAGGATGATGATAATATTAATTACTTGAAAGAACATATGAACATTGACAATGATACACTGGATGACATTGTAGCAGACAATAATGTTAATGACCAAGACTTCTAAATTTTTAGAATTATTTGCAATCCATGTTTAAAAAAGGATGATTCTTATGGCCTAAAATTTGAAATGCTTCAGTAATATTATTTGTGTCAATACAAATTACCCATTACAATATCCTTAAATTGTTCAATCTTTGGTATGAATTGTTGGCAGAAAAAATTAGGATTACTTGGATGCTTCTTCCATTCATTTTATATCAGCATATGTTCGTGAAGACACAAAATTTAATAAAATATTAATACACGTAACTCACAATTATTTAAATAAGCAACTTTTTTAACTTTATTATTTTTTAATAGTTTCCATTTTTATGTTGAACATGTAACAAGGCAAAATAAGCTCAAATTTTCAAAAAAAATTGTAGCTCTACCAACATCCATAATAAATGCTTCACTATATCAGCACATTCATTCACATAAGCACGGTATTGAGGCTCAATAACTGATATTCATTCAAATATAATAAGAAATAAGTATGGAAAACATAAGAAAAATACAAAATGATGACACAGTCATGGAGAATCTCTAATAATAATATGTTCTCCATTATATTGCTTCAATTGATCTTATAGTGCTCTTATTTAATAATCCCAGTGTTATCCTCTCAAGTTCTTGTGGAAGTGTGAAAGGAATTTAAATTCTTAAGTTGATGGAAGCCAATCAAAAAAAATTATCTAAAAGGACTTTTAATCCTTAATAGGATCCAATTAATAAATTATTTGAAAGGACTTTAATTCACACCTAACCAAAAACCAATCAAAGAATCCACACAGTAACAACAAATGTGCCCTAATAAATCTTGCAGACTTAAATAACTTGAAAAGATCACTTTGGAGACAACAAAGAAATAAATAAGCATGAAAAATTGACACAAAAATTGAACTCCAAAATGGATTACGAATTATAATCAGTCATCTCCATTATATTTTATTTTAAATAATATGCATTATAACAAATAGTTATGATGTTTGATGACAAATAGTTAATTAACATAAATGAAAACATAACACTTCAGCACATGAATGCATTGATTTGTTAAGTTTTCAATAGGTGCTCGTGACCACTTAAGATTTTTTCAAGGCTCCTACTCCATGATAATGCACCACCTGCAGAGTGTATCTTCCTTATGACGTCGGCTAGTCTTTAAGCTCCAATGGGTGCCCCTATGTATTTGTTGCATCTCTGGTTTGGTCGATGAACAAGTTGATAGTGGAGAGATGACGAGTGTATTCCTCATCAACATAAGTTTCCATTTTTCCAATTGTACCCTTCATATCATATTCCACATACATCATCTTTTCAAGTTCTTTATGTGTATTTTGTAACACCATCTCTTCGTCGTTTATTTCTTGCAATGTAGTATGTAGATAGATGGCGAGCTCATCCTTCCAATCATATTTCTCCCTAGGATTTCCAAGGCTATCATGGACTGCAGGATGCAAATCAAAATATTCATGGTCCTCTTTGAACCTAATGTTGTACTTGTGTGATTCCACCAGCTTATTATATGTCTGCAATGTCTCACCTTTCATGGCTTTCTCATTTTGGAGCTCCTCCCTTTTGTCAATCATCTGTCTTTGCAATCTTTCATTCTCCACAAATGTTGAGTGTGTGTCTTTAAACAATTTCCGATATTCATCAGCATGATCCATAATCCTGTTCAATCTTTCTTTGATTCTCTCAAACACAACATTATATTTAGTGGTTTTTATTCCTATTTCCAACTCCTTGCATTTCTCTTGAGACTTCTGATGATAGCGTTTCTAGAAAACTACATCTACTAATGCATCCAATATTCTTTTGTCACTCTCTAACAAGGGGGAATATAATTTTAATCTGGAAGAGGGAGATGTTTTATCTCTGTGACTAGCCACCTCCTTCCTTAATTTATCATTTTCTTTTACTAGTTTTTCAATCTGTGTCTTACTGAATTTTGCAAAATTTATGTTTAGCTCAGTTGTTTCAATGGGGTTAGTGTGCCCTACCCTATGGACCAAAATATGTCCAAACACTTGGTTTGGATTACTGATGAGAGTAGGACTTTTATCTTGAGGATACAATGCCCAAATTATAAGGGTGCCTTCATCTGGGTTGTACCCTAATCTTGAGTACATTTTATCACTTGCCTCTTCCATTAGATGCATTGTTTGGTCTCCTCTTTTCCTAAAACTGTCGAACATTATTATAGATTTTATAGCACATCCTAGTAAGATTTGTACCCCAGCCTCTTGAAGTAATTATTTTCCCCTTTCGAAGGTAATAGATTATAACTCTTTGTCTATTTCTTTTCTCAACTCTTCCAAGGAAGTTGCCTCCTGCTCAGAAGTGATATCCTTCATCCTTTTTCTTAGCATTCTTCCTTTATGCTCATAAATAAATGATTTAAATTTGGAAGTCTTGACAAAATCACTGTCAGAAATGAATTATTGTGCGGCCTTGACTCTCATGTCATCAGAGAGTTCATCTGATGCTTCAAATTTGACAATGTTTCATTCTAGAGGTGGCTCATATTTTGTAACTACAAGGGCACTTATTTTTTCGACCTCATCATCCTCCTCATCACTCTCTTCTTCATCTTCTTCAATCATGTTTGTATCTATAGAGAAGTTCATTTCCGGAGTGGGTTGTGAGGGTATGTAATCAAGAGGCTCTATGTCCTCAGCCTACATTCCTGAATAAGTTTTCTGAGGTGCTTCAAAGACATTTGGGGGTACATATTTTATTAGCTCATCCACATGAGTGATGAGTTGCTCAATTATTTCCAGAGGATCATGTACTTCATTAAATTCCCCTGAATAGGATGGGACATTTCCTTTCTTCCAAGTCTCATCAAGCACAACTTTGTTATATGCAGTCATCTTGTCTTTTGTTGAGGCCTCATACATCATCAATAGAGAATTGGTGTTCATACCCTGATATTCCTTGTGACAATTTTTCCTTGTGAATAAAACCCTCTATATCAAAATTATTTCTTTCATTACCCAATGGTAAATTGTATTTTTCCAATTTTGTATCAATTTCTTCATACCCTTCACTGGTGACTACTGTAAAATCTCCAAAGCACAAAGTTTTAGGCATGATAGACTGCTTACTGTATCTCTTAAGATATTTTGCATCAGATTTAGCCAACTGTCTTGCAATTTCCAAATAGGCTATTTTGTCTAGAACTATTTTTGGCAATAGATTTGGGGCTCCTTCAAACCCATAGACTCTAATCACAGTGCAATCGGGAAATGCATACCAATCCCCCCAATTACGATTTATCTTTTTCTTGGGTTCCTTTTCCTTTGGTCTCAAGAATTTCTATATTTCAAGGGATAGTTTATAATTACATGTATGTCCCAACAATTTCAATAATGGCTTGACAAAATATTCCTCAAAGTATAGATAGTGTGATCTACCATATCTACTATCCAATATGGAAGTCCACATTTGTACAGGTTTATAATTCCCACTTTCATCTACATCTCTTATCCTTAATTCTTCTCCCCATAACCTTCTAACATGTCCTTCATGTAGAAGCAAATGCATAAACAAAGAGTAATGTTTACAATCATGAATACTATCACCGTTGCTTTTGATCCTTCCCAACCCCTAGTTCAGAGAATTGGCTAAATAACTAGCATAGTCAAATGGTCTAGCATCTTTGCTTTGTATGTCTACAGCCAGGACCATTGGGGCAATTGACATGAGAGGTGGAACCTCTACTCCTAACACTTGTCCAACTAAATAATATATATTGAAAATATTCTTCAAATAAATCCTCATGAAATGGAGGGTTATCATTACTAGAAAACCTTCTGAGCTAGCTACCTTCATCCTTGGGCCTATGTAGTGGTATCTTTCATCTTTTATAGCTCGTGTCCATGTGACGGTACTCTGTTAGAAGCTCTTTGATTGTAAATGGTAAATTCAAAGAGAATTCCAATTGAAAAACATTAGAAATGAGATCTTTGGAGATAATGAGAATGTCAAACCCATTGTGTGATTAAATAGCTCTTCTTTTAGGGTCATATTTGTTGGCTAGAGCTTTAACCAACTTTGTATTAACAAACACATTGGGTACAACTAATCTTCATAGGTTCAGTCTCCATGGGTTGCAGACTGGTTGAAACCTATATTGTTTCCTATAATGGTATATGAATAGGTCATATCCCTGTCGGGGTGTCCACACGTCTCCTAAACATTTATGCTTGTCCCATAACTTATCCATGGAAGGATTTGTTTGTGCACTCCTTTTAGGTCTCACCCCTGACCCCAAGCATTGATCAATTAAGTCCTGGTTTAGAAGTCTTTTCTCTTTTTTTTGTTTCTTAATTTTTGGCATTTCTGAGCTTTCTTCCATTGTTCAATTTTCTTATAAGTCTTTATAGAAGCCATTTCTTCATCGGTTTTTGTATACTTACTTGGATTCACTTTCATTAGTTTTGAGTTGTGTAGTAATGGCGAATTTCCAACCTCCTTTACTCCACTCCCGTGTCCAGCGAATCCTTTTTAAGTCTTAATGAAAATATGTGATCAAATTGAGGTATAATTCACTCAACTCTAGCTCATAAATGCTCCACTTGCTATCAATATTTTCATCAGGTAGATCATTTATTTTGAATATCTCAATGATATAAATGAGATGTCACATTAGTTGAAAACAATCATCATCGTTGCATCGGCGAAACCATGATTCTATTTTCACCGATAACCACCTTCTTCATCGATGAACTCCCTCCTTTCAGGGTATCGGTGAGATGCCGGATAATGTCTCCCCAATGTGCCCTAGTTTCTCTGATATCCTTCGTTAACATGTACTTGATGGTTCATGGTCTTATTGGGTCATCAGGGAGACTCTTTTTATCCTTCCACTGATAAGTTTTACTTCCTCTGATGCCTTCATCCTTTTATCATTGCATCATGGAAACCAGACTTTATGTTGGCCTGATAGCATTTTATTCCCTCGATATACTTTCACCACATTTTGAACTTTGTTACTGTATAATGTATCACTCCATCGGTGGGACGTTGTGTTCCCTTCCACTGATATGTTCTAGTGATGTCGATATTATTTATTTAATATGTTATAATCCCTAATATATGCACATAGGACCAATCAATCATGAATTCATCCAAAAAATAGGGTGCTACACTCAGTGCTAGACTAGGTGCTAAAGTATGCTCCAAAGTAGGCATATAATTAGGCGTTGAATTAGGTGCTATTATCGGCACTACACTCAAGAGCTAAACTCGGTGAAAACTCGACGCTATGATTGGCACAAGGCTCAGAGCTAAATTTGGTGTTGAACCTGACGTTAAACCTAGCGTAAAATTCAGCACTACTTTTCGCCGAATTTAGCGCCTGCTTGTTCTCGTCGATGTAATAAATGTTAAAAATAGCACTGACTCGACAAATAGCATCGACTTTTTCAATATATTAGAGAAAAATGCATTGAAACAATGGATGGAAGCAAAAAATGGAGCGAATCACAGGGATTTGCTGTAGTGGTTATGGGTTGGGCCACAAGAGGGATTGGGATGTAAAGAGGTAGTAGAGATCTAGGATTAGAGATCAAGTTTACATTAAGATTTAGAAATGGGATGATAACCAATCACAATATATGGATTGGGTCCCACAAGAGATTGAAAATTGGGGAGGAAGGGGAGGTTAGATTACATCATGGCATCAAGAATAAAATTAGAAAGAGTGAGAATATGATAGGAAAAGTGAATTGTGGGGAGTGAGAAGTGGGATAGACTTGGCACTAGGAACTTGGTGCTAGGGTTTGGGGTTCTCTTGGAGGTCTAAACTCTAGGGGGAAGAAAGGGATCAAGGAATTGAGGCTTAGAGGGAACCAAGGACTTGGAACTAAGTTTTAAATTCCTAATTCCTTCTATGGTTCTACACCTAGCGGAAGGGAATATGGCGAGGATTGGAACAAAAAAGGAACTTGGCACCTTGTGATTGGGTGCCAAGATCGAAGGTTCCCTTATGGTCATGTGACCTAATAGGTAACTAGAACAAAGGTAAGGAAAGGATAACATATAATAGGGATTGACAACCAAAATAGACTTGGACTTTGAGACTTGGACCCTTGTTCCAAGGTTTGTTTGAGGACCCATGACCTGAAATAGAAGAAAAAATGATACAAAGAGAGGGTGGGGCCAAGGTTTCAAGAGGGAATACAAATCTAAGACCTACTCAATAGGTCTCAATTCCACCTAAAAACTCACAACCCTAGAAAACAAAGGCTACACAAAAAATACAAACACATTGAATTTTTTCTAAACACCAAACTCCATGAAAGGATAACCCTCTTGGAATTTCTTATATCAAATATCAAGGGTGGGTAAATAGGACAAGACACATTGAAGAGGTGGGACTCAAGCAAAAAATGGTATCATAGCTTTGATTCCCAATATGTATTATGTATAGTAATGTTAATTAAACTAAGCATTGAATCTATTTAATATTGTAGATGTATAATCATAATATTAAAAATAGTGTTATCAAATTAGTGTAGTACTAAACCATTTTGATTACAATAAAAGTAAAGTGAGTTTTTATTCAGACTTATTTTAATCATTATCCTTTATATAAATCTAGTGGAAAATAACTAAAAAAGGACATAAGAAAATATACTTCGATAAAATTTCAAAATTGTGTCATATTTTTATAAAGAAAATGACCAACACAAATATAATTTTTCAATTTGGAACACCTAATAGTGACATTTATGTTTTAAAATTTAAAATGATATAAACTAATTAAATATAGAACTCTTGATGTAGTTTATGTTTAGAATTTTTTAATTCAAAAATTAAAATTATTTGGATATATTTTTTATAAATTTAAGAGCATGATTTTATTTTTTATTTTTATTTTTAAAAGTGAGGTAAATAGGACATCACTAAAAAGAGCAAACAATTTTTTTCTAATTTCTTTTCACATAGACATCTTCAAAATATACTACATAAAAATGATGAACATTTATTTATTAATATTTTTTAAATTCAAACTTAATCAAATTGTCATAGTTTTCATGGGACCTTTTGTTTGAATTTTTCATCACTTAAAAAATATACTCTCTTGGAGAAGATTTTCTATCTAGTGCACTATATATGTATTTTTAAATTAATGTATTTAAATATATTTTTAATTTCTAATCAGTCTCATATTTAATTATAATAACTTGTAGTAATTTTTTTTTAAATTATAAAAAGATATTTTTAGATTCTACACTTCAAGCTCTATAATAGAGCATGTTTGAATATTCAAAAAAATAGCATGTTGAAGAAATATTCAAGTGAAGTAGATTTTTAAAAAATTGTTAAAATTGTTGGGGGTGGGGTTGCTACATAGGCTTCAGTCTTATTCTGACAACAAAGTGAAAAAACATACAAGCAATTTTTTGGTTGAAACCCTACACATTTTTAGGTAAAAATATAATGGATTTTTTAAATGTGTAGACATGCAAAAATGCTTGACTTGTATCACACATCCCTGATCCTACATTTTTCATCATTTCCATCCCTAACATTGCATTTTTATCACTTACATCACTAATTCCCCTTTTAACATCATTTCCCATTAATTATCCTAATTATCTCTATTAATTAAGTAATTTTGAATTATTTAATTAATTCATCACATTTCATTAATTTTCCTCTTATCTTCCCTAATTGAATAATTTTAATTATTTAATTACCCATTTTACTAATTTTCTTCTAATGTCCCATGATTAAATAATTTTAATTATTTAAATATCTAATTTCCCTGCCACTTGCAAGAAATATTTTTATTAAAAAAGAATATCCTAATCCTCCATATTTAAAAAATCTTGCATTATTTAATTGTTCTAATTTCCCTTTCAAAGACATATTCCCATAAAAAATATTATTTTTCAAAATATCCTAAAATAGCTCAACTTCCTCATTCATCCTCAACCATTCATTTTCTTGATTTAATCTTCACCCTTCATTTCAAAATATCTTAAACCAATTTCCTTAAATTGTGGAGATATTTTGAGTTCAAATTAATTTCAATCATTCATCCTCCTTGTCTACTCTCATCCATTGATCTCAAGATCTAAACTCAACCGTTGAACATAATTTTGAAAATCTATAAAAGACTCATCATTCCTTCACTATCACCTACCTAGAAACTTTGAATTCTTGAGCATATTCATATCATTGAGCATTTGAGAAATTTTATCATCATCTAGGTCATCATTCATGATTTTGCAACTATCAAAGCTATGATTTGAGCAATCCAACATACCATCAAAGAAAATTTTTAAATGGGATGCTAGGTTTGCCTTGTTTGATTTCAATTTTTAATTTGAATTTCATTATGTGTATGTTGATTTCTAACTTCTTGTATTTTCTCATTTATAAGCGGGATTTGATCATTTCTTGATTTCAGTATTGTGAATTCTAACACTTAATTGATAATTAATGTTTCATTTCCATTTTCCAATAACCCTAGTTCACATTTTGGTACGCTTGGTAGGACCCACATCCCTAATTTGATGAAATTATGTTGAGTTTTTGATGATTTTTAGGTTTCTAATGTGATCATGTTTTATAGAGTCATGTCCAAAAGTGAATTACCACCTTTGACACTCATGAATTTTCACCTCTGATACTCTTGTCACGTCTATTTTTTGTATATACATTTTTTTTATGGTATTTTTCTACCTATGTAGATTATGTTACAATTGACAGGTACACAGAGCCACTTTTACAGTTTATATCGCGTCTACCAATAACACATATCCATGAACATTCGTTTTGTTCTCTATCAAAAAAATAGATTCGTTTCTAAGCTAAACATTATCACATTTGACTGTCATCTTTAGCTTTTTTTTGTCAGTGATTTTAGATTTTGACCTAACCCTAACCCTAACCTCTGTTGTTTGTTGTTTGTGTGCTTTTTCATCTAACCTGTTTGTGCAACACTCGTTAGGGAAAGACATTTTCAAACTACTAATCCATTTTTGTTTGTAGGGTTTTGATCTATCCATTACATATAATCTCAAACTTCTAATCTAGTTTTCTTGCATGTTCCTTGTCAAAAAATATTATCATTCAAACTTGTATGCTTTATTGATTGTTAGATTAAATCACATTTCAAGTTGGTGTTCTAAAATTGATTTTTTTATCATAACTGGTAGGCTAGAGAGTATGTATCCTCTCCCCTTGCACTTTGTGTGATCTTGGGTGACGATAAATACCTCTAGTTTACACTTTTTTCTTTTCTAACCGAACGAGTTGTCTATGTATCCTCTCCCCTTAAACTACGTGTGATCATGGATGATGATAAATAGTAACATGAATCCTTCTCTTATTCTTAGGAGACCTACCTAAGGATTTCATCACCCTAGGGTTTGACCTCAAGCATATTTTTTTTATGGGATATATAAAGGAGCAAGAGAAAAATTGTATCTCTATCCACTTGTGCCATACAAGGTGTTCCTTAGTGGTCCCGGGTGATTCTGCATATGAGATTAGAGACTTCGATCTTGTGGTTGTATCTGTTGTGGTGTTCATAGAGTTCTACGCACTAGGAACATTTTTATTAGAATCCTAAGACCTATTGGTCGTCAATCTATAGTGGTGCAATGTGATAGCATCGTCATGTGAAGTTACTCACCATGTTTGATCCTTGGTTGAGGTGATAAGGTATTTTGTTAGGACCTGGTCCTTTCAAGGTGAAGGGTGTCAAGGTGGTAAATGACCTTGGCATACCCTAATTACTCATTCCTTGGATTCAGATTAACACGCAAGTTTGGTGAGCGTTATAGTGAGATAACCTTTAAATACTAGCTAAGTTGTGCTTATCTTATTCTCAATTTATCTATATTAGTGATCTTTGTGGAACAAATCTTACGAAAATATCTTCTCACCTTGGAGTTAGTCCTAAATTTATGTTTTTTGTTCATATCACTTGCTTTCAAAACATAAACTCAAACTTTGACACATCAAACTTGCCAAAATTTTCACCAAACATTGACATGGTCATAGAAACTCATGTCTGCCTTTCATATTTTACCACTTTTGCACAAATTATCGCTTTTTTCTATATATATCATCACTTTTGTCACATAGATCACTATTATTTCTTATTTTTCCACATCTTCTTGTACTTTATTTCATAGTCTAAATCTGCATATTACTACTTTTGAATATATTTTGTGTCTACTCTCTAGGGTGGTGTGATGAAATTATCATGTTTTTCTGTAACATTTTCCTTCTTAAACCTACAAACTTTTGGATCTTAAAACTATCATAACCTGTCATCCTTGAATTGGAAATGTTTGTCATTATAGTCTTGAACAGTCTTTCTTTTTCCTCAAAACATCAAATTATCCTTTCAACTTGTTTTTCCTAAGAAATGTCATCATAGCCTTTTTGGAAAAACATAAACCTTATCAAATATCCTTGAACTTCAACAACCTCAATTAACATCAGTCTTATTAGACCATCCTCAACTCAAAACATCAAATCAACCTTTTGACATCAACCTATCATCTTGTTAGTATCTTTTGATCTCATCTATCTACATATTTTGAACTTGTTAACTTAATGGAATTGTCTTCCCTCTAGGTATACAAATCACCATAATCTCCCCTTGCTTGTACTCATAATTCTAGTTCAAGTAAAGGCATCAATCCAAATTTTCACCAACATCTTGAGATCTAGCACAATCCAATCAGCTTTGTCATCATCCTTTTGTCTAAAGGTTAAACATCAAATCCAATCAACAATTTGGAATCATCCTTTTGTCTAAAGGTTAACCTATCCAGTTCAATCAACTTAAACAACATATACTTTAGTCTAAAAGACTTGTCAACATATCCTTGGAAATCCATTTTGAAATCAAAACCTAAACAACATCATCATACATCTATGATTTATCTCAATTCTTGCATCCTTAAAGGTTTTTTTTGAGTTTATGATGAATACTAGATCACAACACAATAAGAACCTACAACACAAGAATAACATGGCAACCAACCCTAGTAGTTCTAACTTTCCCAAAAACATAAGTGTTGAAACCACAATTGAAATTATATAGGGATTTCCCTCTAGCACTCCTCCTTCTGGGTACACCACCCCTTAACAACACAATGTTTACCCTCAATAAAAACCAAACGTTAATCCTCTACCACAACCAAATGTTGTCTCTCAAAAACCAAACTTAGTCTCTCAACAATCTAATTTCAATCTTCAACAAGGAAATCAACCCACTTGAGGACAAGATAGATATGTAGAAGAAGACTCTGATGACAAACTCACTAAAGAAAAGATCTTAGAAATGACTCAAAATCCTCAAATTCTTAAATTTATTGATGTATTACATACTTTTGATCCAGACACTTACTTATATAGGCTTGCCTGATATGGTGCTAGGATACCCATTGATTTTAATGTTGAAGCTCTTAGAGACAACCATTTTTCATAGGAATGATGACATGGTGGTTGGATGAGTCTCTCAACCTATAAAGCAATTAAGAACTATAGCCCTTCTTGCACAATGATCCTCCTCATGCAAGACAAGTTAATAATCCCTTGTGTAGACAATCATCTGAAATAGAACAAGCAACTACAACCCAATAAAACCAACCAGATCCTAATCTTTTGGCAGCCTAAAATCTTTCACAACAATCAACCAACCCTTTCACCACTCCACTTGTACCTCATAATGCTTCAACCAATATTTGGAGACTAAATGCATAAAGGAACTTGTATGAAACTTCTTGGTCACAAAATGCACCTCAACAAGGTCAAAATCCTAAGATGCAAAATATGTCAAACCTTCCTCCTAGACCACCAAATTTTGCATCAAATCCACCATTACATGCTAACATTCCACCAAAAACCACAGCATATATCTTCACCCATATATACTATTCCTAATCCATCTCTTCAATCATTACAACAACCACCCAGATCTATCAAAATACACAAAATAATCCATCTCTTCAATCACAACAACAACCACCCATATATCAATATACATAAACTAATCCATCTCTTCAATCACAACAACAACCACTCATCTATCAAAATACAAAAACTAACCCTCCTCCACAACAATACATGATACAACAACAACCTCCTCTCTACCAAGAATAAAACCACTCATATAACACTTAATATCAACAAGGGTTGAACTTTCAAATTTTGGATCCTAACATAATGCAATATCAATATGATACTTCATACACCCAAAATCCACAACATCAAAATGTGAACCCACAACACCAAATCTTCATCCCTCAAAACCAAAACATAAACCCCTCAACATCAAAATGTTAACCCTCAATACTCAAACATCAATCCTCATAATACAAATGTTCCTTCACAATATCAATACAACACTCCTCAAGGTCTGATGCAAACTCAAAACCTGTCTTACAACTATAATCTACCTAATCCTCCACAAAACACTCAAGGTAGTGAGTTAGCATTGCAAATCCAAAATCTCAATCAAATAATAGTGGACATACAACTTGGAAAGACTAAGAAGAGAAATTCCTTAGCGAATATTTGTCCTTATCCATATGATCAAAGAATTTTCATGATCCCCTTCCCTAAAAACTTCAAAATTATTAAATTTGACAAGTACAAAGGAAGAGGAGATCTCATTTAACACGTATGAGAGTTTTTTGAGGCTTTCATGGAGGTAGCCAACAATGATTTTTACTTAATGAGATTCTTTCCAAGAAGTCTTGGTGGGAAAGCTATAGAATGGTTTTCTTATTTATCTCCTAGAATCAAAATATTCAACGAACTCTCAAAAAAAATTATCAATCACTTCTCATACAACATAGAACAAGACATCGTCGTGAATGACTTGTACAAGGTAAAAAAAAACCAAGGTGATACTTTTTCCTTTTTCTTGTAGTGATCGTGACACAAAGAAAGTAAATGCAAATAACATGTCCCTAAAAAACAACTTGTTGACATTTTGATTGGAAATCTAAACACCGATTTGAGCTTCCAATTGACTATGTTATGTCCTAACTCATTTTATGACATCATTGAAAAGGCATAACTATCGAAAATTCTTGTATTAAAAAAGAACTTATCAATATATACAACAAAGACCAACCTTCTAGCTCAAATGATAAACTGTGTTTATGGGCGAAGAAAAAAAATGTTAATGATGGATTAGTGGATGTTAAATTTGTACAAAATATACAACCTCCATCTAACAATCCTCAAAAAAATATTCAAAACAATCAACTGAATAATCCTCCAAGAAATCAACTAACCAATTAAAATCAAAATCATCTAAGAGGACAACCAAGACCTATGAACAATAACTTCAATCAAACAAGATGAAGGTACACTCCTTTGGGAGAACCTGTGGAAGTGGTCTTGCAAAAATTGCTTCAAACAAGCCTTATCAAATTACATGATCAAAAGAACTATGAAGAACCACAATTCAAAAATCCTTGGTACAATAAGAATAACCATTGTGAATTTCATAGAACTAAAGGACACAAAACCAATAATTGTATTAAACTCAAGAACATCATACAAGATCTTTTTGATAAGGGAGAAGTTGGCATTAAACATCATCCTGGAACATCCGATAACAATGACTTGGGAATCTATAAGAATCCAAACCTCGAATACAGTAAAGGAAATTACAAAGGTAAGGGAAGGTATTACAATAAAATATCATACTCTTATAACAATGTAGTGGGTGCTACTTATGAATCCAAACATCATATTGCAATCGTAACTATAGATAAAAATCTTGAGTGTAATGTTACTACATGATGAGGGAAAGTTACAATCCAAGGAGCCCCACCATAATCCAAAGCTTTCACTAATCCTTCACAACCTGAGTATAATATTATTGACCATCTGAAAAAGACTCCCACACAGATTTCTATTCTTAAACTTCTCAAAATATCCTCGCTCATAAAGAAGTTTTTGATAAATGCCTAGTAGACTCTTATGTACCCAAAAATATTAACATGGAACATTTCCAAGCCATCCTAAGACACATTTCTTCTACCCATCATCTCGTACTCTTTGAAAGATATATTCCCTTACACACATATCACAATAAAGCTTTATACCTAGAATTATGCATTCATAAACATAAAATCAAGAGAGTATTGATAGACAATTGTGCAGGCCTAAATATTTGTACCTTAAAACTTTTAAAATAGCTAGGATATTATGAAGAGGTTATTAAAAATTAGAAGAGCATTACCATCAAGGCCTATGATGATAATGAGAGAGAATCAAATGGTACTATCAAACTTCCCATTCATGTGGGATGAGTGTTAGTGAAAACAACTTTTCAAATATTGGATCTTGAGTTACCATATAACCTTCTCTTGGGATGCCCCTAGATTCATGCAATGCAAGTTATCCCTTCAACCTATCACCAATGCTTAAAATTTCCCTATAATGACAAGGATATCACCATTTATGTTGATTTGAGACCCTTTCAGTATTGCTAGAACTTAGAAGAAAAATATATAAGGATCTTCCAAGTTCCTAGCAATGATATCTACTTTCACTCATTTTCATACGTTGAACCATCATCTTTAGCCTCATCCTCTCAAGCCTCATCTTCCATTGTTGCATCATCCTTATCAAACCCACCTAAATCCAATCTCAAGATCCAGTACTAGACAATGGTTGTGGTGATTATCATCTAAAACAATCCTTTTACATGGGAAACTTCCACTATCTCCAAGATCATATGAAAAACAACAATAAATTCATAAAGGTGATACTACTAATATTGAATTCAAATCCACAATCTTCACTAAATGGGGATATTTGAACAAGGAGTTCATAGGTGAAGAAGATGTTTCTACTTGGTTATACAAGGAAGAATAAGAACAAGTTCCACAACCTAACTCTTTTGATCACAACAACAAAGGTTTTTAGCTTATCAAGAACATGGGATTCATAGGAAAATGTGGCCTTGGCATACGTGATCAAGGTATGAGAGAACCGCTTATCCCAAAAAAGTGTAAGAAGAATCAAGGGCTCGGATATGGTTTCTTTAATAATGTTACTCCTAATGCTATAAATACCTTTTGTGAGGAGGTTCCATTTTCTCTTGTGGTTAAGGCATCTAATGATGATGATCCCATCTAGGACTATTTTATGTACATCACTGACCTATTTGAGAACACCTTCATAAATACCATCATGACCCTGCCATTTGACCAACCATCCCCAAAACATGAAATCCAACTTGTCTATCCTCAATTGATTGACTAGGACCAACAACGAGTGTCAATTTTAGACATATTCCAAAATGATGAAGCTATTGCTGAGTTTATGGGACTAAGAGATGATATACCACCCATAGATCATAAGGTAGGCATTGACATAGAACTTGGTGAAGGAGCATACTTTGGAGGAGAGATTGGGTCTTTCAGTCACAAAAGTAAAACTTTAAAAATAAAAAATAGATCCCCTAGTAAAAACCATGACGTGATGTTATTTAATCATGAAAAGGAAAAAATAAAGGACATATCTGAGGGTGAAAACCTCTTGGAGGTGCTTGAAGATGGAGGATTCAATCTCCCAAGTATCACCCAATGCCAAGAGAGATAAGCAGTACTAGTAGAAGACTCTAAGAAAATAAATGTGGGAACATCAAATTCACCTAAGATCGCCTTCTATGCGTCTTCTTTAGATTCAAATGAGAATAATAATTTCACATATTTCTTATAAAATTGTACAATCAACTTTTCTTGGTCTTACATAGACATTCTTGGATTCGACCCATCCTTGGTGGTGCACCACTCAACAGTTTTTCTAGGTTCAAAACAAATAAAACAAAAGCTTTGCAAGATGCATCTGCAAATAGAAATTTTGGTTAAGTTGGAGCTATAGAAATTATTGGATGTTGGTTTCATTAGAACAATCAATTATCTTGAATGGGTATCTAATCTTGTACTAGTTTCTAAGCCCATTGGGGGTATAAGGATTTGTATCGACTTTAGGGATCTTGACAAGGATTTTTTGAGTGACTACTTTCCCTTGTCAAATATAGACATCATATTGTATTTAACAACTCACAAAATTCTTTACCTCGTTGATGGTTTTTCCAGATACAATCAAATTAAAATAGCTCCAGAAGACCAGCACAAAAATGCATTCACTTTTCTATGGGGAACTTACTATTGGAATTTCATGTCATTTGGGCTTAAAAATATGAGAGCCACCTATCAAAGGGAGATGAATATAATTTTTCATGACATGTTTCAAATCACAATGGACGATTATGTAGATGATCTCCTAGAAAAGTACCTAACAATACAAGGTCACTTGGTTGTTCTAGCACACATATTTGGCAAGTTAGAAGAGTATTTAAGGTACACCTCAATCCAAAGAAATATGTTTTTGGTATCACATCAAAGAAGCTACTAGGAAACATTATATTCTGAAGAGGTATTGAAGTAGATCCTACTAAAATTAAGGTCATCTTGGAAATGCCTCCACCAAGGAAATTGAAACAACTTCGTAGCCTTTAGGGAAAACTTCAATCAATCTAAAGATTCATAGATCAGCTAGTTGATAAATGTCATCCTTTCACACATCTGCTTCATAAAGATGTTGCCTTTAAGTGGTCTTTCAATAGACTAAGGATTATTTGGAATCACCTCCTATTTTGATGCCTCCTCTACTAGATAAACCATTGATCTTCTATATGTCACTAACTTCAGCAACTCTATGTGCTTTATTAGCAAATGATGAGAATGGTAAAGAAATAAAAGTGTATTATATCAATCGTACACTGGTGAGATATGAGCTAAATTACACACCTGTGGAGCAAGATATTTTAGCCATTTTCTTTGCATCAGGAAAGATTAGACATTATATTCTTAACTGATAGATCAAGCTCATCTCTAAAGTGGACCCGTTGAAATATATTTTGGATAGGATAGCCTTAACTAGTCGAATGGTGAAATGAGTTATGATCCTTAATGAATTTGACATAGAATATGTTGACATAAAATTAATTGAGGGAAAAGTGATAGAAAATCAGTTGGTCCGAGCAACTATTAAATTCCACCATCCTTTGATATAAGAATTCTCAGATGAAGGAACCCTTGTGGTGACTCAAACAAGCCCATGAAAATTGTAATTTGATGGATCTAACACCCAACATGGATCAAGAGCTAGTATTCTCTTTATTACATCTCAAGGAGATAGTATACCCAAATCATACAGGATCACCTTTCCCTATACTAATAATATAGCAAAGTACGAAGCATTGATCACTAGATTAAGAATGGCAATTGAGTAGAAAATAAAGGAATTACAATTCTATGGTGACTCACAACTGGTAATCCGACAAGTGAATGATGGAAACCTAACTAAGGACGATAAATTTCCTCCTTGTAAAATAACGGTACACATTTCCAAGAAATATTTTCTAGTAATTATCTTTGAAATAATACCAAGGGTCAATAACAAAGTTGTTGATGCTATGGCTACTATTGGTTCTCTTCTGGATATATCACAAAACAATCATAAATATGAGTTTCTTGTGGAGCAGTTACTTATACCTACATTTGATGTCCCATAATATGAATTCATGTGTGATGTTGTTGGTCCTGACTCACCCTGGTATCAAGATATCTATGCCAATCTTCAACATGGAATAATATCCCTTAACCTTACTAGCAACCAAAAGAAAACCTTTATCTAATGAACCTCACACTTTACCATCCTTGACTATACATTATACCGATGAAGTTTCAATGGAACATTTCTTAGATTCCTTAACCCTAAAGAGGAATTGACCACCTTGTAGGAAGTACATGAAGTTGTTTGCGGGTCATATTCTAGCATACCTAACCTAGTCAATAAACTATGAAGGACTAGATACTACTGAACTATGATGGAATAGGAAGGTAATCAGCTTCCTAAGAAATTTATTTAGTGCCAACAACATAGTGATCTTATTCATGCACCAACATAGGAGTTACATTTGATCACTACACCATGGCCCTTTTCACAATGGGGACTTGATCTCATAGGAAAGATATCCCCCACCTCATCAAATAGACATAAATTCATTATAACTACCACGGAGCACTTCATGAAGTGGATAGAAGTCGTACCCTTGATCGATATCATAGTCAAGAAAATAGCTAAGTTCATTCTAAACTATTTGGTTTGTCACAACATACCTCAAAGCATTGTCACTGACAATGGAACTCCTTATAAGAATCAAGATGTATGTGACCTTTGTGCTAGGTTCCATAGCCAATGTCATTTTTCCACCCTATAATACCCTTAGGGAAACATCAAATAAAACCATCCTTAAAATCCTTAAGACAATTAATGATGCCGGTCATGATTGGCACCTCCAACTAAATCTAGCAATGAGTGCCTATCAAACCAGCATTCGCACACCCACCAGTACTACCCCTTTTTCCCTAGTATATGGAATTGAACCTATCTTGCCTATAGAGGTCAAAATTCCTTCATTAAGGGTATCTTTGCATAATCTTGTCAACAATGAAGAATATCAAGAATCCATACTAAAAGAGCTTGATTTGTTAGATGAAATACATTTGAGAACTCTCAACCATCTTTAAGCATACCAAAACTGCTTCAAGTGTAGCTACAATAAGAGAATAAATAATTTAAACTTTGAAGTGGGTGACTTAGTCCTGAAAGAAAGTCAAAATATTTAGCTTACTCAAGAGGGTAAAGGAAAATTTGAACCAAATTGGTTGGGACCCTTTGTAATCACAACAAATTATGGCTCAGGCACATATCAATTGGCTACCCTTGAAGGAGAACATTTGGTAGAACCTATCAACAGTAGCCATCTTAAGAAGTTCTACACCTAGCCAATTAGAATATCCTAGCAAAAAATTCAAAAAAAAAGAGAGAAAAATATCAAAAATAGTAAAGAGAAATAAATCATCATTTTAGTGAAAAACACTTTTGTGGCGCTACTAGGATAGGTACCATGGTGAAAACCTGGAAAATAGATGCCACATTTGAATAAGCTTTGCCTCATCGTCTATCAAGACCTTTCTCTATCCCATCCATCCATTATAATAGTCACACTTTCATTCATTCATGCCATAATAAACATGTGGCCAACCATGGCTTGATCACTTGTTAAGTGTCTAACCTCATCGCACTATCACTATCCTCCATCTACATCATCCCATTTATCTATCTATACTAGATTGAATTCTATACTTAACTGGGGGCATCTTCCTGAATTTGGTAGACAGATTGGATCCTTATTCATATCTCAAGTTGCATATTAATCCTAAAATTCCAAAAACATCCAAATATCCTAAAAATCAAAAACATTCAAATATCCTAAAAATCCAAAATTTCCAAATATCTCTTCAAAATCCAAAAACATCCAAATGTCTCTTTAAAATCCAAAAACATCCAAATATTCTTGAAAATCCAAAAATATTCATAAAATGTCAAAAACATCAAAAATATTATTAGTCATCCAAGTATGAGCTAATAGCCCAATCTAATAATTGAACTACAAAGCCTCTACGTAGTTATGTAGGAAAGGCCATAATCGATGATCCCTCGAGGAATTAGGTCAATCCCCTTAGGCCCTCTTCTCTAGGTTTAAATATCTTCAAAATGCAAAAATAGCCTCAAATAAGCTCAAAAGCATAAAAACATTCAAAAAATATTAAAACACCAGCTTCATCATTGCCTATCCATAATATAATTTCCATCCATAATAAAATTATTGCAACTCACATCCCTTGACAAAGAAATCAAACCAAACATAGAAGCTATTGAAATCTAGAATATTTATGTAAGAATCATGAAAAACTTGATCATTATTAGATAAACCAATGCCTAAATATCAACTGCCTATCCATCACCACCATCTCCATCAACATCCTAGCATGAGCCTTAATTTATATATTGTTCCTACAATGGGAATCATCAATGGATAACATCTCAAAACTAAAACTCCAAGCAAGTGGTATAGCAGCTTTGTTCGTCTATTTTGATCTTTTCTTCTGATTTACCTTATTGTCTTATTCTGACAACCTCTCAAGGACGTCTTCAAAAATATTTAGAGAGGAAGGAATGGGGCATGGTCATTGATTTTGTATGTCGTGTTTGTTGGATATTCTTGTGATACGACCATGGCGAATGCTTTCCTTATGTGTGTGGAATTCATTTTAGGCAACCTAAAGTGGCCTTGCATGTTAGGTTCTTCATACCTCTTTGTGAATTGGTCCTGATGGCACTCTCAAATTCTCCAAATTTGAGATGCCCATTTCAAAATTTTGCTTCTGCACTTTCAGAAGTGCACCTGACAAGTCTACCTAACTGACCCACTTTGGAGGCTTGTATTTTGAAACCTGTTGATTGTCATGCAAAACCCATTTGTAGACATACTCAAGTGACCCATGTGAGCAGGCATGTCAAATTTTAGCCTTCCATGATAAGTTTTGACAGTGTTTCGAAAAGTGAAGCTGGAGGGTTTTCACACTATTCTGTTGTTTGCAGATTGTCAGTTTGTGAAAGAGCTTCCTGTTTGAGCTTGGTTTTCGCAACCAGTTCACTATCATGTCAAAATGAATGTTGTTCCATATTCCCCATACCTAAATGATCTCGGGTGTTAGTTTTTAGAACCCCATGATCTGATTTTCTATTTTTAGCAAATTGAAACCAAATGCAGTTTGTTATGTTTTGCAGCTGCATTCCTGACAGCCTTTCTGAGAGGCCAACTTCGACCGTCAATAACTTTTGATCAACGATGTTTCAAAGAAATTCCTTTTGCAAATGTGCTCAGGGTACCTAAATTAACTTGCATTTCTGATGGTAGCTCGCCAGGAGTTGATTCACTATTTTTACAAATTGGCAATTGGGTCAGTTTGTGTTGCTTCAGAACAACTGTTGTTTCAGGAAGGTTCAGTTGGACAACTTTGACGGTTAATATTTTTCACCTCGTGATACATTTTTCTGAGCCGTCTTTTGCACTATACTTTTGGATCAAATTTCTATATGTATGCAGGTTCTCATTGCTTCACGAGGTTGTTTGACTAGTTTTCCAAGCTGATTCTGGAGTCCACCTGGCCCATTTTGATCATTTTTCAAAAGTGTTTGAAAGCAATTTTTAATGGCGACCCAGTTCATGTTTTCACTTCATGTGCATTCAAAACATAGTTCCAAGTCATTTGAGGGTGAATCTTGTTTGAAAACGAAAAAAAATTTAGCCGGACCCACATGGGGCCCGACATGTTTTACAATTGTGAAATTGGAATGTTGTAATATGGCAGTCACTTCAAGAAAATCACTTTGAGTTGGTCATCAAATGGAGGGGCACATAATTATAATTTCCCACTAGTTTTGAGCTACAAGGTGAGATCAGTCTTCCAGATGTGGATACCAAGCATGAAGGTTTCAACACAGAATGTGAAAAGGAAAGTGTGATTGCAGTTAGCATTGAACATCATATTTCAAGTAAGGTTGAATATGATTGTTGTTAAAAGAATCCAACATGTATGTGAAAATAAGGATGTTTTTGAAATGGGAGCATGATGGTGGAATGAATATGTGATAGGAGATGGTGCTCCACTCAAGTTGTTGTGGGATAATGTCCCAACACCACTTAATCTTATTTGGATGTTTAAATGGCTACTATGATAATTGAAAAGGGATTGTAGCATTTTGTAATGAAATAGATTGAGTAGCTCTAAGCAGATACAGTGTTAGCTTGTACATCTTTCTTTTCAATAATGGCATCTTCACATTTAAATGCCAGTATAATGTTGGTGTTCACATTTTAATTTGGATAAATACTTCAGCATGAAAGATGCATAGCAAAAACAAGATTACTCAGCAATGGAAATTGAAGAAAGGGAAAATATTATAAGGAATTTGTCCAAAATAGAGAATCAACAGGGGACGTTGCACAATGAGAATGGAGCACCACCATTCAAACAGGAATATGGTGGCCATCCAATGGGCCCCAATAGAAAATGTGGAGATACACAAATAGGAATCAAGTAATGGATAAGTCCAGAGATGATTATATTGCATTGAGTGAGATGCTATTCTGGTGGTTGAACGGGGTTAGTAGGATATTGCAAACATAAGTATTTGCATAGGGACCAAGGTGATGTTGCTAGGAACGTTCTTGATTACTGCCAATATGTGTGAAACTTGAACTCATTCTTTTCACACCCAACTAACGCCTACAGTGAATGAGTGTATCAAAATTTTTTAAAATTTTGCTACCTTTTGTGTAGCCAAAGCTTGAAGCTTTTAAGAAAATGAAAGGTGGAGCCTTTTGTACAGAGGTATGCACAGCCACCAAAACATTGAGGTTATGCACACGTCCATCAAAGCATAATGAAGAGGAAAGAAAGTGGACACGCATAGCCAGCAGGAGTGGGCGCAACCAATGAATGGAGTGGGTGTGGCCATGCCAGTGGATAAGGTCTGCGCGCTAGGAAATGTAGTCTCATGAAGCGCAGCCAGTGAAATTTGGACGCCAAGTGTGAAGGGAAGGCGCAGCTAGGTGAGGTGCGCACCACACATGGCCAGTAAGAACCCACGGCCAGATAGGAGAGAGTCTGTAATAGGTGAGGAGGATGGCACAATGGGGAGAAGGCCCACACTGGGAGTGGCAAAGTATGGGGAGCAGCCATGTGAGGAGCAAGGAGGATGGGTATCCATTAGAGCTAGAGAAGACCCGTGCATTGTAGGAGGCTCAGGCCAGTGGTGGAGGTGAGCCCGTGACCAGTAATGGAGGCTCACCTGGTAGCTAGGCGCGGCCAACAAGGGAACCACGCACAACAAAAGAAGGGCTCGCACCTGAAGAATAGAGAGGAAGCCCATGTGAATGTCGAGCAAACAAGTTAGGGCAATTTCAACCCTTGCTCGCGGACCTCGCAGAACTTGGGTGACTTTGCCAAAAAGGCTCACGAGGTGTGCGAGAATGCACGTGGGGGGGGCTTTTATTAAAAAAATTCAAAAGAGTTAATGGTTCGAGATTTAAAATTGAGGTGGGCCCGTTGCAATGTTTACATGACAAAACATTTAAGGTTAAATATTTTGCCTGAGGGGGTAGATAATGAAATATTTAAAGTGCAGAATTTTAAATGGTAAACAAGTGGAGGTGGGTAAAATTTTAAATATTTACTCAATAGTGCAATTGGGTCAATATCAAGGTAAAACAAAATGAGAGTAACTGTTGGGACTTTTATTTTCACATGGGTGAAAATGAATATTGTGGAAACAAAGTTATATTATTTTCACGGGTACGGATCAAATTTTATTTCCCCAACTATGTGTAAAATAAGAGGTAAATATTTTAAAATGGTTTGGATATGTGGAGAACTTATAAAGTGAATATGTATTCACTGTGCAAATATTTTATTTGCTAGGAAGTAATGTGCTGCAAATAAAATGAACTAAGACAATGTTGAAGAATATTTTAATGTTTTCATTGGACAAGTGAATTTATTCACTTTGGAAACAAAAGTTCATTATTTGCTAAAGTATTGCTGCAGCAAATAAAGAGCAAAAAATAGAAAGAAATTTGCACAGGAAAGAGGTTTTTAGAGCAGCTGGATAAAATTTGAAGATTCTCCACATGGGCCGATTTTCTGTTGCTGGGAAATTATGAGCAGATGTTGTTTTTGAGGGAATATGTTTGTTGTTGAAGAGGAGGAGGAGAAGATATTCTTTCCTGTTTGATCAACGATGAATGGAGCTTCCAAATGGCATTTCCAGATCGAATTTAGGGTTGCTCCTGCTTGTCTCTATTCTTCTATATCTTCTATTATTCTCTCATTGTAAATAGGTTCTGAGTTTTTGTATTGGGCTGGGTAGATAGAGATTTGTATTTTCTAAGTCATTGTTTGAGTCTGTAAGCTGTAATTTTATGAATTCAAGAGTAAATACAACTAGTTTATGCAATTAATATCATGAAGGTGCTTCCACATTCATGAATGTCATCAGATTGTCTCCGATTTTGTACACTTTCAGTTATATATATTTAATAATACAAAGTGTCTTTGAGTTTATCATCTCAAGTTTCATGAGATTGTTTTGTCTATTCATTGTTATGTTTCAAGGAAATGGTTAAAATGCTTTGAGCAGGTGATTGTGATTTCAGGTGTGCAGATGAGATTTGATAATGAGAATTTGATTGATGATAAGAGAGGGATTGTTGGTGCAAGGCACTAAAATTTAATGCAAATTATTAGCAAGTTAAATCCACTGGTTGAGGATTGTTTGCTGGAGAATTCGTTCTATGTGTTTGACTCCATGGCCCAGAACTGGCACTGATCTATTTTTTAGTTTTTGCATCTCAGAAACAAAATTAATTGCAAAATCATTCTAATCTTACTATGTTATTGTGTGTCCTGCTTTCCAATGGCTAAGAGAGGGTTGAGCTACTGAGAATTTAGCCAAATTTAAAGTTGTCAATGCTTCCCTTAGTGTTGTTTCATTGGGAATTATCTGCTTTGTAAAACAATGTCAGTGTATGAGTGAATTAAGTTTTGAGCATTATTTAGGTTTACCCACCTTGGTCCTGTAGAGCCAGAAGTGTAGGAGATGTCAATCTTTGACTGAATCTTGTCAGTGGCCACTAGCCTTTGTTGTTCTTTAATATAGAGGTTGGCTACCTCTTAGAGAATCACAAATCCTAGATGGGTTGTTATTTTACACACCAACAGGTCCAACATGCTTTGAACTTCTAAACTGTACATTCATAACAAGGTTTCCATATGTCTTGTATGAACAAAAATACTCCTCTTGTTTTCACATTCAAAGTCCACACAAATAGATACAAAGACGCCTTGGTGCATCATGTCTATTTGCTACATTAATAAGGATTTCTATGATGAAATTACTTAGTTTTCCCCAAAATCATACTCATCACATTTTTCATACATCATCAAATATCATATCACTATCATTCATATCCATATTCATTAAAAAATATTTTTTAAAAAACTGGATCAACATCATCTATTATTTTTTCATCAGATATCTCTAACTATTATTCTAGCATTGATCTCCTATATCTTGCATCCACAAAATAATTAGTCAAACATCTAGCATATATCATATCATATCATTTCATACCCATAAATCATGCATACCATCGAAATATTGAAAAGTACAAAAATGATCATATATGCATATCATCCATAACATGTCATCACATCATGCATCATAAATTAGTAGTATCATCATAATCTCATAATCATCAGTGCATCCATATCATATCATATCATCATCATGCATCATGATATAGAATCGTAAACATCATACATAACATCAATAGAAAACATGCACATCAGTAGTCGCGTTGAAATCATGTCATCTCATATATATCATTCAAAATGTAAATTTCATAGAACATCATCAGATGTCACATGTGTAATACATCATAAATATACATGTATATGAGGCTCAAAAGGCTGATGAATGAATGTACATCATAAAATTCATGTCTACATCAAAGCGGAACATCAAAATATACATTAATGTACAAATTCCTATCCACTTTTGTTCTCCTCTCCATCAGAAGGAGGTTGGTCGGGAGGTGGCCTCATGATCTGCTACTCATCTACATGTCCTGAAGACCTCTATGTATGCTCGATGTGGTCGAGTGATCTATGCAGCTAAACAATATGTCTTTGTGTCTACTATATAGGGTAACTAATAGAACCACCCCCTGATCTGCTAGACTATGCTCCTGCAGTATCACTCCTAGCTAAAAAAATTGGTTGCATCCACTCTCACAGGTTAGTCACCTCATAAAGAGTCATGTAATAGATGACCTCCTATACCAAGCACTCTCGCTCCCTCATATATATCCATCAAGATCATGTTGTCCTAGGATATCTCTAACTATATTTTGCATGCTCACTAGATATCTCTCTAGGTTATAGCTAAATCTCTCTCAATACAGTTTGATCCCTCTCATCCATAATATGAGCAACTTTTCCCTCTATTACCAATCATTGAGTGCTCTTAGAATCCCTCTCTATAGCTCATGCATCCCTATCAACAAGAGCCTGGTCTCTCTTTACTATGTAGCCATCATATTGTTGACGTGCCTGGTCTCTCTCAAATAGCACTAGATCCAATCTCACACAAAGTTCTCCATCACCCTACCCCATAGCCTCCTATTGTTGATCATGTTGTTGTGGATTAGGCTATGGGGGTACCTCCTACTATTTTCGCTATTATTGGTCCCTTTGTGGTGGATCCTAACATGGTTGATTCTGTCTAGGAGGATCCTGCTAACCAACCTATACAAGTTGTTGCTCTACAACTACTCTCTATCTCTACCTGACCTCCCTACTAGGAACTGATCCATCTCTCTTTTGATGATCCCCAATAGCTCCTAATGCACCAACTCCTAGAGGATATGTAAAACGAAGTGGTCATTACTGCATCCACCAAGCATCATAATCTAGGGTAGTCTCCAGATCATCAGGACCACCTACCCATCCTCGTGCAAGGGGAGTCATCTGATCGAACTCTGCCAATGTTATCTGAGATTATGTCATTTGACCCCATGAAGGTAAATCTCTAATAGTATGAGCATATGTGGCATGATAATCATGATCAAACATTGTCTAACACTCTCTAAACTGTCTATAGACCATGTCCAAAAGATATCTCTTCAATATGTGTTGTGTACGCCCAATTAGCCATCAAGTCTACCTACAATAGGTCATGTGATGATCTGAGGTAACTTGCCAGTGATTGAGATTTTTCCTATAAACTGAATTTGAAATCAAAAGGTTATATACAACACAACTAAAAGATAAAATTATTGAACTTTAAATCCGATTGATCAATTTTATATATAATGCACATGGTTTGACTAAAAGGGAAACAAGGATTGATGTACTACTAACAAATTGGGAATCCGATGCAGAAATACATAAACCCATCTCTATTTTCCTAAGTGAAAATATTCGCCCTTAACAAATCCTATGAACAAGATTTTATACAACCATAAAAGTTGAACCTAGTGCTTTAATTCTTTAACTTTGTTCTAGAAACTATACCCGCTTGTCAAATTTTTGAGTTAAAATTCAATAGACCCAAAGAAGAAAATGACAAACATGGATAATGGGTTTAGTGTAACCCTCACTTGCAACAATTCGAATGAAAGAGGTTGATTTTCACAAAATCTTGTTAGCGGTGAGAGGAGAGAAGCTTTTCATCTTGAGAGTAGCGCCCTTCGAAAACTGGGAGTTGTTGAAACTTAGTGCATTTGCTATTGCATTTAGATTTGCATTTTTGAATTCTTGTTGGTCATATGCTCTATTACAGACATCCTAAAATAGTCATTGTGATGCCTACTGGTGCCAATCCAAACTTGAAATGACCTGAGTCAATTTTCTTATGTATATATTTTCAAAGGATATATTGAATTGATATTTCTCATCCACTCCCCAAATTCTTATCATGCCAAGCCAAGCCTTCCAAAGCCTTCGGATCTCCTATCCCCCCCTTTTTCTTCTCAATAGATCCTTTTTTTATTCATGCAGCCTCCCACAGACTTTGTACCAAATCATTACTTGTTTCCATCTGCCTAATTACTAGCATTTTATTTCTTTACACTATTCCCCTCAAAAATTTGGAGTAGGCAATGCAATAAAAGATCTCATCATCCTCATTATGACAGCTCACTAAAATAAAACTCCATTGCAACTAAAACAAGCAAAATTAAATGGATCAACATACAACCTAAACCAATTCAACAAACCATGACTATAGTATAATAAATGTGCCAGTGAGTGTTACGTAGTATGTGTGGCCAACACACCATCAGCCAAAGTTGCAAAATGAGAACAGATTAAAGTGGTAAAACCAATAATGAAATCAAGATTTGAAGAGACATTCATAGGCAGCGGGGGTGAAAAGTTAATAAATACATAATATTCCTGCTGACATGAAACATTAGAAGTTCATATGGTCATCAAGTTTAAGTGGTTTATTTATCAAAGAATCTAACTTAATCCTATTAGATGATCTGCACCTTAAATGGCCACTCCTCACATTGGCAAGTTAGGTAGGATTGTAAATAAATAGATGGAAGGATAATAGATTTTATTTAAACTTCTATCCACCCACTACATCATTATACTTCCTTAGATACATTGTATTTATGCTCAGCAGACACGATATTCAAAATTCATCTTATCATGTATTGGTGCAGTTGCTATAATAGCAAATATTAAAAGCATAGCATTAACTGCTAAATTTTCTAGTTGATGTTAGTATATTGTCCCCCGATCAAAAGTCACATTAATATTAATTCTATAATTCATGCTAATACCACTTGACTAATTATAATATTACTAATAGGTGAAATGCATAATAGGTCCAACAACGATGTAAGTAATGGTATTAGTTTAATTCTTAATATTAATAGTAACAATAGAATTAATAATGATATTAATTTGCATATCGATGTTATTAATATTCATAATAGTATTAATGATGAAATTAATATTGATAAAGATAGTCATATTATTAACATTATGAGTATCATTTTTTCAAAGTAATTTATCAATTATAGGTATTATATCAAGCTCGCATAATATATCAATCCAACTGGACCAATCAAGAATAATGTAACTTACTAAAATAAATGCAAGAGATGTAAATATTGCACTAATGGAAGGGCCTTACATTCCCCTCCCCTTAAATTGGACTTCCTCTTGGAAGTCACCAAGGTTGGGACTAAATTCCCATAGGGTGATCCCACAATAGTGGTTTACAATTTTTGGCCAAACTGGACACTGAAATTATTATTTTTAACTAGATCTTCACATTCGAGCACCTATAGCGGCTAAACCGTGAGGAATTTGAAGATGATGCAAACTAGAGTCTTTTCACGTTTTGTCTATAGATTATAAAAATATATTTTTTAAAATTTTTGGAATCATATTGCACTTCTTTTTCCATCTCCCACGAAAACTAGTTTTTTTCAAAAAACAGCATTTTTAAAAAGTGACACACATCATATAACGCATAACTTTTTTTCTATGAAGGATAAAATTCTAATTCTTTTGAATTTAGATTTTTAACTCTAATATCTAGTGCTTCCCCTTGTTTAGATAGTTTTTTATTGAATTTTTTTTCTTCAATCAAGTTTTGAAGTCAAACCAATTACAATTTAGACATAGCGCGACCGTATAACGCGTAACGTTTTTTGTATATATCGAAATTAAATTTTATTTTTTTTGTTGGACCAAGGACTTCAATATCTGGTGCACTCATATTTTTTTAATTTTTTTTTGATAATCTACTATTTTTTCACATGTGCAGAACAAAGACCTTCATTTTTGATGAAAAACCTATGTTTAATAAAACGAAAAAAAACAAATACATAATAAAACCAAAACATATTAAAATTATAGCCATTAGATAGCTCGTTCTAAGGACTACCTGATTTCAGTTGGTTATGTGAATTCTCCTCCATTTTCATCTTCTACCTGAGCTTTGAATGGAAAAAATCTGCTAAAATTTGGTGGAAAAGGGGGAGAAGGGCAAAAAAGGGGGGTTCGAGCGAACCCCCCTTCGAGTGAACCCCCTAGTTCGCTCGAACCCCTTAAAACATGAAATTTTAAATATCTGAGAATTTTTACAAATTTCCTTCCTCATCAAAATTGTAAACCACTATTATGGGTTTACCCCACACAAATTACACATTCAAAAAAAACCATTGTATAATACCAAGTCTCCTTCACCATATTGCTCTTGACACAACTAAGAAAGAGTAATACACACAGTACCTTGATCCCACTCAAAACCCAATACAACCTAGTTTTAACTTAACTCTTAAATTAACCAACATGTTAATCTAACTAGAGTTACTCAAGTATAAACAAAAATCACATTGATGCACACACATAAATCTAAGAAGTCTCTAAGGTTTGAGACTATAATCTCAATAAAGCACACACATAAATCTATTAATCATACTAATTACCATACCATTTTTCCTTGATGGAAAAAAATTAAAACATTCAACTATAAGCACACATTAGAAACATCATTTCTATGCATTACTCATCTGAATTATTGAAGAAAAAAATTCACATTAGAACATTTATCTAGTACACTCTCAATATAACAATGTTAATAGTTGTTCGTGTAGCTATAAATTATTGAAAATGTAACCAGCTCCAATTAAGTTTCACAAAAATATATCAACCAAATTAACATCCTTTGATACACCACATACATCACTCATGATGTTTAAAAAACATAAAAAAATAGTTTCAATGGTCAATCATGCCTTAGAATTATCACTTTCACATTTTGTCCAATATGTTCTCAAGAAATAGTTTACCTTAAAAGCATGGCACTCATACCATGTCTCAATTATGGCACTCATACCATATCTCAATCAATATTACTTGCATAATTTTTTACTATCTTTCTCACAAAGTACATAGGTATGCCACATCACATTTACTTACAATTTCACATGTACACAAAACAATGGAAAGGATGCTCTTCCCAATGGGTGTGCTTGTCCTCATACAAAGGATGCTCTTCCCAAATGGGTGTGTTTGTCCTCATACAATCACAAAATCTACAACATAAGGCTCACACAATGGGGTTTACAAGGATGGATATTCTTGGATACCACTTGAGGCCCTTCTCTAAGGACTCCTCCATATAGATAAGAATAATCATAAAATGAGGGAAAGAATGGACTAATAACCGTCCCATACCGGTTCACAGTTTTATCTCCTCTTTGTTGGAGTGTCAACATAGCAACTACCCTCACAAACTTATGTACTTTTAAAACTTTTATTCAGCAAACAACTAATTTTAAGTTGTAAGACATCATAAAATGCAAATTGACAAGTTTCACCAGTAATTCATTGGAGCATGAAGAGAATACAGTTTTCAATTGAAATAACATAGAATACTAAAAAAAATATTTTTCCTTCATTGGCCTCATGACTGATACAAAACTTCCAAATTAGATCATGTGATGATTTCAACAAGTATGTCAAACGTTATACTTTTATGTCAAATAGACTTACCAAGTCATTATTGGTCTACTAACCTTTTTTTTTGTGATATCCATTAGTTTCAATGATTATATTATGTATTTCTAGAATGTTTGAGAGAAATGAGAAGCCCTAATTAGACAACTTCATGAGTTGCTTAATTTTTCAATAATATATATAAGTTGGGTGATTAAGAGTCGCCCCTTCCTATATTCAAAATTCTACTTTTATAGTTTTTAATATCTTTTACATTTGACAAAAGTTTTGTTGGACAATTTAAATCACTATAAATCAATATTTTAACTTTCCCCTCGACCACACAAAGTTTTGTTTGTATTCCACTTCATCATAAGGGAAATCTATTTGGGTTTTACTATAAAATAATTATAGTTTCTCTTTCTTCATCAAGATTTTAGTGTAGACTATTAAGGAAACTTAGTAGCTTATCTTGATTTTCTTACTTGAAGGTTAGTGGTTTTAATTGCCCATATAAAATATTGATATAAATTATGATATTTTGATTCAGGCTATGTTATCCTTAGAATTATGTTAATATTGTCAAGAGGACATGCTTACATCTATTAATTAGTAATCATTGGAAATTACTTATCCAATGGAGTTGGGAAAGGTCGAGTTTTGTTGCATTAGGGATTGCATCTTATTATGGATAATTGTACTATAGAGGTCTTTTTTTTTATGAATGGGTTCATTATATTTATTTTTTATATTCACAAGTGAATCATTTTAGGAAAACTGTTTATGAGATAAATATTTATTAGTAGGTTAAATTTCAGTAATATCATGCCATGATTAGAGGATAACTCAACTTTTAAGACCCATGATATGTACCCACCAACTATAGACAAGTTAGTTGAGGGTTTTTACCAAGAGGTTATACTCTATTGTTGACTAGGTATGTACTGGTAAATTCAAGTGTTGAACCACGGTGCCTTTGCAAAATACAAACGTAGGAAAGGTCATCTAAGATGAGCCCCCGAGGACTAGGTCAGGCCCTTAGGATTTGTTCTTTTATTATTCTTGTGTATATATATTATTGTTGACATGTGACTTATATAACAATTCATATTCATTTTGGGTTGGTTGAACTATTTAAGTCTACGTCAGAGGTGTGGATACCGTGTCTCCTATTGAGCTGACCATGATGGTCTAAACAATTTAGTTAGCTAACTAAAAGAATTATAGTTTACAATTGGTCAAAAATTGTATGTCTTCTTGTAGTGCTTGCTTTGGTAGTAAACTTTGAGAGTTTTGCAAGCGTACAGGTGAACGAAATTTGGAATTTGTGTTTTTTCCTTAACTGTATTTTGGTATAAATTTTTGGGCATGACAATATGCTAAATATGCAAAAATTGAATAATTTATACTTGGGGCTAAATCTGGTAGAAGTGCATGAACCAAATGATACAACTCCTGAATAGCTTTCAATTATTGTTGAAATCGGGAAAATTGGATAAATTAGTGAAAAGGTATGAGCTCGGAGGTGTAAAAGGGAAAAGGCACTTCAATTGTCAATAAAATGTACCTACAAAAAAATTGGTAAAATAACTTGCACCATTGCGAAGTACGTGAAACCAATTTTTTGTCGATATCTCATTTGCAAAATTTCAATACATGGGTCAAAATTTATGCTCCGACAAAAAAAGGCCCAATTTGGGCACCTAGAGGACCAAAGGGGGGCAAACTGAGCCCATTTCGATTGGTGCTTGGTCACTAATGTGACCAGTTGGTACCAAGAAGGGCGTTTGTAGGTTTATAAAAGCTTGTGTTGCTTACAGAGTGATGGGAGAGTGGTGTTATTGGTGGCACCGCCTTTGCTTGGGCAACAGAAGCCTTAGTGCTACCAACAATCTTAGCGCCTGGTACTTGAACATAAACCTCCCATGGAACCTGGGGCTTTAGCCAAATTTTTGAATTCTTAATAATTAAAAATTAAAAAAAAAAAACATGTATGTCGTACCTGTCGATGTGACCTGACGTGACAGTCGAGTGATGTAGATGTGGATGTAGGTACTAGATGATGCAGATATTATGCCAGCATAGAGAATATTCTCTATAGATTTTGTGACTATATTCTATCGCTTTTGACAATCACACAGATCGTACAGTATCGTACTATATAGATCCGTACAGTGCAAAAATGGCAATGGGGGTCAAAAAAACTCTAAGGGCCCGAAGAAAAGTCTCATATTTTGACAAATTGACAAGAATTCTTAGGGTTTTTGGGTGTTTTAGATGCAGTGGAAGGATTGATTTTGGCCCAAAGTGCTCTAAAAAATCAGCTACCTCTTGGACCTTAGTAGCCACCTCCCAACTTGAAACCCTCATAAATTTGGAAAAAAATATCAAATTTTGATAAAATGAAAGCCAATATTGACTTTATCAGATGCTTTGAACTCAAAGGTGAGCTTAGATTACCTCCAACACACTCCAAAAATTTCCTACAATGAAACCCAAAAAGAGGAAACCTCCACAACTGGTGTTTTTTTTCAAGTTTTTTATTTCTTAGATCGCCATTGAGTGCAAGGGAAGAACATACTTAGCCTTACTAAAATTCACCAAGATCTCTTACTGGCAATAGCTCTACCCTCAAATATAAGAAGGAATTTGCAAGGCTTTCTCTGATACCATGCAGGAGTTAAAATTTAGCTCTAGCCTAGGATCACCTACAAAAACAATTACAACCTTATACAAGAGAGTATGCAAGAATATGAGCTTTCTTGATATTAAGATCTATGAAATATGATGATGATGTATATACAAAGTGTACAATGACCTTTCTTATATAGACAAGCTGTTATGTAGAACCAATATCAAATGGTGGTGTCTTAATTAATTAACATGAACCAACATTAAATGACCTCGGGACTCTAATATTTAATAAAAGATAAAAAGATAAAAACTTGTCTAATCATTAAATATGCCTATGACCTAAGTGGACTTAATATGTAAATAGGACCCCACTAAGTAACTAGATAGTAAATATATCTATTTACGCCAACAATTTGAAGGAAGACATTGTGGATTGAAACAACTCAAGTAAGGTCCACTTGAGGTATTGTAGAATCCATGTTAGCTTAGATTATTAGTTATATTGTGAATTGTAATTTCTTAATTGAATTTTTTGGTTTACATTATATTGAATTATAGTTTTTTATTTACATTATGTTGAATGTTATTAAGAAATTAGTTGAAGTGGATCATGCTACAACATATAGATTCATTAGTTATAGTTTATGAAGGGATAATCACCCATAGAAGTTACTAAGGTCACTTACAACAACTACTATTTGTTTAACATATTTTTCTATATAGGAGCTATTTTGAGTTAAGAAGTCTTTAGATCAAATTACTTTTGTTCAATTACCAATACTCAATCGATTAGAAGGTTTTAGGATTTAGTTGCACATACAGTGCTAGCATCATCTCAAGATTATGATTTCCTAGTTGAAAATTTAATGAAGCACCCCTAGGATAACAAATTGCTTAATTTAGGATTTGTAGGTCTGCTAAGTTGTATGTATGCTATCTACATCAGTTCATTAGACAAAGGGTAAGATTTACATGTATGGTGTCATTATCGGGGATGGTGCTAAGTTCAAAATTCTTGTTTTTTTTAATTCATTTGCATTACTTTCATAAATTAGGAAATTCTCAATTACAACTATTAATATTAGTATGCACTTTTAAAATCAACCCCGAACTACTCACTAATAGTATGCAAGAGAAGCTATCTAAATCTCAAAATACTATTGTATGTGGAGGAAGAGAGACACTTTGGGAAGGTTTCTCCCCTTGAATAAAGAATAATTTGAAGATACTAGTGCAAGAATAGAATCAATTGAGGGAATCAATGATATAGAATTACCCCTCACACTAGTACCTACTCTAGATCTAGGGAGAAATCCCACAAGGCCTCTTAAAATTATAGTAGAGGAAGCGGTAGATAATCTAGCAGAGCCTGTTACATTTTAGTTTCCAATCACAAATAAATAATGAGCAGCTGCCCTCAAGAATATACCCCCTCGACCTTTCCCAATTTCTATTAATTAGATACATAATCTTCAGACACATTCCTATTCAAGTTTGATGTTCTATGTAAAATTTATGATTACACCACAAATACCTATAGATTAAAAATATTCCCAACCACATTGAAATATGTTGCTTTGTGATGGTTCATGGGGCTAGGAAGAAATGCAATACCAAATTGGTAAACAATGAAATAAAAATTCTTGCAAAAGTACCAATATTATCATTGTGGAGCAAACATGAAGAGAGATGATATCTTCAAGATGTCACAAAATAAAGAAGAGCCACTTGAAGATTATGTAGAAAGGTTTCAATTCTTCTTAAATAAGTCACACCAGAATAGGCTCTCTCCAGAGTCACTAAAGGTAATATTTTTGTGAGGAGTAAATGAATATTGTATGGATGCCTTAAACCTCATAGGATTAGGGGATATTTCTCAGTTTCCTTTTGATGAAATATGTTAGGTGTGTAGAAATTATTATGGGTCATGTATGAAGGGGTAAAGCCTTTTGTTCCACCAAAATATCCACGAGTGTTTCTAGGATGGTTCTAAGAAACCTTTTATCCAAGATGAAGCAGGACACAATAAGTCATATAGCTACCCAAATAGATACCCTACACATCAAAAAGAAACAAGAGGAGGTAGAGGTTTCTCTCACTGAATATTATCCACACTATTGCCAAAAGAAGGTAAAGTATAAATACAAAATGATTACCAAAATTTCTAAAGAGAAGCAAGGGAAACTTGAATTTTTTACCCTAGAGGATGAGGAAGGAGAAGTGTTTTATATTTCTCAATGCAAGCCATAGAAACAAAGAAAATGTATGCCTCAAGATCCCTTGTCTTATAATATGTACTTTCCTAGGGTTAATACAAACTTCTCTAACTAGAATAGCATGAAAAATCAATCATGACCAATGGTCCAATAATCTAATTGGGCTCTGCAATTGGGAATGTGGCCACCACAACCATGTCAAGCCTCAAACTATAACTCAAACTAGAAATTCACACAAAACCAATGGGAACCACAACCATTCCAAGCCTCAAACTACAACTCAAAGTGGAAATCCCAATAAAACCAATGTCCACCACAATGGTGTGGGAACCAATAATGGAAAAACCAAAATGTTATCTACCTATAGCCACAACAATAACTTGCCATAATGCCAAACCTAGCCATAGTAGCCCCAATGCAACCAAGAGCACCTTAGTTATTGGTTCAACCTGCACCAAACCCTAAAAATAGGCTCATTTAGTAAGCTTTAATGAATCCATCCAATACCCAACCTATGGGGTTGCGGTCAATGATGTCCCCCTATGTTGAGCAAGAATGCTTACTGGACCATCATCTCCTCATATCATAAAACTTACATACGAGGAACCAACAATAGAAGTCACTGAAAATTCAATAAAGAAACCTAAACAAGGTGAGACACATCATGACACAACAAATAAGGAACCATAGTTTTTATAAATATTGACATCACAAAAATTTCATTATGATCCCAATTTAATTTATTGATCCAAATTAATAATGCTTGTATACAAATACCCTTGATTCAAGCCATTGAATAAGTACCCATATACAAAAAAGTTGTGAGGGAATTATACCTCAAAAATCTAGGTAGGAAAAGAAAAGACCCCCAAACTATCCATGTTTTAGGACAATTGTTCGGAATCATCTTAGGCAACATAATTGTCCCAAAATATGTAGACCCTAGGAGTCTTGATGTAGATGTATGAATTAATAGAAAACTTATAAAAAACACTCTAATTGAATTAGGGGCAGCCATCAATGTAATGACAAGAGTTCAGCAATGCAACAACTTAAATTGATGGATCTCATACCCACACCTACTATTCTGTAATTAATAGATAGGTCAATCGTTAAGCTAGAAGGTATTATTAAGGAATTGGTTATCACACTAGATTCATGGGAATATCCTGTAGACTTCATGATTTTATAAACAAAATCCAACCTTACAAGATATCCCTTAATCTTAGGAAGACCATAACTAACCATTGTAGACGCATTTATTGGATGTAGGTCTGGTAACATGATAATTTCCAGCAGGAATGTGACCAAAAAATTGGTCCTCTACCTGACTGTACAATCACATGTAGACTTGGAACAAACTGTATGGCCAATCTTAGAAGAAGATGACCAATACTCTCTACAAACACTAATGACTATAGAATGTATCCCAATGATTGAAATTCAAGATGAATATGAACTCTTTTCCAAAATTATGCAATTGTTATGGTAGGGACTTGCAACAACATTTCTATATAGCATGGTTATACTACCCATTACACAATATCATACCTGCAAATGCCTCTGAGTCCACTTCCTAGCTATTCCATACACTACTCCCCCACAATTGCAATCTCAATCTTTCAGGGTTGGATGTTGCTTCTATCATGACTTTTTCCTTAACCATGGAAATCACACTAGGCAGAACACTCAATGTCAATAACCAATTGACAGTTTCCTAGAAATTTTTATTACTTACAACATTGCAAGCCCACACAACAACATTCAACTGGGAATATCATGTCATGAAGGGAATAGATCTAGGTTTATGTATACACATAATTTACATTAATGAAGGATAAAAACTAGGCAGACAACCACAAAGAAGGATGAACCCAGATGTGATTGATATAGTGAAGACAAATTTATAGAAATTTTTGGATGTAGGGTTTATTTATCTCATATCAAATAGTCAATGGGTTTCCCCCAAAAAGGGTAAATGGAGAGTATGTGTAGATTATAGAGAGCTAAATGTGGTGACAAGGATCACTTTCCTCTTTGTTTTATTGATCAAGTGTCAAATTAACTAGCATGGAAGAAATAATTTTCCTTCTTAGATGGGTTTAGTGGATACAAATAGATAAATATAGCTTCTAATACCAAGAAAAAACCACCTCTACTTGTTTGGATTATGTAATGCACCTACAACATTCTAAAGAGCAATTCTAAGCATATTTTTAGAATTTGTACTTGAATCCATGGATATTTATATGGATGACTTAAAAACTTATGAAAACTATTATGAAGAAGAATTAGTAAATTTCTATAAATTTATTCAAAGGTTTCAATATCACAACCTCTTTTTAAGTCATGAAAAATGCTTCATGATGATGATTGAAGGAGTGGTCTTGGGACACTATGTGTCTAGAAAATGGATTCGGGTGGATCCTAATAAAATAGAGGTGATAATGAAGAGTAGGGGTAAAAAATATCCTATAACTCACAATAAACCACTCTTTCAATCCTTTAGACATCAATTGATGGGTTTTCCTTCACAAACCCTCATTTCTCTAGGAGCCTTTCAAAAAGGGAATTTTGGACATAACTCTTCAACTAGAACTGATATACAGGAAAGAAAACTTGTTTCAGATACCCATTTGGCCATTACAAAACATATCTCAAAATAATGGTATGTTTATTTGTATGGAATTCCTACAAATTGACTGTCCTCCTTTTGACTAGGCCTAATTAGGTCACTAGGCATGACAACCATGAGGTTTTGGCACAAACAAATGATTGAACTACATAAAAATGAAAGTACTAACTATTTTACAAACCATGGTAGGCCTCTCCAATGTGACACAATATTCATCCAACCCAAATACATTAGATTAAATGAGGGTTTCAATAGATAGTCACCATTTTAGGGATTTTTATGATTGTTTTGAGAATTTGGGAAAGTGGACTAGTGAAAGTATATCCTTCACATGTGCATATTATGATCTTAAACTTTGTGAGATTTTTATAGACATCAATACAGACTTTCCTTCCAAATTTTAACCTTTTTCATTGGATAAAACAAAAGTTTTGTCATTTTCTTTGTGACTGCAAACCCTAGGACAGCTTTCAAACAGTTTTCACAAAAATGCTTGTAACTTATTCAACTTTGTATGAAATTTAACCAAACCAAGACAAAATGTAATCTAACTAAATTATCTTTTCAACCATACCACGTGAAGGTCGTACGAATTCCGTACATATCCATACCATGTGGAAGAACGGGATTGTTAAAGAAATAATGCACAAAAAACAAGGGTTTCATTTATCAAAACTTCAAAGACACAATGTTTCATCATCCTTCCATCATAATTTAAAATTTGGAGGGTACCCCAATATATATCCAATCCATTAAAACCTCCTTTAACCATATTTTTATTAACTTTTTACATAAAACATCATTTTGTCACTTTTTGCCAAAGTTGCTTGACAACGCTTGAGCAACTATGACAACTTTTTCTTTTTTTGAACAATTGACCCACAACCTTCCAGAATGGAATGAAATGACCCTAAATGAATTATTACAACCTTATTATACCTAAACTCTCTTAATCAACCCAAAATGACACAAATGGCAATATGCCTTATTTGATGCAACATTGACAAATTTTTGCATTTTTTTGACAAATGACACCAAACCTTCTTTAATGACTCTAAAACATTCTAAAATAGTCTAGAATGACTCTAAATAGTCTCATATGACCTTATTTACCTGAAAAAACACAAAACAAGACAAAAACTCAAACTTTTCCTCCTATAGGCATTAGGTCCTGAGGGTGCTCCTGCACCATGCTCCCAAGGAAAAGAAAAATCTCAATTCCTTCTAAGATGTGATCTACAAATTTTTCAATGTCCTCCATCTTGGAATCCTACAACCTGTAAATTTGATATGTAGAATCCCACTCTTCTTGCAAACATTCAAATGCATGTTTAATTTTGGCCTTAGGTCTTCCACTTCTCTGCAACTTATCCTTCATTTTTGCAACTTTCCCTAGATCTTTTTTCTTCTTGTACCATCTCTTACTGAGCATCTTCTCAACTTTCAAGTTCAAAAATTATATTTCTCGTTCATATTCCTCAGCACCACCATCAATTTCTTCATCTTCATCATTGGAATACAATTTTTTAGCATATTCATCAACCATAAAATCAGAAAACATAACCATTACCTTGGTTGTTTTTGCAACATCTTCTTCACCATATTGTGCATAACAATCCGCATACACTGTATTCACTTCTCCTTTTTCTTTATACTCTTTTCCATCTTCATTTTCTTTTGTTGCACCTGTAAACACATACTCACAAATATTGTTAGAAATAAAATCTTGAGTCTCAATGAACCCATTTTCCTCTTCCTTAGATAGCTTAGGCTCTTCCACCAAAAAAGACTCTCCAAGGTCTGGTTTTGTTGTCCTCTCTTGCCTTCTTCTCTTTTGAATGATCTTCTTGATAGACCACTTTACCTTCTTTCTTATTGGCCAATGTCAACCATTTTCCTGGTTTGCTTTCTCAAGACACTGTTGCATCTCAAGATCCATTCTCTCTTGAATTATTTTTAGTTGTTCCAAGGTGTGTCTCAACTCTATTATCTCTTGTTGAACATTTTTTTTCCTTCTCATTTTTCTTCTTCATCTCACTTTTCTCTCTTCTCATCACTTGTTTCTTGCTTGGTAACTCCTTACTATGCAAGTCTCCACAAACTAATCTTCTCAACATTTCCATTATTCTTTCTCAAGAAATTATTTTTCACCTTGCTTCTTCTCATTGTTGTTTCTTGTCTTCATGACACCTCACCTTAGGCCCACTTCTTTTCCCCTAGCCTAGTTTTATGGTATCTAGGCTCTTCTCTTCAACCTATAAAAATATAATACATAATAAACTCCCAAAACTTCCTTGCCTAGATCTATGGGCTTTGATGCCAATTTAATGTAGATAAGGGGTAAAAAATATCTTATCACTCGCAATCAACCACTCTTTCAAGCCTTTAGACATCAATTGATGGATTTTCCTTCACAAACCCTCATTTCACTAGTAGCCTTTCAAAAATGGAATTTTGGACATAACTCTTCAACCAAAAATGATCTACAAGAATGAAGACTTGTTTTATATACCCATTTGGCCATTCTCAAACATATCACAAAATTAGGGTAGGTTTCTTTGTATGTAATTCCTCAAAAATTGGCTGTCCTCCTCCTGACTAGGCCTAATTAAGTCACTATGCATGACAACCATGAGGTTTTGGCACAAACAAATGATTGAAATACATAAAAATACAATTACTAACTATTTTCCAAACCATGGTAGGAATCTCCAACATGACACGATATTCATCCAAACCAAATACATGAGATTAAATGAGGGTTTCAATAGATAGTCACCATTTAAGGGATTTTTATGACTGTTAGGAGAATTTGGGAAAGCGGACTGGTGAAAAGATATCCTTCACACATGCATATTATGGTCTGAAAATTTGTGAGATTTTTATAGACATCAATACAGACTTTCATTCCAAATTTCAACATTTTTCATTGGATAAAAGAAAAGTATGTCATTTTCTTTGTGACCGCAAACCCTAGGATAGCTTTCAAGTAGTTTTCATAAAAATATTTGTAACTTATTAAAACATGGTTGAAATTTAACCAAACTAAAACCAAATGAAAGTTAACTCAATTATATTTACAACCATACCATGTATAGGTCGTCCAAAGTCCGTACAGATCTGTACCATGTGGAAGAATAGGACTATTACAGAAAAATATACCAAAAACAAGGGTTTCATTTATCAAAACTTCAAATACACAATGTTTCATCATCCTTTATAAATTGGAGGGTTCCCCCATATATATCCCATCCATTCCAACTTCCTTTAACCACCTTTTGATTAGTTTTTTACATAAAACATCATTTTGTCACTTTTTGCCAAAATTGCTTGACAACGTTTGAGCAACTATGACAACTTTTACATTTTTTTAACAATTGACCCACAACCTTCCAAAATGGAATTAAATGACCCTAAATGACTTATTACAACCTTATTAGGCCCAAACTCTCTTAATCAACCCAAAATGACACAAATGGAAATATGCCTTATTTGATGCAACATTGACAACTTTTTTACATTTTTTTGACAAATGACACCAAACCTTCATCAATGACTCCAAAACATTCTAAAATTGTCTAGAATTACTCCAAATGGTCTCATATGACCTTATTTACCTAAAACAACACAAAACAAGACAAAAACTCAAACTTTTCCTCCTGTAGGAATCAGGTCCTGAGGGTGCTCCTACACTAGGTGATCTCCACTCTTCCTATTCCCTAAAAGCAAAAACATTCCAAGAGTTTCCTTGGCCATGCAAGATATTATAGAAATTTTATTAAAGATTTCAATAAAATAGTAGTCCCCTTGTTAGTTATTTTATCTAAGGACATTGAATTTGACTAGACCTCTGCTTGACAAGAAGCTTTTGAAGCCCTCAAAACAACTCTTACAAGGACCCCTATTTTGAGAGGTCTTAACTGGACAATCCCTTTCGAGATACATACAGATGTTTTTTATTTTATCATACGTGTTGTTCTGGGACATAAGGAAGGAAATTTGGATTATGCAATTTACTACATTAGTAAAAATAGGCTATTGAGCTCAACTACACCATTACTGAGAAGGGAACGTTAGCATTGGTATATTCCATTAATAAATTTAGACACTATATCAATAGAAATTTTTTATTTGTTCATATATACCACACAATAATTAGACATTTGATGAATAAACCAGTGGTTGGTGGTAGAATTGTTAGATGGTTATTATTTTTTTATAAGTCAAAATGGTACTAAGGGGGCCATACCCAAATACAACATAAAAAACTATGAGATTAACAATTTGATATAGAGCATGAAAATAAACAAAAAACTATTGTTACACTTTGACCACGCCTATCCACCACCCCTTCAATCTTCCTCAACTTCCACTCCTTCCTCCACACTTTCCTCCTCCCCATCTGGTGTTGTTAAAAGATCCAACATCTTGATCTTGTCAACATTCAAAAAAATCCAATGATCTCTTTTTAATATCACCACATGGACCATGACCATCTACATTCTTGGATCGATGTCTTCCCCCATACTCCACACAATGAAAGGTATCCAAGGGCCATTGTAGCTCAACATCAGCTCTAGACATACCCCAACTGATGGTTTTAATCCCCGGTCAGTTACCACCCACTCTAGAAACTTCTCCATCCCTACTCTCCAATGAGCCTTCACCATGCATTGTATCAACCACCTCACCACCTCCAATTCTTCCCTTCCTTGCAAAAACTAGGCTAAAAACATTGAGGCAATGTCACTGTTCACTTTAAACTTGTAGTTGGCAGACAGAAATCAAACCCCAAGATTCCTTTCACCACCTCCATGATCTCAACATCAGTTATATTGCAAAAACTTCTTAGACACTTGTCTGAAATACTACCCCTAAATGCCATTTATCTATCTTTGCGTCCAAGCAGATTTTTGTGTCCATTTTGATTTCTCCTCATCGACAAGAGACTCCTTGCATGCTCTTAGAGCTTATTTTTCATTATTTGTTCCCTACATTGCTTTGCTTGTTAGGCAATTAATTCCACCTCCCTCCAAAACTTCCATCTACTATCCTATCTCCACCCAATCTTCTTAAGCCCAAGTTTAATGATCACTGCCCATGTTGATATCCCACTTTGACAAACTATCAACCTCCAAGTTTCCCTCCTAATAAATATGCGAGTTTAAAATCATCTAAGATATTGATGTCTTTCCAAATTTGTCTTACGAACCTTTATATTTTCCAATTAGGAGTCTCCTTTTTTTAATGAAATTTATGATTATCATAGAGTCCCCTTCTAGATGTAATCTTTGAAAACCCAACCTCCTACACATTTCCACCCCCATCTATGCTACCTATGCCTCAACCTCATTATTCATCCCTACTAGTAACTTCCTTGCTTCCTCTACCAATATTCTCCCCATATGGTTGTGAAGGAGGCAACCAACTCCTAAGGGCCTTGAGTTATGCCTAGATGCCCCATCAAAATTCACTTTCACCCATCCTTCATCCAACAGTTGCCACTTCACCTCTCTCCTTAGTTTAGCAGGGGGATCAACCCTTGACTTCCTAGATTTTGATATAACAATTATGGATAAACCATGGAAAGTAAATGTAGTGGTTGATTTCCTTTCTAGGCTATAAATCAAATCAAAAGAAGTAATGGATGATTCCTTTCCAAATGAACACTTTTTTTCCCTCTTTGTGTAAAACACCTTGGTATGCAGACATAACTAATTACTTGGTTGTAGGAAGGACACCCCCACATATCTCACCTAGATAAATATGTGATTTGGTAGAATGTAACTTCCCTTATTCTTGGGTGGTTGGTTATCTATTTTACACAAGGTCAAATAAGATATTGAGAAGATGCATAAGGGAGGATGAAGTATATGACATCCTTATGGCTTGTCATGTTGAGCCTTGTGGAGGTCACTTATAGCCAAGTGAACAACTCTAAAGTGAAGGAAACTAAGGTAGCGGAACAACTTCCTACACTAATCTTGAGAGGATAAAAATGAAAAACTTTACAGATCTTTAATAGTTATAGAAACTTAAATAGAAATAAACACAAATATCATGCATACCACAACACAGTGATTTACATGGGGAAAACCCTTTCGAGAGAAAATCCTCACACTCCAAAAGTCACCCAATATATTATTCAGCAATCACAAAGATTAAAATATACTTGTAGAGCAAGATTCTCACAAGATTATCCCCACTCGATGATTAAGAGACAACATGACCACTATTAGATTCTTAGAATACATCACCATCTCTCTACCATAGCCATAATACAATGCCCTCATAAAATAGGGTTACATTCTAAGGCAAGGCAGGCCAACAAAACATCCACCATTAGATCTAAAGCCTAATAATTAACGGTCTAGATTTATAATATATCATTTATTTAATGTATGTTAGTCATTCTAGAAGTTTCCTAAAAAAAACTTACACACTCACATTTCGCTCTTTGTTGCCACTGTATACACCTATCAGTGTAACTAGGAAATATATGTATATAAATATGTATACATCCTATCAACAATATATATATAGAAATATATATACATGAGAATCATCACCCAAGTACACCTTACCTCCATAAAATTCTTCATGTTTAGAAAACTAATCTCTATTAAAGGTCATATGGAAAGATGCACCTTATTCAATTGACCATGCATCATTACCTGCACAAGTTTTCAAAGATGCAATGAATGTGTCACCATCTTCCTTCTTGGACTCGAAATCAAAATCAATTTTCTTCTTTTTATTCTTCTTTGCTTCTTTGGATTCCTTACGAACATGTCTAGGCTTACCATAGTTCCAACAAAAAGCTTTGGAATTTCTAGGAGATTTAGATCTCCCCTGGACTTGGATTTGTCACGCTTATCATTCTTCTTTCCTTTTTCCTTAGGTCTTCCATGAACATTTAGGGCCTCCTTGGAAGTGATGGATACCTTCCTCCTCATTTCTTCAGAAAACAGAACCCACCACATCTTCAGTCTTCAATATAATAGAAGTTCTTCCAATGGCCATAACCAGAGAATCCCATAAATCAAGAAAAAAACAAAGCAAGAGTTGACATTTCTCCTCCTCATCCATTTTGACACCAACTAATTCCAATTGAGCCACCAACATATTGAATTCTTACAGGTGGTTTATGATTTTTCCACCCTCTTCCATTCTCAAGGAATACAACTTCTTCCTCAAGAAAATCTTGTTCACTAAAGATTTGGCTTGATACATCTCACAAAGCTTCTTCCATAGTTTTTGTGCAGAGGTCTCCTCATGGAAATTAATTAAAACAAAGTTTTCCAAGAAAAATCTAATTTGGCTTTACGATCCATAACATCATATTGAGCAGCCTGAGTAGGATCTATAGGGCTTGAAACATTCTGATCAACAGCATCCCACAGATCTTGATCTATCAATAGATCCTCCATCTTTAGCTTTCACATTTCAAAATTATTTCTAGAAAATTTCTCCACCTCTATTCTCCCTGATGAACTCATCATCTAAAAATTCCTACAACAAGATCACAAAATGTCTTCTACACAAACTCCCACTCAAATTTGGATTAGTTCAAAAAACTCAACAACCCACAACTGAAACCAAAGGTGATCTATCTCTTATACCACTTGTAAGGAAGCTAAGGTAGTGGAACAACTTCCTACACTAATCTTGAGAGGAGAAAAATGAAAAACTTTACGGATCTTTAACAATTACAAAAACTTAAACACAAATAAACACAAATATCATGCATACCACAACATGGTGATTTACGTGGAAAAAACCCTTTTAGGAGAAAACCCCCACTCCAAAATCCACCCAATATATTATTCAGCAATCACAAAGATTACAATATACTTGCAGAGCAAGCTTCTCACAGGAGTATCACCACTCAGAGATCAAGAGACAACATGACCGCTATTAGACTCTCATAATACATCACTGTCTCTCTACTGCAATCGCAATACAATGCCCTCATAAAATAGGGTTAAATTGTAGGGCAAGATAGGCCAAAAAAATATCCACCATTATATCTAAAGCCTAATAATTAACAATCTAGATTTATAATATATCATTTATTTAATGTATGTCGGCCATTCTAGAAGTTTCGTGAAAAAGTTAACACGCTCACATTTCGCTCTTTATTGCTATTGTATACACCTATCAGTGTAACTAGGAAATATATATATATATATACATCCTATCAACAATAAACTATACATAATTGCAAGGTTGAGACACATTTTCCCAACATAAAGATCCTAAACACTGGCTACTATAGTCCCACACTTCACAAGGATGCAATCAAATATACAAGGAGGTGTGATAGATGCCAAAGGATGGGTAGACCTGTCAAGACCGATGAAATTCCTCTCCAACCAATTGGTCATTACACCTTTTGAAAAATAGGTATTGGATTTCATTGGGCCAATAGCTCCCACATCTAACAATAAAGAATACATTATAGTCTATATTAACTATCTTACAAAATGGGTGGAGGATAAAGCACTATAGTTTTCCAGAGATGAATGTTTCCAAATTCCTTTATGAAAAAATCTTCACCAAATACGGTGTGCCTAGGGAAATAGTCATAGACAAATTGGTCATTACACCATTTAACAAATAGGTATTGGATTTCATTGGGCCAATAGCTCCCACATCTAACAATAAGGAATACATTATAGTTTGTATTAACTATCTTACAAAATTTGTGGAGGATAAAGCACTATATTTTTCGAGAGATGACAATGTTTCCAAATTCCTTTATGAGAAAATATCCACCAAATGGTTTTATTACAATTCTATTCAAAGAATATGAGGTCAGATATAGAAATTCAACCCCTACCATCTACAAGCGAATGGGAAAATAGAAGTAAAAAACAAGGAGATAGAGGCCATTCTAACAAAGATAGTTCAATTGCATCAAAAATATTGGGCAGCAAGGTTACTCGAAGCTAATTGGTAATATAGGATGACCTAGAAGACCACCATAGGGTTCACGCAATATGAATTGGTGTATGGAAAAAATATTGTCCTTTAATCAATTGAATTTGAGTATAAAACACTCTGAACAATAGTACAACTTGAAATGGATCTATCTAAAGGTTGGAAGGACATATTACACAATCTCAATGCTTTGGATGAAACCAAGATGGGAGCAATCCATCATAGAGAGATTATACAAAAGCAAAGAATCAGTTGACACAACTAGTCTATTAAAACCATGGAATTTAATGGAGACTGGGCATTTATTTATGATCCATGCTATAAAGACCACAAAGGGAGACTAAAAACACGATGGCTTGTTCCTTATGAAATCAAAAATGTTTTTTAGAATGGAGCGATATAGTTAACTACATAGATTCAAACTGATTCTCCTTAATGGTCGATGGACATAGATTGAAGCTTTATAAAAAAATTCATTGCATAAGGAGGAATTTCTATATGATATTCAATGATAACTTATACCACATGCATATCCAACATTGCATGCTAAACATGCAAACAAAGTTGAAACATCAAGTGATACATTTGTAGATGAGCCAACCAACTCACTCACTGATTTATAATTGGTATAAACTCTTACAATAAAATCTCACATGCACACATGCACTATGAACCATTTGTAACAATTATTTTTGAATGTGCACAACATGTTCACATAACTTGTAGTAACAACCCCGAGGCAATTCAAAAAGGGACTTTTTATATTGCTACCCATAGTAATTAGTTCTAGTTTTCCATCACTACACCTATAGCCATTAGAACTTTAAATTACACATCACTTATGTCATCCTGACATGAAAAAACTAAAATCCACCATGATTTCCATATAATTTATCATCCCATCATAAATAAATCTTGTACATGTCACAACTTTATTTTTCAATATTCAGAATTTTTAGACATGTTCCATCATTCCAATAAGATATTTATACAACACATCTACCTGCAGTACTTCCATTTAATTTTATCATTCCAAATTATTTTCTAAGTAGTTGCATGATAATGCTCAACTCACCTCACATGTGCCACCTTTTTTCGTCACGACACCATTTCAAGTACTTTTATTAATTATTAACTATAATTAACATTAAATGCTAATAATTTTCTCTAGAATTTACGATCATACAAACATTTAATTTGTATTATATCAAATATATCCAATGCTTTGAAATCTATCTTATTTTTCCTTTATGTACCTTGCTATTTGAGGACAAATAGCAATAATAAGTTGGGAGGGGAGAAAATTTGGTTTAAGTTGTCATTTCCAAATTTCATTTGTCAAAGAATTTAAAGGAGTTGCAAACACAAAGGTTGTAGCATTCATAAAGAAACAAAATACTAATCACTAAGCAGATTGAAGAATATATTGAAGTAGAATACACTTGACATAGGATATAGAATCGTAAAATGGGAGGCAACATAATTTGATATTGGAAGACCAACAGCATCTACCAATATTTCAACAAGTTAGGTGGTTAGTCTATTTTCTCTATCTAATAGAATATAATGAAGGCATGACAGAACAATTTGCCAACACATTATAAAATTATGAGACTACAATTAGAGGGTTGATAGTGGATGTCTCAGAAGTAGTAGTAGAAAAATTTTCTTAGTTGCCCAAGATAGGAGAAGAATTTCGAGTAAGAGTTGATGCACTCACAACAATGAATGATTTCACATTGCCATGAGAGAATTTGGAATCCACGGCATAAGGTACAACAAGACTTTCCTTGCCATGGTTATAAGCATTTTTTACTTCTTATAAAGTCAGGTATTTAAACTATGATGACAGGAAATATCTTTTATATACAAACTTCGAAGTCACCTACACCATCAAAGGCTGGTGAATGTTCAAAACTTCTTGTATAATTTATTAAAGAGGATGTATGTTTTTTGGAGTTATAATTCATACCTCTGGAGTGTGTATTGGCAATAGACAACTATGCACAGTATTAATTTCTCTTCAAATTAGGAGGGGAAGCTCCCTCTTTTGTTCATATGCATAAAAAGTAAAGTATTCTAAATTCTTATCTTTTTGACTTAGCTGGTAGATGCACCAAGGTTATAAAACCAAGAACATTGCAGTTAAGGTTTTCTCTGGTTTCTGCATATCTTAACTACAACTACGCTAACACTAAAACTATAATATTTCCTCTAGAAAAATAGAGCAAGAGGAATTAGGAGCAATTGGGAATGGTTGACGATACTCTATCTTAGTATTCCCAAGGAGGTGAAACACTCTATCTAAGGTGTAGGTTAAAATAAAGGTTATTGGAGACAACATGAAATGGTAAGCTAGTTCTCAGGATTCCCAAGGAGGTGGAACACCTATTTGAGGTGTTGATTGAAATTAGATTACTAGAAACAAACATTAAATAAAAATATTTCTTTATAAATTCCCAAGGACATGGAACACCTATCTGAGGTGTAGATATGAAAGAAAGATTATTATAAACAATATCAAACATCAATCTCTATTTCTAAATTCCCAAGGAGGTAGAATACCTATCCGAGGTGTAGATATGAAAGAAAGATTATTAAAACAAATAAATTTGGGACAACAAATTACATAATGAGACACACACACACAATGAATGATGAAACCAACTTTATTTTAAACAAAGTGAACAAATACAGAATAGCAATATTGCACGACAAGGTGGGCACAAAATTTTTTTATCACAATAAAAGTTAAAGTACAGATGAGCAAGGGTGCTCTTATTTATAGAACCTCAAAGAAGTAGGGAACCCTAAAATCTCCTTGAGTTAACATGAATCTTGCAAGCATGCAAGATTTATTCTTAAGTCTAAATGTATGCAATTTAGCAGTTAACTGGAAAAACTACCTCAGTTAGTTGATTCTAAACTAAACTAATTGGACCTTGCAACATGCAAGTCCTTATTGATATGAAATTCAACTAATAACCAACATTAATTAATTGAAATTTAACTAAAATAGAACTCCATATGTACATAGACATGCAAATGGTGGGACAACAAGTTAACTTGGAAAGAGGCATCAAGTTAATTGTTGTGTCTAATGTTTATCCTAAAAAGGTGGGATGTCCTAATATTTTAGTTCACTAGCCATGATCACCTGGAGATTGTCACATGCCTCAACTATTATTTTATTGCTTGTTAGCTACTTGAGCACTCCTAGAAATATATGCACACTTCAATGGGCAGTTCATTGCTTGGTAACTTTGGCAGCTCCGTAACTGGAGTGATGATCTATGTTTCTTCCATAGCTTGATGCTTATAACACTTTTCTTGACTCTCCTCAATGAAAGAGTGTTGCATGATGAAACCGCAAAGTTTGGTTGCTAACACTCTAGCTGTGAAAAATACCCATGAACTTGTTGCACACACAAAATTCCAACGATATTCAATGCTCTAAATTGGACTTGAAAGGCTATCAGCTATACGAGGTATGAAACCATATGGAATCCATGGACTTGGAATATCTACGCCTGTCAATCAACCACTGGATGTGCTTGATGTTCTGAAGTGTGGTTTGTTCTATGCCTTCTAAAGTGTTCAAGTCAACCTTCGGATGTGCTTGATGCAAATCAGTGTCAATTGTCCTGATGAAATTGTGAATCTAGACTAATTTGGTCTTGAATTCAGTCTAAGTGAATTGCATACTCAAAAACTAGACCGTTGACTATCAAAACGGATATTTCTGACAACTTTTTCCGATGAGCTAAAAATAGCTTATGATGAGGCTAAAAATGGCCCATCGAGGGGAAATTTTCACGAAAATTTCCAAGATGTGGTTTTTGTAGAGAATGTATTTCTAAGAAAACCCACAACGTCTGAAATTTGAAAAAAATATTTTTCACTTGGCATGCAAAGACTTTTCAAAAAAAGCAGCAGGGGGCAGCGAGGGCTTCAAAAGCTATTTCTCCCAAAAAAAATTGGCATATGGGTTTTGTAGTCACCAATGTGTTGATCAAACCCAGATTCTTCATTTTTCAAGTTGAATTTTTCACTACCATACAAAGGAATCTTTGGAAAAAAGAAAAGCTTCAAAAAGTGAAGCTACGAGGCAATTTTTCTTAAAAAATATTAGCACATGGGTTTTGTAGAGAATGTCATGCTCAACAAACCCAGATGATCAAAATTGCAAAAAATTGTTGTTTACTTAGACATGCGAGAGAAAACCTAAGACAAGAATAGAAGAAATGTGAGGGGAAAAAGATAGAAATTATATTTTGCCTCTGTAAAATGACGCCTATCCTTGAATGAAGTTTGGCATGCATGTGCTGAAAGATGAAATCTGGAAAATTATCCCCCTAAGCAATCTAAACCTATAACTATGAAGAACACTGAAGAATCCTTCATGTAGCACCTCCAAATCTTGCTTGCATGAGAAAATATGTGTTTGCCTCCAACCTGTGATGAAGCAAATGGACGCTCAAGTGTGTGTTTAAATAATTTTTATGAGTAAAGGCATCACATGCATGTCAAAACCCTAAATTTGGGATGTAATATTCTCATTAGACCTCATTTAGTTAATAAAAATGGAGACTGATCCTTCAAATAGGCTCCACTTAGTATGCAAAGAGGAAATACACCATATGCAAAAATAATGGAGTATTTTGCAATCAATTTGAAAGTGAAATTGAAGTTTTATTATTATTTTAATTCAGTTAAAAAATCCCTCCATTATAGGGCGACCAAAGCACTTTAGTTTCAAAATTCAAAGTTTGACTTTAGGTGCCAACTTTCTTAGAGTTAGAAACTCTTTTTTTTTTAAATTCCAACTTTTAGCCTTTGCAAACATCATTGAAGCCTTTATTTGACCCTAAATTTAGGATGCCTAATTGATCTTGAAGCTGAGCTAACACATTCATTAGGTAGCTAGATCAAGTCCAACGATATATTGTTGGAAGGTATGAAAGCTAAAAACTTCATCTGGTGCCTTGAATTCTAGGACACCTTTTTCCAAAAGGGTGCATGTTTCACCAGACAACCAACTTTTGGATTTTGACCCTTAGTGTTGTTGGAAAAACAAGGATAGACAACTGAGAGGGGGGGTGAATTAGTTGTCACAGAAATTTAAACTTATTTAACCTTATAACCTTTAATCTCATATCTGATAAATAACAATGAAAGCATGAATCAACAACACATCAAAAACACACATAACACGAAGATTTTTGTGTGGAAACCTTGTTAGGGGAAAAACAACGGTGGAGGTTAATCCACAAGTTATATCCTGTTAAAAGTATAAGGAAAATGAATACAAAATGCACATGCATTCAGGTACACTTCCTAGAGCTCATTACTCAAAGAAGACACACTGTCTTACAAAGACATTTAGATTAAAACCACCTCAAGGATTTGAACTAAAAAATTAGCTTCTACAAAAGCCTGATTACAGTTCTGGTTAAGCACAAAAACACTTCTTCACACTTTGCTCAAACTTCTTCACACTATACTCTACAATTGAATAATCTGATATTTATTTGCACATAACACTTGTACACTTCACATGCCACTTCACACACTCATAAAAATGAAGAAACAATCGCTCTTATATATCCGCTTCATGGAATTACATCAACAACTTTGTCAACCAGCAATAAAAGAATAAATGAATACAAACTGTTGGCCCAATTCATGAACAAATCTCAATGTGCACCAACCGAAGTCAATCACAACATAATGGAGACCTAAAACAACATCCTTGAATGCGCCAAATATTCAAAAATTAATCCACGAGGATCCACAACACGCTACAACCACCATGTCGGCCAAGAACATGAAAACCCGAACATGCAAAGGAAAAATCTTTGATCACGATCACACCGATCAATGCAGACATGCAATAAAGATAGAGCACAATCTAGAAACATCAACGAAAATCACATGAGCATATGCAAAAACTCAAATTACCAGAGTCATGTTCTCTTCTTCCAGAAACACCAGCTACAGTAACAGAATAATTGCAGGAATATAGAAACTCACAACTTGCTCCAATCTTGATGCGCACCACTGAAACTTCTGGAGGATAAACTAGATAGGCTCAGAAACAAACCCTTTAATGCGTAGCTTTTGAATACCAACATAATAAAATTTCCACCACACTGAACTTCACAGCTTCACAGGCAGCCTCAACATATTTATTATAATTTTCTCAATATCCTCAACATATACAGCCTTCAAGATATCAATGCTAATAGTGTTGACATCAATGACAACCACAACATCCAACAAGTGCTTTTATCTGCAACTTTCGGTGACTAATGATTCCCATCGATTGGATGTTGAATCCATCGTGAATCTGAAATTATTCTGCAAAGGATGACTATATGTGCAAGTTCTAAAAGTTTATTTAAAGTTCTCAAATTCAAGGCCACCCCTGACCTGTAGGGCGTAATTGACCTTTTCAAATTGATTTTTCACTTTGTAACTTTCAACAAAATGCCCCACTTTAACCCTTGCCATCGGGAGTTGGATTACCCTGATGTTCATGTTGATGATTTCATCATAGAGATTGAACAACTTGGAAGAGATGTTCCTAGGAGTCACAAGGCTAGAAGATTGCATCTGAGGCCTCAAAAATTTGGGCGCCTTTCTCAAGGAAGATGCATTTTTTCAACACAGCCAAATTTCTACTTGCTTTCATTCCCAATGTTTAATGTTGATTCTTCATCCATGGATGTTTGGCAAGTCCCTAGAGCTAACGGTTGGATTCATCACATAGCTAGAAGGATTTTGTACAAATCTCTTGAAGAAGGTAGTTATCGAAAACCTCATCTAGTTAACTAAAAGGTTAGGTGCCCCTGGCCTACAGAGGTATATTTTGACATTCTAACTTTCATTTTATCCTTTTTTTTATGTGCTCGCCAAATCAACAACTACGGTTGTTCAGTATGTCTTATAGACTAATGAACAGATCCATTGTGAAGCTGGGTTGAATCTAAAGAGATTACTAGGAGATGGTTACAGCAAAAATTGGCATCAAGTAGGCTTTTTTTTTGGCACCTTTGGGCTACAAGGGTGCAATTTCTATAATTTGACTGTCGTCTTTGATGTGTGTTACCTTCAGCATCTTCCACTTCTGCCATCATTTGTCGATGTTTCACAAATCTAATGGATTCGCTTGGTGAATTTTTGGAAATTTGATAGAAATCTGAAGAAGATGACAATGTTTGCAACTACTATCAACTACATTTGGTCCTTCAAATTCAAGGCTGCCCCTGGCCTGAAGGGGCGCAATTAGCTCAAGAGTTGGTGATTTTCTGATGATTTCACCTATTTCGGGCTTTGTGACCATCGTGTCACTTGTTGAGTTGATTGCGTTGAAGCATTATTGTCACTAACGTGAGTACATGACTACATTTCACCATTTTTACATGTATAGACACTGCAAAGTTGACTCACACATTGATTGCACAAGTACCTCCTCAGAGCAAGGCATAGTGTTTCTAGACAAAAAAAAAATTACATTTTTCACCATTTGGAAATCCCCTTCGTTGGGAAGCATATTTTTTAGCATCTTTCACCATAGAATATTTTTTGATGAGTTTGAGGCTTAGATTTTGACACTTGGTATTGGCCAACTACCATTGACGACCTCAGAGGTCCTAACTTTTCTCTTGAAAAAGTGAAAACAATCCACCAAAGCTAAGCTGACTTTTTCTTGATTTTGACTTCACCAATGTGATTGTGAAATGAAATAAGCCAATCAAAATTATTTTTAGTCAATTCTAGCAAGATCCTATTTTTTAGGGTTTTTTCCTAAAAATAGGGCCCCAAAAACCCTAATTTTGAAAAAAATTAAATTTTTCCAACATCTTCTAGACATTAAACCCACAAAAATCCCATGCTTTGCGTGACCTAACACTGACTTTTGACAACAATTTTATAAGATTTAGACCATTTTAATCAAAATGCCTTAATGAAGCAAAAATTTCATTTTGGGTACAACATTAAGCTTTGTCTGGTGACCATGTCGGATACTTACGGCATAGGAGAACCGAGAATCTCTTAGTTTTTTGTAAACCAGTAACTTATCAGTTGGGCATGGATTCAGGACTTTTTCCTAATTCACCTAATACTTGGAGTTTTCCTAAAATCACCTAAAAACAATACCTAGGTACCGAAAAACACGACGAAACTTTACGGAACGGGGAAAAACATTACTACATAACAAAAAAAAAAATTACTTAAAGAAAATTCACTCCACCCTTGAAGAGATGAAATGCTTTGGATATTGTTTGTTGCATGGCAATGGGAAGAGCCTCCCATCGATGATTTTTTTGCCTAAAAGGCTTCACTTCTCCTTTGATGGGTATTCTCGAGGGCAATCCCTCTGGAATGAAGATTCTCAGGTATTCACATATCCAAGCAAAGGTACTTTGACAAAAGTCATAATATGATGCAAATATCCTTTGATTGGATCATCGATCAAATCTACATCCCCTTTAACACATAGGAGTTTTATTCCCATGTCTTTGGCATTTTTGAGGCCTAACAAAAGCGCCTCCTTCTTAGCTTCGATGAATTCCAATTGCGGGCCATATGCAACTAGGTACGACTATTCTTTAAGGGAGATTATCATTTCCCCTGTTCCTAAAATTATTGTTGAACAACCTCCATCTAATTGTATTGTCCATGACTTTGTATCCTCTCTCGGTCTCTTTTTTAGAACAAGCAATGTTCTAGTCTTTAGTTTCTATCTCTGACAGAGTCATATAATTACCAAGACCCATTTCAGGCTTTGCTTCTTTTGGAACACTTGACTTGAGCACAACCTGCTTCTTTACAACTTTGAGAATATGATCTAGTTCTTCTAGATGGTCCTGAAGATATTCCAGTTGAGAGATTTGTACCTTAGTATTCATCATGGAAGCTACGATGTCAAAATTTGTTGAAGACGGATCGTGAGAAACTGACATAGTGTTTTCCTATGAAGATTGGGATTGGAAGTGGAAGGCACTTCTTTTCCTTTTTCATTTGATTTTCAACTTTCTTCTTCTTTATTTGCTTTGAACTGTTGAGCACCTATGAACACAAGTGTTGAAACATTTTCATGATTCACCATAGGAGCATATTGACGGTATTCTTCTTCCTTTTCTTGATTGATAGGTTCCTTATCAAAGTATCATGTAGCGGATTCACCATCAAAGTTGTTTGTTTATGGTAAGACAACATTTGAACTTAGTGTTGGAACAATACTAGAATTGGGAGTAGCTTTAGTGTATCCATGATTTGGTTCATCCTCAAATTCTCAGGACATGTGAATCCGGTAATGTCCATCTGTGTCATGGAAACAATAAAATACTACACTGTGTGCAGCTTCAATCATTGGTCTTGATGGAGATTTTCGCAACCATGGTTGAAGATTATCTCTCTTTAGTTGGTACAGTTGTTGAACTAGAGATCTGATCGAATTTGTTTTCATCAAGCTAGAATTAATCATATCATCCTCCAACTTGATGGTGTGTTCTTGCGCACTCTTCAACTCTGTTTCTTTTGTCATCTTGAGGAAGAAGGTTATCTCTAATGGAAGAGAATTTATTAAATAGATCATCAGAATCTTCGATGATGGAATGAGTGTAGAAGAATTTCATGTAACAAGATGATTAAATATTGCCACAAACTCCCTCATGTGTTCATTTTGTTCCATCTTTGAATTTCTAAGTTGGGCTAACAACAGGTACTTGTCTTCAACGAGCTTGAATCTCGCCAAACATTTCTCAATCATAGTTTCCTTACTTGTGATACTGCCTGGCACCAAGTGATTGAACCAGTTGGTAGCATTTTGCGCAAGAGTCTCGACAAAGAGACACACTGTGATGTCTTCATGTGCTACGTACAAGGCGGTGCAACCATTGTGAATATAGAAAAATGTTCCTCTAAGTGTTGAGTTCCATCATCGTGAAACTTGGGAAATCGCTTCCTTAACCCTTTAGGTAACTCATGATTTACCTAAAAATCCAAGGGTCCAATGTTATTACCCCAAGGTAATGGAGGTGGATGTTGCTGATTTCTATCAGCATTGACAACATTATCATTGTTATCATCCATTGCTTCTATGTGGATCATGCAATAGGATGCTAAAGGATCATTCCAATGTCATAAAAGTGTTAAAATTTTCTTGAATTTTTATGCCTCATGCCCCATAGTGGGTGCAAAAAAACTATCGGCATTATAATTTGCACCTTTGGACTGCGTGTTGGCAATGGACAGTTATACACAGTATTAACTACTCTTCAAATTAGGAGGGGAAGCTCCCTCTTTTTCTGATATGTGTAAAAGGTTAAGTATTCTAAATTCCTATCTTTTTGACTCGGTTGGTAGAGGCACAAGGTTATAAAACCAAGAAAATTGCAACTAAGGTTTTCTCTAGTTTCTACATATCTTAACTACAACGAGGCTAACACTAAAACTATCCTATTTCCTCTAAAAAAATAGAGCAAGAGTAATTAGGAGCAATTGGGAATGGTTGATGATAAACTCTATCTCAGGATTCCCAAGGAGGTGGAACACTCTATCCAAGGTGTAGGCTAAAATAAAGGTTATTGGAGACAACATGAAATGGTAAGCTAGTTCTTAGGATTCCCAAGGAGGTGGAACACCTATCCGAGGTGTAGGTTGAAAGTAGATAACTAGAAACAAACATTAAATGACAATATTTATTTCTTAATTCCCAAGGATGTGGAACACCTATCTGAGGTGTAGATATGAAAAAAAGATTATTATAAACAACATCAAAGGATAATATCTATTTCTAAATTCCCAAGGAGGTAGAATACCTATCCGAGGTGTAGATATAAAAGAAAGATTATTAAAACAAATAAATTTGGGACAAAAAATTGCATAATGAGACACACACACAATGAATTATCAAACCAGCTTTATTTTAAACAAAGTGAACCAATACAAAATAGCAATATTGCATAGCAAGGTGGGCACAACAATTTTCTATCACAACAAAAGTTAAAGTACAAATGAGCAAGGGTGCTCTTATCTATAGAACCTCAAAGGAGTAGGGAACCCTAAAATCTCCTTGAGTTAACATCAGTCTTGCAAGCATGCAAGATTTATTCTTAAGTCTATATGTATGCAACTTAGCAGTTAACTAGAAAAACTACCTCAATTGACTAATTATAAACTAAACTAATTGGACCTTGCAACAAGAAATTCCTTATTGATATGAAATTTTATTTTTTTTAAAGTGAACCAATACAAAATAGCAATATTGCATAGCAAGGTGGGCACAACAATTTTCTATCACAACAAAAGTTAAAGTACAAATGAGCAAGGGTGCTCTTATTTATAGAACCTCAAAGGAGTAGGGAACCCTAAAATCTCCTTGAGTTAACATAAATCTTGCAAGCATGCCAGATTTATTCTTAAGTCTAAATGTATGCAACTTAGGAGTTAACTAGAAAAACTACCTTAGTTGACTAATTCTAAACTAAAATAATTGGACCTTGCAACAAGAAAGTCCTTATTGATATGAAATTCAACTAATAACCAACATTAGTTAACTAAAATCTAACTAGACTAGAACTCCATATGTACATAGGTATCTCCAAAATAGACATGCAAATGGTGGGACAATGAGTTAACTTGGAAAGAGGCATCAAGTTAACTGTTGTGTCTAATGTCTATCCTGAAAAGGTGGGACTTCCTGATCTTGTAGTTCATTGTCTGTGATCACCTAGAGATCATCACATGCCTCAATTGTTAGTTTACTGCTTGTCAGCTACTTGAACAATACTGGAAATATTTGTACACTTCAACTGGCAGTTCATTTCTTGGTAGCTTTGGCGGCTCTGTAACCAGAGTGATGATCTCTATTTCTTTCGTAGCTTGATGCTTCTGATGCTTTTCTTGACTCTCCTCAATGAAAGAGTGTTGCATGATGAAATAGAAAATTTTGACTACGAACACTCTAGTTGTGAGAAATGCCCATGAACTTGCTGCACACGTAGAATTCCAACGGTATTCAACCCTCTAAATTGGCCTTGAAAGATTATCAACTATACGAGGTATGAAACCATATGGAATCCATAGACTTGGAATGTCTACACCTATCAATCAACCCTCGGATGTGCTCGATGTTTTAAATCGTGGTTTGGACTATGCCTTCCAAAGCGTTCAATTCAACCTCTAGATGCACTTGATGCAAATCAATGTTAGTTATTATGATGAAATCGTTAATCAAGACTTATTTGGTTTTGAATTCAGTTAGAGTGAATTGCATACTAAAAAATTAGATTGTTGACTATAAACATGGATATTTTCTAACAACTTTTTCCAGTGAGCTAAAAATAGCTTCTGATGAGGCTAAAAATAGCTCATCGAGGGGCAGTTTTCATGAAAAATTATGAGACATGGGGTTTGTAGAGAATGTATTTCTAAGCAAACCCATAATGTCAAAAATTCGAAAAAAAAAAAATGCTTTTTCTCTTGGCATGCAAAAACTTTTTGAAAAAAAGCAACAGGGGGGGCAGGAAGGGGTTCAGAAGCTTTTTCTCCCAAAAAAATCTGACATATGGGTTTTGTAGCCGCCAATGTGTTGATCAAAACCAGATTCTTTATTTTTCAAAATGTTGATTTTTTCACCACCATGCAAAGGAATCTTCGAAAAAAAGAAAAGCTTCAAAAAGTGAAGCTACAAGGTAATTTTTCTTGAAAAATTCTAGCACATGGGTTTTGTAGAGACTGTCGTGCTCAACAAGCCCAGGTGATCAGAACTACAAAAAATTGTCATTTACTTGGACATGCGAGAGAAAACCTAAGACAAGGATAAAAGAAATGTGAGGGGGAGAAGATAGAAATTATATTCTGCCTCTATAAGAATGACGCCTATCCTTGAATGAAGTTTGAAATGCATGTGCTAAAAGATGAAGTCTGGAAAATTATCTCGCTAAGCAATCTGGACCTGTAATTGTGAAGAACATTGAAAAATCCTTCCTGTAGTGCCTCCAAATCTTGCTTGCATGAGAAAATATGTGTTTGCCTCCAACCTATGATGAAGGAAATGGATGCCAAAGTGCATATTTAAAGAATTTTTATGAGTAAAGGCATCACATGCATGTCAAAAGACTAAATTTGGGACGCAATATTCTCATTGGACCTCATTCAGTTAATAAAAATGGAGATTGATCCTTCAAATAGGCACCACTTAGCATGCAAAGAGGAAATACACTACATGCAAAAATAATGGAGTATTTTGTAGTTCGATTTGAAAGTGAAACTAAAGTTTTATTATTATTTAAAATCAGTTCAAAAATCCCTCCATTATAGGGCGACCAAAGCACTTTAGTTTAAAAAGTCAAAGTTTGACTTTAGATGCCAACTTTCTCAAATTTGGAAACTTTTTTTTTGAAATTTCCAACTTTTAGCCTTTGCAAACATCACTGAAGCCTCTGTTTGACCCTAAATTCTAGATGCTCGGTTGATCCTGAAGCTGAGCTGACACATTCATCAGGTAAATGGATCAAGTCTTCCAAGATGTTGTTGGAAGTTGCAAAAGCTAAAAACTTCATTTGGTGCCTTGAATTCTAGGGCGCCTTTTTCCAAAAGGGTGCATATTTCACTAGACATCCATTTTTTGGATTTTGACCCTCTATGCTTTTATCTACAACTATTGGTGACTGACGATTCTCATCGACTGGATGTTGAATCCATCACGAAGCTAAAATAATTCCACAATGGATGACTATATGTGCAAGTTTTGAAAGTTGATTTAAAGTGCTCAAATTCAAGGGCACCCCTAACCTATAGGGGTGCAATTGACCTTTTGAGATTGATTTTGCACTTTGTAACTTTCAACAAAATGCCCCACTTTGACCCTCTTTGTTGGGAGCTAGATTGCCCTGATGTTTGCACTAATGATCTCATCGTGGAGATTGAACAACTTGGAAGAGATGTTCCTGGGAGTCACAAGGGCAAAAGATTACATCTAAGGCCCCAAAAATTTGGGCACCTTTCTCAAGGAAGGTGCATTTTTTCAACAGCCAAATTTCTACTTGCTTTCATTTCTAGTGTTTCATGTTGGTTCTTCATCCACTAACATTTGACAAGTCTTGAGAGCTGATAGTTGGATTCATCACGTAGGTAGAAGGATTCTATACATATCTCTTGAAGAAGATAGTTATCGAAAACCTCATCTAGTTGACCAAAAGGCTAGGTGTCGCTGGCCTGCAAAGGTACATTTTGACATTTTAACTTTCATGTTATCCTCTGTTTTACGTGCTCATCAGATCAATAGCTACAGTTGTTTAGTATGTCTTATGGACTAGTGAATGGATCCATCGTGAAGCTGGGTTGAATCTAAACAAATTACCGGGAGATGGTTACTGCAAAAACTATCATGTAGGCTTTATTTTTGGGCGCCTTTGGGCTACAGGGGAACAATTTCTGTAATTTGATTGTTGTCATTGATATGTGTTACATTTAGCATCTTCCACTTTTTTCATCGTTTGTCAGTGTCTCACAAATTTGATGGATTTTCTTGATGACTTGTTGGAAAGATGACCAAAATTTGAAGAAGATGACTAGCTTTTCAACCACTAATAACTGCATTTGGGCCTTCAAATTCAAGGGAGCTCCTGGCCTATAGGGGCACAATTAGCTCAAGAGTTGGTGATTTTTTTATTATTTCACCTCTTTCGCGCTTCGCGAACACCATGTTGCTTGTTGAGTTGACTGCATTGAAGCATTATTATCATTGATGCAAGTGTGTGACTGCATTTCACCATTAATATGTGTACGGACACTGTAAAGTTGACTTGCACATTGATTGCACAAGTACCTCTCTTGGAGCAAGGCATAGTGTTTCCAGACTTTAAAAAAAAAACATTTTTCATCATTTGAAAATCCCCTCTATCATGAAGCATCTTTTTCAGCATCTTTCACCATAGAATCTTTTGTGATGAGTTTGAGGCTTAGATTTTCACACCTGGTAGTGGCCAACTACCATTGACGACCTCAGAGGTCCTAACTTTTCTCTTGAAAAAGTGAAAAAAACCCACCAAAGCTAAAATGACTTTTTCTTGATTTTGACTTCACCAATGTGATTGTGAAGTGAAATAAGCCAATCAAAATTATTTTCAGCCAATTCTGGCAAGATCCTATTTTTTAGGGTTTTTCCTAAAAGTAAGGGCCCAAAAAACCCTAACTTTCAAAATTTTCAAATTTTGTCAGCATCTTCTAGACATTAAACCAATAGAAAGCCCATGCTTTATTTGACCTAAAACTGACTTTTCACAACAATTTTACAGGATTTAGACCATTTTAATCAAAATGCCTTAATGAAGCAAAAATTTCATTTTGGATACAACAATGTTGAATACAAAGGGAAAAGGAATCAATATGCATTGTCACATTATTTTTTAGTCACCCTATTGATCAAAAGGAGTCTTAGAATTCAATTCCCTAATGTATCTTGGGAAGAATTTTTAGCTTGCAACAATATTAATCATATTTTGGTGAGGCCCGAGGGGGATGAAACAAATAGGGGACAAGAGGAGAATGAGCCTTCTATGGCTGCAAAAGAGGAACATGTACCCTCTTTCTCACCCATTGCATCACCTTCTCATAGCATTGATGAGAAAACAGAGCTAGAGGTGTAGGAGACACAACCTACAACTTTTAGGGAGTAGCTCGTAGCACCTATAAATTATAAACCCTTGCCTCTACCAAAAGCCCTTTTAAGCCCAATGAAAAAGCATGACCTCTACCTCTACACCCAAAAAGAGGCAGAGAAGGTCAATGCAACCTAATAGACAGTCACATAGTCTCAAAAAGAAGGGCCTTGTAAAGGGAAAGGCCAAGCCTCAAAAAGAAAGGGTTGTTGTAGTAGAGTCTGAAATAGACTCGCAAAAAGAAAATGTACCTAGTGATCGAGAACAGTTTAAAACATTGCAATAAAATTTGAGTAGCAACTTAGACTATGACTCTGAAGACTTGTTCACAACAAGGAAAAAATATAGACCTCAAAATAGCCCAACTTTTGAAGAAGGATTTGGTTCACCTGGTAAGGTTGATGAAGAGATATTCTAAGAAAATAAAGGAATTATTTTTAAAAGGGAAAGATGAGAGTAAGGAGCTACAAGAAGCATTGTAAAGGATAAATGAACTGGAAGAATAACTCAAAGTATACCAATAGAGGGAGAATGGATTGGATAATAGGATTCAAGAATTGGAGAAAAGATTGCATGTGTTTGACCAGCAAAGGTGCGGTTTGAAGAAATAAGTACAGTTGGCCATTTTTTAGATTAATAACAGAACTCCACATCTCATGAACCAAAATACAACTCCAAGAATACCTAGGACTCCTATTATACCCTCGGGATTGAGTTGTGGAACAAAATAGAAGAATTTTTCAGTTACAAAAAAGTTTGTGAATTGATATCAACACACACCAGAGAAATTGAAAGGAAGGATGTAGAGATTAAGAAATTAAAAGTAAAAATGGAAGAGATGGTTGACAAAACAATCCAACTCCTAAGATGAAGACCTAGGGTTTACACCCTATATTTGCAGGAGAATTTTTTTTAAGTTTTTAGTTTAGTTAGCTAATCAACGACTTTCGAGTTTCCATGTCTTCACCTACATTGTTTTTAGAGGCATACCAACAAGCCACCCCAAATATGTTATAGTAAAAGGTATTTCCCAATTAATTATTTATTTAATTATTAGGTTACTTTTCCTCTAATTGCTTAAGCTTACTTAGGTCATGTCCTTTATATGTCTCATGTCATAGGATGAGGACACGTGTCATGATCTTGTTTTATCCTCACCTAGGGTTCTAGGTTTATTATCCTTTTATAAGGATTCTTTTTTGTATAATCATTAGAAGATGCACACATTCATAATGATTCATGTTTTTTTGGATCAATAGCTCTTTGCCTCCATATCTTTATTATTCTCTCTTTTTTTGATAGGTGTTTGATTGTAGGTGATCCTTAGGAGCTATGGAAGTTGGAATTGGTTGGAGGAGATTTTTATCCTCAAGCCCCTCCTCATCGTGGGAGGTACCATGGGGTACCACCACCTACCATTGGCAGGGCGACAACCCCTTGGGCCCCACCATATATATTTTTTGATATTTTTCAAATCAATTTTTTTTAATATTTTTTAAATAAAAATATAATAGTTTTTTCTCATTTTTTTTTTTAAACTTTAAAAATAAAAACATGCCTTTTCCGTATAATTTTTTTTGCAATAAATCATTGTACCTGGAGATTTTTTCTCAACACTTTAAAATTGGGGGACCTCCACATTTGGGGGTATTTTTTGTTAAATTTGGCAAAGATGCTCTTTTTCCCTGCTTGGCCCCTCTCCATTGGCTTTTCAGATTTGCACCTCACCTTCCAAAGGCCATATATCCTAGCCATACATTGGTATTTTTCAGTGCATTTTTCTTGAAACGGGATAGAATTTCATGCTCTTCATAGTGGTATAGGAGGTTTTCAATTTTGGTTTATAGTTTTTTCCAAAATTTAGTTTTTTTAGTGTTTTTTGTATAGTTCTCATTTTGGAGACTTTGATGAGCCATATCTTCTACATCCAGACTCCTTTTTGGGTGTCATTTTTTTTAAAGTTCATGATTTTTCTTTTACTTCATCATGGTGCTACTAGTTTCCTTTTTTATATTAGATTTATATTTTTAGCATGTAGTCCTTTTTTGGATATTATGGGCTTCCATGTATACACTTCTCATTATGTAAACACACTGAAATAAAGTGCCTCAACATTGTACATGTACTATTGGGATATTTCACATCATTTTTGTGTATTATTTTACTCGCACTATGATATTAAGTTCTATGGGGGGATTGATGTTTTCCTTTGATTTGCCATCACACCTTTTTCAAGTGAGTGTCCCTTCCACAACAATAGTAAATTACATTGATTCTTACCTCATGTGTGTGTGCCTTTTATTTTTACACCCTTTATATTTGTTGGTACTTTCATGTTTTCACATTCATATGTTCTTGGTTATTCCTCGTGCACTACATTTTGGCATTCAATTTCTATGTACCTATCATGTCTCTCCCTTGTTAGGATTAGGGGGGGGGGGGTCCTACTATTGGTGTTAATGTTTCCTTGGGTCCACATAGGATTCATCTACATATACAGTATTTTTTCCTGTGTACTAAGTAGATGCAACGGTTGCATTTTGGTGAGATGAAGCACTTACCATATGGACACTCTTGCATTCCTATTTCTAGAGGTGATAGGTTCCATTTTAATTTGATCAGTTCTTTAGACTTTTGGCACCTATGATTTTTGTATATTCAAGTTCTAGATATTTTGTATTTATTTTCCATCTAATTCAAGTAGTTTCATTAGGGAACTCATGCATATTCTTGTCTTCTTAATCTTGATCATCATTTCTTTTAGTCGAGGTTATTCTTTCAACACTATAGCAGTCATTCTTGATAGTGTTTGCAGCTTCTTCATGATTCAATGGTGTTCTTCAAGTTCATCCTTTGTTCCTATCTTTTGGTAAAATTCTTGGTTAGAGAGGCTTTTCATCCTTCATTCTTTTTGGAGGCTTCTTCAATCCTTCACTTGTATTTCTCTCTTTTGGAGAGGAGTTTTCTCCCACAAGGTTTTTCTCCTTTTCTCCAGTTTTGAGAGATCTTTTGTTTCTGCATGGGTACCTAACCAAGCCTTATTTATTAGGACCCATCATGCATTAATCTTTAGAGATTTGATCTTCTCCCTAAGTTTCACTTAAGGGAGGGGGTGTTAGAGTAAAAGGTATTTCCTAATTATTTATTTATTTAATTATTAGGTTCCTTTTCCTCTAATTACTTAAGCTTACTTAAGTTATGTTCTTTATATGTCTCATGTCATAGGATGAGGACACATGTCATGATCATGTTTTATCCTCACCTAGGGTTTCTAGGTTTATTATCCTTTTATAAGGATTCTCTTTTGTATAATCATTAGAAGATGCACATTCATAATGATTCATGCTTTTTTGGATCAATAGCTCTTGGGCACCATAGCTTTGTTATACTCTCTTTCTATGGCATGTGTTTGATTGCAAGTGATCCTTGGGAGTTGTGGAGATTTTCCCAACTTCAAAAAAATATGTAATACTAATCATGTGAATTTTACTTGCATAATCTGGTCATTCCCTATGACACTACTTGGAACCCACTTATCTTTGTGGGAGATGTTCAAATCAAGGCAATGGTCTCATTCATTAGGAATGAACATCAGAGAGGAAAAATGCAAAGAGATTACAATGAAAAGGAGAATTCATTGCCCCTTCTTATCAAAGTAGAGGTAGAAGATCCTATAGGGATGGTAGAGGAATGGATTGACCTAGTAGAAAGATGGTGGGTGGAGAAAAAAAATTTGGAATGCAGGGAGAAGGACTATAAAAGGTTTCAAGAACTAGTAGTAGGGATAGGGAGAGAAGAACTTAACTTCTCTTAAGACAAATGGAAGGAATTAACACCAGAGTTGAAAAAGGATCCTCATTCAATCTTCAACTACTTGGAAACAATTAAAAGAGCTCACAAATATATCATAATCTCCCTTAAAAATCATATCACCAAGTTCCCCTTAAATTTCCATCCTCCTCTTCTCTTGTTTCCAATTCCACATTGGACAGCAAGGAGAGATGAGATAGGAGCAACAAAGCAAGCTAGATGGGAGAAAATAATAGAGAAAAAAGGGTTCTATCTAAAGCAGGGTAAAGGGGTCACTAGAATAGTAGACTAGAAGGAAGTTGCATTGCAATACAACCAAAGACCCTAAGTTGCTTGACAAAAAGAAAAAATCCAAGTTGGGGGATGATGAGCTCTAGAAAAAAAATTAATCTTATTTTTTGCTAAGTTTCAAAGATATTTCCAAACATTTCCATATAGTTTAAGTATATAAAAGCATTGAAGATGGTACACTATATTGATGAATGATTGTGTGATCTTTGAATGTCTATTGGATTTAGTAGAATTTTATAATTAATTATAGTTGTTATCAATAAAAAATGTTTTTGGAATAAGACTAACTCCTATAGTGAAGAACCTGTCAACCCACAGTAAAAGGATTCTCAACCCACATCAAAAGGATGTCGGTTCAACACAGTCAAAGGAGGATTTCAACAACAACACATGCATATTTATTGAAGATGATGTAGGAGATGGTATGAGAATGTGAACATGAATATTCATTGGTCACTCCATCTTTTTACTTTATGTTATTAATAAATCATGGAAGAAATATGAGGCTTGTTCTAACAATGGATAACAACTTAATAGTAAAATTTGTCCTATTAAGGCATGATTTTAATTACAACAAATCTTCTTAATTGGTATAGAGCCCTTATCATACCTTACACTCTTACTTCCACTTGCTTTTATTTTCTATTAAGTTAAAGACCTAGTCCTCTTCCTATGTTTTTGGAAGAATTGACAGTTGCTCATAGTTTCTTTTCAGTTTTAGAATAATAGGACTCTCATAGACCTTATAAATATGGATGATCTTGTGAGAGACCAACTAGCTAGATATTTACATGAAATATATTGAATCTAAGACTTTTTATACTGTATTGTGAAGTTTTGTGTATGTTTGAATTATAATAAAGAAAGATAATTTAGTTTAATGAATTTATAAGTTAGTATTTGAAGGAAGACATTGTGAGTTGTAGAAGCTTAAGCAAGGGCCACTTGAGGTACCACAGAATCCATGTTAGCTTAGATTATTAGTTAGATTATCAATTGAAGTTTCTAGTTTACATTTTGTCGAATGCTATATTGTAAATTTTGAATTGTAGTTTCCAAATTACATTATGTTGAATTCTATTAATCAATTAGTTGAAATGGGTCATGTTGTACCATAAAGAGTCATTAATTATAGTTTGTGAAGGGATTATTTTTAAAATAATCCAAATCATGCAAAATTGTTGTCAAAATTATGTTTTAGGTCAAACCAAATGTAGAGTTTTTGTGGGTTTATGTCAGGAAGATGCTTGCAAAATTCTAAAAGTTTAAAAATTAGGGTTTCAAACCCCTGTTTTTAGAAAAGCCCTAAAAAATAAGACATTTCTACAAATGATTGAAAATGATTTTGATATGATAATTTGACTTCACGATCACACTAGTCAAGTCAAAATCACCAAAAAGTTTATTTTACTCTGGTGGGTCTATTTTCAAATTTTTAGGAAGAAAGTTAGGACCTCCACAACCATTAATGGTAGAATGGCCAATAGCAGGTGGTGAAATCTAAGCTTCAAAAGCTTCAATGAGGAATCCGTGGAAAAAATGCTCGAAAAGATGCTCTACAATGGAGGGGATTTTCAAAAGTGAAAAATATTAAAAATCGACTAAGTCTGGAAAATACACACCTTGCTACTAAGGAGGTTGTGCAATTGAATGCCTTAGTCATTTTTCCAACACCCATACCTTCATCTCTCTCTCAATTTTTTAATCAATCCAGCTGCATTTTCACAAGACCTGTCAAGCGTTCATAGAAGAAGATCAAACAAAAAACACCAAAGATGAAGGTGAAATGAAGAACACAGAAAATTGGTTAAGTGTTAAGGAAAATGCATCTTCCTAGAAATAGGCGCCCAAATTTTTGAGCAATCAAATGTAGTCTGCAAGCTCAGTGACCTCCAAGATGACCTTCTCTATTTTGATCAATCTCAACAATGCCATCGTCAATGAAGAGAATAGACAAATCAAACATCTGATGACAGAGATCAAACTGGGATCATCTGTGAAAGTTTGTAACATAAAAATAACAAGTCAAAAGGTCAAAGGTGCCCTTGCAAGGCAAGGGTGCCCAATATTTTGAGGTACCTAAATCAAACTTCAGGATTCATGAAGCCAATCATCCTTTTCAAGATTGAACTAGTTATCCATCCCATGTTTCAGCAAGATCACCAAACTCTTTAGTCGTAGGTGATCTCATATTAGAGCACCGGGGGTCAAACTGTAGGAATTGAAGAACACTCAAGAAAATTGACTAAGTCTAGTGGAAAAATCACCTACCTGGGAAAAGGCACCCAAGAATCAGAAGCACCAAACTCAGGTTTTGAGCTTTGCGGATCCCATGCACACTTCATCAGAGTTGTTTCCTCTCAGTAGTAGATCTGTCAGCAACACTTCAAAATCAATGGAGCAACCAGGATCAAGGATCGAACGGAGGTATTTCAACACAGAAAATAATGAAAAAAAGTGTTCAACTCTTCAAATGGATGCCTAAAGTCAAAGAAAGGATCAATTGATTGAAGTTGACTATTTTGAAAGCCTTTACATGTCTAAAACATCCCAAAATAAGTGGAGATCAATGTTGTGAACTCTAGATCAGGCATAAAGACTCCTCCATCATGAGTTGGCACCCAAGCTTGATTGCTTCAACATCAATCACTATATATCAAGCCTAGGTGTCATAATTTAACATTTTTCATTGCAAGTTGAAGCCAAGAACATCATTTTCTTCTCCAAGACGTCTTTTCAAGATTTGATAGAGGGGTTTCCATCATTCTTCATATTTTTGAAGATCAATTGCACATAGGGATAGTCTATCAGAGGTTACATCTATAGGCATAATTTTCCAACAAATCCAGAGAGGCAATTGATAACTTCCAAAATTCTTCTTGTCTTTTTTCTCTTTTCTTGTCTTAGATCTTCTTACATGTCCAAGAAAACAACATATAATCATAGATCTGACCAACTAGGTATGATCATCATAGTTTTTTCAACAAAAACCATATGTTAGATTTTTCAAGAAAAATTAGCCTTGTTGCCCCTATTTTTTATAGTTTTTGGAAAAATTCACAAATTTGAAAAATAGATAAACTGGGTTTGTTCAACTTTGAAGCATGAACAAAACCCATGTGTTGGATTTTTCAAGGAAAAATCATTTTCTGGTGCCTCGCTGCCTCTACCACCAAAGGGCTCTTGCATGCCATAGAAATTTTATTTTTTTCGAATTTTTGACAATCTAGATTTGTTTAGAAAATCATTCTCAAAAAAAACCCACGTGCCAGAATTTTTCTTAAAAATTTGCCCCGGCAAGGCTATTTTTAGTAGTCACAAAAAAAGTTACCTAAACAACATCGTGTGCATAGTCAATCTTTAAGTTTTCCAGGATGCAGTTCTCCCAAGTCAAATACAAGATCAGAACGGTCTTGGTTCATGAATTCATGAAAACAATAGACACTGATCTACATCAGGTACACCCAAAGGTCGACAAGGAAAAGTTGGAAGGCATAGACCAATGCACATTATAGAACATTGAGCAATCTATATTGCTTGAGGCCATATCAATCCCCATCACAACACAAAGCATATAATTTTTAATAGCTTTTATTAAGCATTACAATCCTACCACATGGGAGATTCATTCAATGGATGGGTGAGTAATATGCATCCTCAAACCAAGGGATATTGAAAGATGATTTTCCATTCCACCATGTGCGGAAAATGTAGTCATATCTATGATGGAATGCAAGAAGGAATTTGATACGTCAAAAGAAAAGTGTCAAAAGAGAACGACCAAAAAATGGCTTAAAACAAAAATGGTCAACTTGCCCAAGAATGTAGAATGTGGAGAGTTCAAAGATGAGTATGCAATGTTGATCACTCTACTCAACCGCATCACTGGTCAGGAAGAGGGCAACAAATTTCAGTAATGGATGTACTATGTCATCGCCAAAATTGTAAGCAACAGAGAACATTATGACAAGACCACCCTCATGAGTGATACGCTCTAGAAGTAGATGACCGAGTTCTTAGAAGCTCACAAGTTTCACATGTTCTCATATCTTGTGTATCTGATCACTTTCCAAGGCTATTTCAGAGTATTAAACATAGTGGGAACCTTAGGTGTGTAAAAGGTCCATGAGCATTTCCCGCGTCTTGATTTCACACAAGAAGAAAGGAATTTCAAGAAAAAAAATGATCTCTTCCTAATGCACACCGTGAGAGAACTCGACCATGAGATGTATATACACATATCACCAGCAACCAAGGCAGCAATGATGGAATGGGTGGATTGGTTCATCTAGTTCCCCACATACACCTACATACGCGTATATGGATACTATGGTCATCGTACCATGTAACCCCGCTATCCTTTAGATAGGGTGGTCTTCATGGAATTATTGAAGTAGTAGTCCAAGGTACATTGTCATTTGTGCAACAAATGCATAACCACCGTAAAAGTTTCTTTTGAGATGGGACTTTACAGGTGCAAGACAATGGTTGATGCCAAGGCCATAGACCACAAAATCATGAGACTTAATCTTAAGTATCTCATTGAGAGATGATCGTATGATCCTCGGTGTAACTATGTAGCACACCTTGAGCAACACTCTTCACATGAGTCATCTATGGAGGACTACTGCATCAACTCTAAAGATGAGTTTGATGTACAAAGATGCAATTATAGACAGTTTAGACTTCCAAAAATTGTCGACATCGTGTCAGAGGATGTGGAAGGCCTATTTGATGATGATGGGGAAGTTATTCTCCCTAAATTCTTCATGGTTCAAGTTGAAAACACTTGGAAAAGTGGATTGGTACACCAAGGAAAGTACGTCGACTGAGGAAAGGACAAGTAAGGTTGTTAGAAATAACCAACTCTTCTTGGACAAAAATAAAAAAGGGAAGCTAGTAATTCCCCGCACAGAGCCGTCATCGGTTCATTCTTCACTACCTTCCATGTCAAGGAAGAAGCCCAACCAGAAGCAATGGAGTAACCCTCCTAGAGGAGCTCGGATGTCAGGGCACACAAGGGGAAGAATATGAATTATTGACACAAATCAACAAGAGGTACATTTAGAGACAACCACAAACATACCTGACCCAGTCATGGAAACAACTGCAGTTGAGCCAGTGATTGAAACAATCATAGCTGAGACAAAGTCCATCATGGAAGTAGTAGCAATCAATGTAGTGCCAGAGGTGGAATCAGAACCTCCCACTTCGCCACCATCATAGAAATCATCGATCCCCATTGACTTGGATCCACCACCACACAACACTACAATGCAATCCCATTCGTCAAGCATTTAGGGTCCAATCATCCACCCTTCTAATGAGGTCAGTCAAGATACATCTTGGATTGAGAATCTACTAGGAAGGAAATGAAAGAGACCATCCTACCAGTTGTACTTCACATAGTTTGACCATGTCCCTCAAGACATGCCAGTAAAGAAGCTGAAGAAGCAAGTCCACATAGGAAAGAATGTTGACAATGAAATTTTCAAAGAGATAGCTACACCACTTGAGGACAAGAATGTACATGAGGTAGAGACTGATGATTTTACCTTATTGAAGGTCAACCTCGATAATACCACTCGCTAGGTGGAAGCCAACCTTCTTGGAGTTGCATCAGTAAGTGTCCAAGAAATAATGGCAAAGGACAATAGAGAGAAAGCAACCTTAAAGGTTGAAAACCAGCAGTTGAGGTTATATATATCTAGCTTGATACATGGCACACCAAATATCTTTTCCTTTCCTTGAGAGATACTAGAACTCCCCACAGAGTAGAATCATCACCAGCTAATCTTATATGGAAAACACTTGAGAAATCAAGTGGAAGAATTTATCATCAGAGGAAGGTGTATACTTGCAGAACTATATCAATTAAGATGCAGAGTCCATGACCTCCACACGAAGATTCAGAAATTTGAGCTAGCTATAGTAGAGAAGAGGCCTAGGGATGAGATCATTGTCTCTAAATTAGAAATGGCATACAATTCATCTGCCATATTAGATAACAAGCGACATCTTTTCTCTTGGAAAGAATAGATGGCATACAAGCTGAAAGCTTATGATACCAACTTTGTGGAACTGATTGAGTGCCAACAGATTGTAGTAGGTGTTATCAATTTCATAAGAACATTGGTAAAATCCATCCCTTGGCATTATCAACACAAAGGAGGTGCCTACATTAATCTATTAGAAGTTCAAAAGCATTTCCAAGAACTCATCCACAACAGTCTCTGCAGTGATCCTACTAGTCATGAGTTGAGTAAGATTATAGCCATGACAACCAAGCTAGATGATGTAGCTACCAAGACCATTGAATATCAAGATTAGATTGAGAGTGGTGAAGAGATGTTGAAGTGACACATCATCATCCTATAGAGCATTTATTTTCCAAAGGCAAAAGAATTTAACGACTGGTTAGAGAACCTGTTGACTAGTGGTGATGTGGTGTGAAACACCTAGTTGGGATGTCCTACCCTCCAAAGTAGCATTAATGACAAATGAGAGTAAACTTTATGCCTCTTTCCAAGTTAACTCACCATCCCATTGATCATGCATGTCAATCTCCACTAATTGTGGATCTCTATTTTGGAGGCACTTTGTACATTGAAGTTCACTTTTAGTTTAGTTTCAGTTAACTAAAGTAGGTTTCCAGTTACCTGCTAGGTCACCTACATTTAGAAATAGGAATAAATGTTGCATGTTGGCAAGAACTAATTGTTAACTCAAGGATATTTTAGGGTTTCCTACTCCTTTGAGTCTCTATAAATAAGATCCTTGCTCATAATTTTGTAACTTTACTTCACGGTAGCAAAATGTTGAGCTCCCAAGCCTTCGACTCCCAAGCCTTCGACTTTGTTTACTTAGTATTTGTTCTTGGATTGTATTTGTGATAGGGAAACACTAAGTAGAGCTTGCGTTCTTCTTATTCAAATAGGTGTATTCAATTCTTTTTTCATGTATTCTTGGTTTGATCACATCATGTGTGATTATCTCTTTGACACAAGTTGTTGTCCTAAAGTGTAACCTTTGATTGAAGATAGAGATAATAAATCAGGAGAGCTACCTTGCCTTTGATCCAAAAGTTTCAAAATTTATCATTGAATGTTGTTCTAATAATCTACCTTTCGATCTACACCTCGGAAAGAGCATTGTCTCTCCTTAGGAATTTAGAGAGAAAGATTATTATATTTTATTATTTCTATTAGTCTACCTTTTAGTCTACACCTCAGAAAGGTCTTGGTACCTCCTTAGGAATCCTAAGATCTAGCCTATTGTTTGAAGATTTCTTGTGTGGATTCTATTTCAGTATAAATCTAGAAGTTCAGAGCCTACAAATTCTTTCTAGGAGAAACATTCATCTAAGTGATTGAACCCTTACATTCTCGCTCATATATTCTCTTGCTCTATTTATCTAGAGGAGATGGGATAGATTAAAAGTTAGATTCATTGTAGTTAAGATCTCCAGAAACCAGAGAAAATCCTTAGCTGCAATGCATTGTGTTTATGCACTCTTGTGTCCTACCACTGAGTAAAAAGATAGGAACATTAGTCTACTATACTTTTTATGCAAACATCAACAACAAGAGGGATCTTCCCCTTTTAATTTGAAGAGTAGTGACTACACACTTGCAATAGTTATCATTTTCTAATAAGCACTCCAGAGGTGCTAATTAAAATGCCAACAATTTTTTGGCACCCACCGTGGGGAAACAAGGCATAAAACTTTAAATAAAATATAAGGCTTTTATGTCACGGGAATGACCATCTAGTGTCCTTGGGCTCCTATTGAACAGCTGAGTTTCACACCCCTGATTCTTCAGCCAAATTTCATAATCATTGAAGGAGAGAAATTGGACATCATTAGGAGCCTACACACTTTCATTTTAAATGAAAATACATCACCCACTCAGTGGAGAGATGCAATTATTACTCTAGATGAGGAATAAAGTAAGGCTGACCTTATAGCCGAAAGGCCAGTATTAATACATCCTAAGTGGCAGTAAGCATCTTGGCTCACTGAGTATACATAAGGAGGAGGACAAATCCTCTATTTCAAGAAGAAGAATACTTTGAAGAGGCATCCAACATAGAGCAAGTCTTTGAAGAGGTTCTAGAGCATTTTCTAGAAGAACAATAGCAAGAACCTCCAACTCAAGCAATGGCTGACAACCGTATCAACAATGCAATACCAACAACAACGACAATGATCATAATGCAAGAGATGTAAGATGTCCAACACCATTTCCATGGGGAAATGACATTGGCCCACTGGCCCTACAAGGACACCATGAACTTCCCAAAGGATTGTGAAATAATTTCTTGAGATTCTACTATGACGAGGCTCGACACCCTAATGAGCATATCTTAGCATTCATAGTGGCTTGCTCCATTTTGTTTGTACCTCACGAAGATATCGTCATTTGATTATTTGTTGAAACTCTTAAGGAAAATGTTGCCAACTAGTTCAATCATTTACAACCAAGTATTATCACAAGCTAGGTGGTCATGATATGAGTTTCTTGGAAAGGTTCAATCTGATCGAAGATAGTCATAAGTTGTTTACCCATTTATCAAACTCAAAGATGGAGCCCATAGAATCGATGAGAGAGATCATAGCGAGGTTTAATCACCTCATTACATGCCTCTCTCACATGCTCAATCCTTCAAACAAGATTCTAATGAGAAGCTTCATCAATTCCCTCCCCTTTGAGATAGAGTTTTTCTTGAAAGAAGCCCACGAAGTGGACTTATTGATTGCACAAGAAAAAGCTATCAAACTCGAGGACAATATGATCACATCGGGGAAGATGAAAGATGGCGCTATCAGACTGCTAGTCTAAGTACAAGCAGATCCACTACTATAGAAGGTAGCAAATGAGGTTACTATCCTCAAGAGACAATCACCCAATCAAGGGCAGCAAGCACTACCCACACCACCATAGTGTCAAAAACAACAGTACTAGCCTCAACAGCCTTATCAGCCAAAGAGGAACAATTTCCAACCTTTCAATAACTACACGCCCAGTAATCTAGGAGCTCCACCAAGACAAGAAAAGGTTGAGAAATCTAACGTGTTTTGTTGTTTCCATGAGACAAATGAACACATCAGATCCACATACCCTGAGAATCAGAGAATGAATCAGATAATGGGATGTGTTGAAGTTGTACCAAGCTCAAGTTTCGTACCTTCAACAAATGCAAACTTTGTCTCCCCACAAATGGACAACTTCAATGGTGACTCCACAACAACATACTTCAAAAATGAACCCATAAATCAAGAAGAAGAAGAGTATCATCAATATTCTCTCATTGTCAACCATGAGAATATCTCTACGATTATGTTCACATGTGCCCAACACTTCAAAGCACAAAAGGAAGAGGAAGAAATACCAAAAATCTAATGAAAAAGGAAAAGAAGTGCCTTCCACTTCCAATTATGAGTCTTCATAGGAGAACGCCATGCAAAATGCTCAAGATCCATCTATGATGAACATGAAGGTACATATATCATAGCTAGAGTATCTTCAGGATCATCCAAATCAATTGGATCAGATTCTCAAGGTAGTAAAGAAGCAGGTTGCATTCCAACCAATGTTGCTCAAGTCTTTCATACTAGCAGAAGAAAATTTGAAACATTTCGACATATCTCTATATATGGGAGGGTAAAAACTCAACAACTGTATAATAGACTCAAGAGCATTAGACAACATCATGCCTTTCTAGATCATGAACTTGTTGGGACTATCGTGCACCAACCGAAACCCATGACAAGTGTTACTCACTTGAATCCAAATTGGTGTCGTTGGTTGGCCAACTAAAGGATGCTCAAGTAAGATTGGAATCCTCTCCAAAAAAAAAAGATCATGATGACCATCTTGATAGCTGACATTCCAACTAGCTATGGGATGCTCCTGAGCTGGAGCTTCTGAAAGGATCTCAGAGGTGAGATTCAATTTGATTGGTTGTATGCGACAATCATGTTAAAGAAAGGTAACTTCAAATTGGAACCTAAGGCTAAGTATAGATTCACGTGGTGAAGTCCTAGGACCCCCAAGCACAAGTGCTACATCAAAGTACGGGTATCGACACATATTCCATGTTGTATAAAGTAATCAAAGAAAAGAATAAGGTTGCATTTTCCACAAGCACATCAAAAGAAAGTTCAAAGATGTGGATAATATAATTTGATGAAAGTTTCTCAACAATAGGCTCGTGAATAGGATTTGTCATCACTTCTCTTGAAGGTACTTTATACCCATTTGATTATCGCTTGCAGTTTGATAATATAAAAAACATTGCAGAATATGAGGTGCTCATACTAGGCCTCAAAAATGCAAGGGATATGGGTATAAAATAACCCCAAGTCGAAGGTGATGTAGAGTTGATTCTCCAACAGATCAGAGAGTGCTACCAAGTAATAAAAAGTCACCTTTTGTCTTATCGACAAAGGGTGTGGAATGTGATTCATTGGTTTGAGGCATTCAACATCAGATACATTCTGTGTGAGAAAAATAGCAGAGCAGATGCCCTCGCGGTATCAGCTACTCTATTCATGCCCCATTCTGAATTCCATCAGAATGCCTTTTCCATTGAGCTCATGTACGAATCAGTTGTCCTTGACAATTGTGAAAATTGGAAAATATTTAATAATGATGATAACATCAAAACTTTCTATGCATGAGGGACAATTATCAAGAGTTATTCTTTGAGGGCAGTCCTTCTCCTTTCAATGAATCCATAGCGAAAGAATTTGAAACAATGAAATCTAGCATCATCTAGTTAAGAGGCAAAAATATCCCCAAGGGTATAGTATCCTTGGAAGATATATTTGACAAACATGTCCAGGATCAAAGGAACTCGACCAATAAGATGTGAACTGACTACTATCAAGTCAACATTGGTACCAAAGACAAGCCTTAGCTTGTCAACTTGGGAAAATGTTTTACTGCAGAGGAAAGCAACAACTTCATCTCCTTATTTAAGAAGTATTGAGATGTCTTCATATGGTCTTATAAAGATTTGAAAGATTTCATGCCAAAGGAATTGTCACACACAATTCCAGTTAAGTTCGATGCCAATCCCTTCAAGCAGAAGCAGAGACACTACAACACACATATCTAAGATACGATCCACACAAATGTGCAGAAGATGGTGGACACAAAGATCATATTCCCCATCCATCATTCTACGTGTCTAACATCATTCATGTGTTAAAAAAGAATGGACATATCTAGATCTATGTAGACTTTAGGAATCTCAACCAATCGTCGCTTAAGGATAATTATCCTTTACCCATCATGGAGCACACATTGCAGATGGTAATCGGATCGAAAATGTTGTCATTACTTGACAGATTTTTCGGATACAACCAAATTGCGATGGCCAAAGAATATCAAATAAAAATAGCGTTCACCACCCTGTGGGGAACATTCACCTATGAGGGGATGCCCTTCAGTCTCATTACCGTCGATGCCACCTTTCATTGAGCCATGGATTTGGCATTTGGGGACCTAAAGAATAAATTGATCATCATCTATCTTGACAACCTTACCACTTTTTCAAAGAAGCGGCAAGACCTATTAGATGTTGTGGTTGTTTTTCTCATATGTGGTTATCATTGATGTCAACAATATTAGCGTTGATGATTATGAAGGTTGTATATGTCGAGGATATTGATAAAATTAGAATAAATATGTTGTAGGTAGTCTATGAAGCTATGAAGATCATAATGGTGGAAAATTGTGTACGTTGATATTTAGAAGTCACAAATTAAGGGGTTTGTTGATGAGCCTATCTAATATGTTGTCCAGAGGTTTCAGAGGTGCACATCAAGATTGAAGAAAGTTATGAATTTTTGAGTTCCTATAGTTATTATGTTACTATAATAGGTGTTTTTGGAAGAAGCAAATGTATTTTTGGTAAATTGAATTGTTGTGTATGCTTCTAAGATGTTTAATGATTCCTATAGATCTCTATCATTGTGGTACGTCTGTGTTGATTAGTGTGCTCGTGATGAATATTTTCCTTTGTGTGTTTGATTTTTTTCATATTCTAGGCTGACATGATGGTGGTAGCGTGTTGTGGATCCTTAATGATTAATTTCTCAATGCTTGTTGATAGGTTGTCATTAGGTCCCATTACTTTAGAATATAAAATTTCAATAAGTTGACCGTGCAGTGTCCAAGGCAGTTTGCAATAGAAGATAATTTAGATAACTCATCTTAGATTTTTTGTTTTTCTTTAAACTACTGAAGTCAATTTTAGTCTAAGGCCATCTAACTACTTAACTAGGAAACAATTTATTCTAAGAAAATTGGAAATATTTAAACATGAAATCACAAGATACCTAATTTAGAAAGCATAACAACTAAGCTAGAAAGCACAGGAATAAATAAACTGAACAACTAATAAACTACGAAAGTGGAAAAATGAGTAAGTAGATTATAAAATATTCTTTTAAATAGTAAAATATTCTAACAGTTGCAACAAGTAACTCGTAATAATTGAAAACAAAAAGTGCTCTGGAACTTCAGACTCAACAACCGATAGACTTAATGATTTCCTACTGAATGGTTATCTATGTAACAAATAAAACAACATAGCAGTAAGTACGTATCTATTTAAGCTATCTTCCCTTGAGTGGCTAGCTCATGGGTTATCACATTCATTCTCAAGTCACATACACTACTGGTTCTGAAGTTCTTCCATTAAAGACAATTATCATCCATGGCTCAACAACTCAACAATTAATAGAAGATAGTTTCAAAAGCATTCAGAGATTATGTTAACAGCATTACATTACTATTGAGCGTCTTTTTCAACTTCAGGAAATTACATTTTTATAGAAAAACTTTAACTAAATCCTATATTTCAGATGGCATGGATAGCCATTGAAAAATTCTCTAACAACTAACTCCCTTGTCTTTAAAACCCATTACATAAATATTAAGAAGGCTCGAGACGAGCCATGAAGTTTTTGACTAAAGATCATAACAAAAATTAAACTAACAATAACTATATCCCAGTTCATCAACCTGATGTTCAGGAGTAGGTTCCCAACATCTATCTTCAATCATTATTGAGGCACGTGTTGGTTAAGCATTTTGCAACTGTTGCATGATGTTCCATTATTTCTCTACAAAAACACTCAAAACAACCCATTAAACTCGTATTGGTAGATTACCTCAATTAATCATAAGAAATAAAGTTTGCATAATTTTCCTTAAAGATAAGCAATTATTTCTCCTAAAGTTTAATTAATTGGCAGAGACTGGGGATTGAGCTTATATAAATAGGCTTTTTTGGTTTCATTATGATGAGGTTATTTTTACCTTATCATTTCCTTCCCCTCCTAGTTCTTGGCAGGTCATCCTGCTCCATAGTTGTAACCCTGACTTTTATTCCATTCTTCATATCTGGCACTAATTTCATACTCATCTCTTGTTGTTGAATCAAAAGTTATAGGGTCATCGATGAACCCTATGTGAAAAACAACACCTCTCCATTCATTGAAAACTCTATCATTTTGATCAGTTGAAATATAGAAAGTAGGAGGTGGATTTAGTAGAAAGGGAGGTCTATACCTCATCCCTATCCAATTTGTCTTGAGGTCTCTTAGGATTTTAACTAAAGCATTTTCCCTTTTGAAAGACCATCTGATATTAAGAGGAGAGATGACCTCTCTTTTCTTGAGATGAGCTGCTAATGGAGTAAATCTCTCTTCACAAGCGTGCCAGGATTTTCCAATTAACTTTTCCCCATGTTCCATGAAATTATTGTAACAGCGTCTGAGACTGTCATCATATCTTTCTTTCATTTTATCATTTACCAAGAGAGACAAAAAGGTGTCTTTAAAACCTACAGGCCTAACATTAGGTGATCTTATTTGAAGACCCATAGTTCTTTCTACTTGTGTGTATTCTTTGGTGCATTCTTTCCAATGAACCTGGTTTCGCATAATAGACAACAAAGCTCTCAATTGTACTTTTCCAACAAATAGATTGATGAAGAAATCAGTATGATTTTCTAATAAAAGATCATGTAAAAAGAATTCACAAAAGAAAATATGTATCCTCAGGGGTTGATTCCACAAATATTTTAACAAATTATTTATCATTAGGCTCATAAGGTTGATCATTGTAGATTCTGAACAGTTTCCACCTTATCCATTGTTCATTTAGAAACATTGAGTACAATTTGGATGGCCTTCTATAGGATAACATACACTCTACTAGCTGAAATTCATCTTGCTTCCCTTTATAAGTCTCGTGAAATGATTCTTTCAGAAATACCAATTCCTTTTTCAACCTGTAGTTCTCAATTTGAACATTTCTCAAGAAATAGCATTTTTCCATCCATTTCATAAGTAATGGGGGAATGTGAGCCTGGAACCATTCAATTATAACTGGCTCAATTTGGATTTCCTTTGATTCCATTCTAGGTTTTGCAATGCTTTCCTATAAGTCTTGTTCTAGCTCTACAATTTTGCTAAGGGAAGCATTTAATTCTTCTTTTTGTGTCTTCTTCTCTTCCTCAAAAGCTGAGAACATAAGCATAAAATTCTTCTTTATGATTTCAATTTCTTTATTTTTTTCAGTAATATGAGCATTATAAGTTCTATGTCCTTGACTTAATTCCTGAATTTGTTCTTTTAACTTATAAATCAATGTATCTTTTTCCTGTAGTTGTTGTTTCAAACCCTGAATTTCTTGATCTCTTTTATTTATTACAGCAACATGCACTGTTAGCTCCTCTTTTTGCAATTCATTTTGTTCATTGTTTATGTACAATTGTTTCCTTAAATCATCAATTTCAATCCTAAATTTATCTACCTCTACATTAGTATCTCCTATTTCAGCAGTCTCTACAATTCTATCAATAATGGGAGATAAATGACTTAAAATATTATCTCCCCCATCTTGTTTTTTTTCTTGAATTTCTTCGACAAGGACTTCCTCCACATATTCTGAGTGGGAAGGAATTTCCTCAACCGAATTCTCTCTTTCTAAAGGCATTTCCTCTTCATTGACAGACTCAAAAATCTCAATGGGTTTTGATGGTCATTTGGGCTTCTTTTTCTTTGCACTACCTTCCATACTCTGCATTGAGGTTTCAGTAAATTCAGAGGCTAGCCATTTACTTCTCCATAAGGGAGGAATATTTTGGAAGGTGAAAAGCGTCTTCCTTTTCCCTTTCCTCTTTCTCCCAGGACTACTCATATCAGAATAGATGAGTTCAACATGCTCTAGAAGATCAGGAGTTTTGAATTCATCATTAAAAGATTATGGCACTTCTTCACCAGGGGTTGTGGGAATTGGAGCTTCCGGAGCTTGAGAGCCCTTAGGGAAAATTTCTTCGGATGGTGAAGCAACTTGGTTAGATGTTTCCCTCGGTCTTGATTTTCTTTTAATTGAAGACTTTTCAATTTTCCACAAAAACTTCTCCCACTTACCCTTATATTTCTTACAAAAATAATACTTGCAAATTAATTGAATTAGCCCATGGTGTTTAAGTGGCCCTGACCCTGTCTTATATCTTTCAATAGAGGAATTTATAGAGTCATATAAGAATTCTAGAAAATTAACCCTAAGAGCAGGGTTTTCCTTTCCATGGCACAAATGGATTAAAATTCGAAATGTAAGTCCTACTACAACAGTGAGTTTTCCGTCACAAGTGAAATATTTCATAATCCAGGTTACAGCAATTCCCTAAGGTTCTATTATAGAGGTTCTTTGAAATCCCTTATTTTTCCCTCTAGTACTAATGACTACCATGGGGTGAGGGTCTCCCTCTCTAACAAATAATTCAAACAATTTTTGATATGTTATTTGAGATGTCTCTTTCAATTTTATGCTTGAATTGTCTAACCCTGATAAACGAGAGATAATTTTCAAACTCACCTTAAAGCGCTTTCCATGGAGTATCACCTGACCATTTGAGTAGATTTATGCAAATGCATTCCCCATCTTTTCATTATAACCTTCAAACTTTTTTATAAATTCCAACCACCCTACCTCCTCTAATAGACCAGAGATATTGCTTAACCCCAATAATTTTTCTGTGGACGCTGGCTTTGACTTCTTTTTACCACCCCCCATTCTCTTATTTTCCACTCTACTAAAAAATTTCAACAATGCAAGAAACTTGTACACAACTTGTTTTTTTTTTTTGAAAATACAAGCTACTGAGATTATTTATTGGTCTTGCTCGGAGCTTACTGTGCAATGATAGTAATCTACATGGAGGCATGCGAAAAGATTTTCGTACTAGTAGTTGATCGTCAAGTGGCACAAATTGCTAAATTAGGAGGGAAGTCTGTGCCAATTAACTACACTTTATTCAAAAATAACTACTTACTTAAAGGGAAAATTAGTACTTACTTGCATTCTATGATCGTTTGAAGATCTCATACCTTTACAAATTTGACAGGATGACGCGATGGTATTGGCTGAGGTCACGGTGGATTTATTATGGCTTGGATGTGGAAGCTTATGAATGACAGAGCCATCAATAAGGACGGGCTGTAATGGTGGCTTTATTTATGATGAGAAAATTTTAAAAAATGGATAGGAAGGCATGTGTACTAAGATGTGATGATGAAAAGATCATGGAATTTTGAATTTATGAAAAATGTGGTGGAATCCAGATGAATACGTTTCAGAGCAAGCAAATGAAAACACGCTCGAAACTAGTGAAAAAGTTATGGAGCACGCAAGAGGCATGCATTTTTAATGAAGAAGGCGCATAAGTTCTGGAGCATCGCCAAAAGATGTAGTTGCGACAACTATGAAATGGAAGTTCTGAAGCATCACCGAAAGATGCAGTTGGAGCAGCGATGGAATGAAGGTTTTGGAGCATCGTTGAAAGATGCAGCCAGAGCAGCAACGGAATGAAGGTTTTGGAGCATCACCGAAAGATGTAGTCAGAGCAGCAACGAAATGAAGGTTTTGAAGTATCACTGAAAGATGCAATCGAAGCAGCAACGGAATGAAAGTTCTAGAGCATCGTCAAAAGATGCAGTTGGAGCAGCAATGGAATGAAGGTTCTGGAGCATCGCCAAAAGATGCAGCCAGAGTAGAAACAGAATGAAGGTTTCGAAGCAGCAACGGAATGAAGATTCTGGAGCATCGCTGAAAGATGCAGCCGGAGCAGCAACGAAATGAAGGTGAAGTGGCAAGACCATGAATTTGAACTTCAGGAGCTTTCAATCACTTTGCAGGAATTACTTTTTAATGTAATGAGTTGTTGTACAAGTTTTGAAGCATCGAGTATCAGTACCGTCAGGTTCTGAAGAACTTGGCATCAGTACCATAGAGTTCTGGAGCATCTTGGGAAGGTGCTCTGGAAGTTATTTTCCTCCTTATAAGAAATCTTGCAAAATGGAACAAAAATTAGCTAAGTCCAAAAGAAGAAGAGTTGATGAAAGAAAAATATCTTGGTATACATGTCTTTTTATTACAAATTTTCAAAATATTATTGTGCATTATTATTATTATTATTTATTTTTATTTTTAAGAACTAGTTGGACTCTGCTTTGGCAGAGTCAATGCATTGGATCTCTCCCTACATTTCTACCAATTTTGAAAATTCTTCCCTATTGACCAACTTATGGTAGATGCATAAGCGATGACCATTGACTAAGAGAGTTTGTGTATCACCATCAATTGGTTTCAATTGAATTGTGCCATTTGAAAAAACCTCAAAAATCTCATAAGGCCCCAAACAATGAGTCCTGAGCTTTCCTTTATGATCTTTATATTTGGAATCAAATAGCAGGGCCCAGTCTCTGTTATGAAACTCTCTCTCTTTAATATGTTTGTCATACCACATTTTATGTTGATGTTGAATTAGTTTAGTTTGATGGGTAACGTCTAAGCGAAGCTCATCCAATTCACTTAATTGCAGAACTCATTCAACTTGAACTCATTTCGAATCTAGACCTAGTTCCATAGTTGTTTGTAGAGTTTGAAGTTCAAACTCAATGGGAAGAAGAGGTTTCTTCCCAAAGACGAGCTCATAGGGGCTGAATCCAGTTGTGGATTTTTATGTTGTGTTGTACGCCCATACAACTTTAGGCAATTTTCTAGCCCAATCTTTTCTTCCTGAAGAAACTATTTTCGTTAATATGTTCTCAAGCTCTCTATTAGTCACTTCAAGGAGATGATTTCCTATGGCTTACTTGAAAATGGTTGGTGAATGCCAAGAGTACTTTGGACATGAATTGAGGTCCCTAGTCAGTGACGATGGTTCAAGGGGCTCTGAATCTAAGGAAGATCTTATTATAGAGGAAGTCTGTGACTTGCTCTTCCCTAGCAACTCGTAAGGCTTGAACTTCTGCCCATTTCATCAGGTAATCAGTGAAAACCAATATGTATTCTTTCCCTTGAGAGGAAGGATCTATGGGTCCAATAAAATCTAAATCCCATTTTTCAAATGGTTCAAGGTCTACATGTGGCAGTAAAGGAATATTAGCAAAAGTAGTTGGTCTTCCTACTCTCTGACATTCATCACAACGATGAACACAGTTCTTAACATCCTTATGCATTGAAGGCCAATAATATCTGACGCCTAAAATTTTATAGGAAGTTCTTTTCACAGAATAGTGCCCTCAAGAAGGATCATCGTGGCAGGCCCTTAAAATGTTGTAAGTTTCATCGGCTCTAACACATCTTCTCAAGACCATATTCGGTCCACAACGAAATAATAATTTTGTTCATCCATTTAAATGGGGCACTTTCCCTAATAAGTCACTTCCTTTGCTTCGATGTGAACCTCGAGGGTACTTCAGAGGCAGCTAAATAGTTAGAAATGTCAGCGAACCAGGGTGACTTTATAGAAATAGCAAAGGTATTCTCATCTGGAAACTCGTCCTGTACAGGTGTACAGTCACCCTCTTCTTGTTTGATTTGTGACAGAAAGTCTACTACTATGTTATTTTTCCCTGGCTTGTCAAGGATTATGGAATTAAACTCCTGAAAGAGTAATAACCACCTCATAATCCGACCATTAACTACAATTTTTTTCATTAGGTATTTTACGGCTGAATGGTCTGTATAAATTGTAACCTTATATCCTGTAATATAGTGGCAAAAATTTTTAATGGCATGAACAATAGCCAGAAATTATTTTTTCGTTGTTGTCTAGTTTCTCTCTGCAGATGTAAGATTCTTACTTATAAAGTATATGGCATATTTACCCCCATTCTCATCTTCTTGTCCCAGTACTATGCCAATGGCATCATCTAAAGCATCTACATAAATATGGAAGGGAAGACTCCAATTTGGCCATTGCAGTATGGGAGCAGAGATAAGCTTTTCCTTAATTTTTTCAAACGATAGTTGACACTCAGGTGTCCAAATGAACTTTACTTCTTTTTGTAAAAGAAAGAACACAGGAGTAGCTATTTACTGAAGCCTTCAATGAACCTTCTATAGTAACCAGCATTTCCAAGAAAACTTTGAACATCTATTCGTGTTTGAGGAATAGTCAACTGTTGGATGACTTCAATTTTTTTGGGATCAACTTTTATTCCCTCAAAGGAAATATGATGACCTAAGACTATTCCTTGTTCGACCATTATTAAACATTTTTCATGACTAATGGATAGTCTATTTTCCTCACAAACTTGTAAAACTCAGTCTAGGTTTTGAAGATCTTCATCATACGTTGACCCATAGACTATAAAGTCGTCCATATAGACCTCTACACAGTCATTGACGAGTGCAACAAATATAGCAAGAACGACTCTCTAAAAGTTGTTGGAGCGTTACAAAGTCCAAAGGGAAGCACCTTGTATGAAAATTTGCTCCAAGTTTAGGTAAACGTGGTCTTATCTTGGTCTTTTGCAACAACCTGAATCTGGTTTTAACCACTAAATCCATCTAAAAAGGAGAAATATTTCCTTCCAGCCAAGTTTTCCAGAACCTGATCAACAAATGGTAGGGGAAAATAATCTCGATGAGTGGCTTTGTTGAGTTCTCTATAGTCCACACAGATTCTCCATTTCCCATTTTTCTTCAGCACAACCGCCATAGGTGACACCCACTTACTATCAGAGATGGGATAAATAAATCCTGCATGGAGGAGTTTCTCAATTTCAATTTTGACAAGATCCTTTAATGTAGGATTGAGTCTCTTCTGAGGCTCGCGTACAGGCCTTATACTAGGATCAGTATAAATGTGATGAGTACAAACACTTGGGTGAATTCCCCTCATGTTTGTGTAGTCCCAAGAAAAAGCTTTAGACCTTCTTACCAACACATTGAACAATTTATCCTCATGTGTTTCTGCCAGCCAGCTATTGACGTTTAAAGTTTTTCCTAGCAACAACATAATCGATTTTGTTCCAGGATGGGTCGAAGTGATAGTATATATTGGTCACAATAGGGTGTTGAGAGGATAACTATGAGGTATAAGTCGGTGAAACCTTGTGATATCTTCAAAGAAATGACTTTTTCTGGGGATCATGTTAGCTAAGGGACAAGGCATTCCCATTGTAGCATAGCTTTTTTCCATCCCACTTATATCAATTAGTTGTCCAAAAATTCTTGGAGCATCCATCGTTTCTTCCTCATTCAGGCTTATAGCAAGGCGTGTCACGTCGTTTACTAACTCATACTCTAATTCTTCTCCATGTTGTTTAATTACTACCATGGCTAGTGAGGCCAAACTATCTTGACCATTAGATTCTTCTGGTTCATCAACCCAAACCTTTTTATGATTGGTAGGTTTAGCAGGGGGATATAAGAATAAGCGTTTATTGTCTAGACCATGAGAAATGGTCATTCCCCCTTCTCTGCAATCAATCTTAGCATCCACAGTGGCCAATCAAGGTCTTCCAAGAATTATTGGATTGCTATCTTTGGTTGTAAGCAACTGGATTACCTTGAAGTTGACTGGGTATTCCCATCCATCAACTTTGACAAGAATTTTTTTAATAACGCCCTTTGGGATGGCTATAGACTAATTTTCCATTTGTAAGACTATGGTTGTGGGATGTAAATTAGTCCGACCTAATTTTTCCATTACATCCATGGTCATCACGTTAATAGCTGCTCCTAAATCCACTAGTGCATTTGGTATCACTACCTCATTAATTCTAACGGTTATAAGTGGACTCCCAGGATCATCGTATTTTGGAGCAATAGTCTTCACAGAAAAAAAAAATCAGCTAAATAGCCATCAATATGAACAGTATTTGTCTTCTTTGGCTTCCTCCCTGGTGTTTTAATACATAGTTGTTTGATTAACTAGTTTAACTTAGGAATTTCCTTTATTGCTTGCAGTAGAGGAACCTCTATTTGTAGTTGCTTGATTTCCTGAATTAGTGCGGTTTTAGAAGCCACATGTGTTTTCGGAATACCTTCCAAAGTCATTGATTTTAGACATTTTGGATATGGTGCCATCGTTTTCTCTTTTGGAGTGGAATCCTCCCTATGTTCACTCAAAGACTGACCTTCCTCCCCCTACGATAAATCAGCAGCTCTTACCATTGGCAAAGGCTCTTTATCTTTGTGGGAGTGGCAAGATTAGGTGGCGTATCTTTTATAGGACTTTTAGGCTCAGGTTCCTCCACTATTTCTTCAATAGTTGAGGGCTGAAGAGTTCTACCAGAGCGCAACTGAACATTTCCATAATGTATTGCATTAAGTCTTGTAACATTATCGTGTTCAATGGAGTAGACCGGTATATTCTGGCGATTGTTCTTAGGATTGGTAAGTGGTTGCGATGGAAGCTGAGGTTGATTTACCTGCTCATTCTGAGGAGGGTTTTGAGCTAGCGATACCAAATTTTGTTGTTGATTCCTCCTAGGCCCGGTATAAAATTGATTTTGTCTCTTATTCCATTGGGGGGCAGCATGTTGTGGGTACCATTCTTGTTGTGATTGGTTTGGCCACTACTCAATTCCCCATGTTTGATTTGCCCATTCGGGGGATCCCCAATAAGGAGATCTCGAGTTAGGTTGCAGTGGAGGTGACTGATTCAAAGATGGAGTCCATTGATTATGAACCCAGTTATTTTGTGGTCTCCATACAAGGTTGGAATTTTATCCATAAGCGAATTTACCTCCTTGACGTTGGTTTAACGCGTTTATCTCCTCTTCAACCTGAATAGTTTTTTTCTTAGTATTCTTAAGATCAGTCAGAAGCTCACACTGATTGGTAGGATGGGTTTTCTCACATACTTGATAAACATTGACTTTGTCTAAAGGACACTCGCGCAATAGGTTTTTGTTTCGACACCTGGGACAATAGATTGACAAGGTCTCAAGGTTGCGCGTTTTAGTTTGTATGCCATCTAATGTATTATTCAGCTAAACGAGAATGTCCATTTTTAGATTTTCTATTTCTTTGCGGAGCTTCCCTATCTCATTAGACCCTTTAAAAAGATTAGTTTTATGGATTCCTCCCTGAGTATCGGAGAAATTCTGACACAATTCAGATATTCCCTCAAGGGTCAGTTGAGACACGTCACCTTTTCCCATCATACCAAGACTTCTTCTAGTGTCGTCATCAAGTCCCTTAAGAAATATAGTTTTGAGAATCTCAACACTAATAGCCTCTTCTCCACATCGTTTAGACAGGAAAAGGAACCTATCAAGATAGTCCTCTAAACTTTCATCCTCGTTTTGTCTCAGTTTTAACAGCTCTTCCTTATGATCATTCACATAGAGTAACTCTGGTATTTTTGTAAGAAAACATTCTCCATTTCCCCCCAAGATGTTATGCTGCCAGAACCTAGTCCCATAACTAGTGCATTGTTGAATCCTTCAAAGTATAAGGAAAGAGCTTTAGCTTTTGGTTATTTTTTTTATAGTCATAAGTTTGACATAGGACCTTAAATTCAAAAATAAATTGGTTTGGGTATTCCGAGGACAAGCCATGGAAACTTGGAAGGAAAGTTGGGGAAATGTTTTTCATAGCAGTATCATCATTTGCATCCAAAGTAATAGGATAAGCAAATGTTCGAAGAGGTTGAGGTTCATTGCAGTTTGCATCATGTTGGTTAGGTTCAGCCCTACGATCTCCCATAATATTCAGAGGAATCTGCTCCTCAAAGACAATTTCCTTTATAACTGGTTGTTCTACCAGCTGATCTTCAGGTAAATAGTGGAAAGCCTCTGGTGGATTAGGCTCAAATAATTTTTCAAACTTATAGTCATTTGAGCCTTGGGCCTCCCTATGTATGATTGGTACGTATTTTGGGGGTGTCTTTGGTATAAATCGTCTGTGACGGCCTCTTTTCTTGACCATGCAAAAAAGGAAGCCAAAGGTGGTATTTTGGCCTGAAATGATTTATTCAAACCGTCTCCTAGTAACACTTAAGCAAGAAGGCTATTATAGTCCCCGACAATAGCACCAAAAAGTGATAGGTTGTCATTAGATCCCATTACTTTAGAATATAAAATGTCAATAAGTCGACCAGGCAGTGTCCAAGGCAGTTTGCAATAGAAGATAATGTAGATAACTCATCTTAGATTTTTTGTTTTTCTTTAAACTACTAAAGTCAATTTTAGTCTAAGGCCATCTAACTACTTAACTAGGAAACAATTTATTCTAAGAAAACTGGAAATATTTAAACTAGAAAGCACAAGTTAACTAATTTAGAAAGCATAACAACTAAAGCTAGAAAGCATGGGAATAAATAAACTGATAAACTACAAAAGTGGGAAAATGAGTAAACAGACCATGAAACATTCTTTTAAACAGTAAAAGATTCTAATAGTTGCAACAAGTAACTCATAATAATTGAAAACAAAACGTGCTTTGAAACTTCAGACTCAACAATCGACAGACTTTTAATGATTTCCTACTTAATGGTTATCTATGTAACAAACAAAACAACATAACAGTAAGTACTTATCTATTTAAGCTATCTTCCCTCAAGTGGCCAGCTCATGGGTTATCACGTTCATTCTCAAGTCACATACAATACTGGTTCTGAAGTTCTTCCATTAAAGACAATTATCATCCATGGCTCAACAACTCAACAATTAACAGAAGTATTCAGAGATTATGTTAGCAACATTACATTACTATTGAGCATCTTTTTCAACTTCAAGAAATTACATTTTTTTTTTAAACTTTAACTAAATCCTAGATTTTAGATGGCGTGGATAGCCATTGAAAAAGTCTATAACAACTAACTCCCTTGTCTTTAAAACCCATTACATAAACATTAAGAAGGCTCGAGACGAGCCATAAATTTTTTCACTAAAGATCATAACGTAAATTAAACTAACAATAACTATATCCTCGGTTCATTAGCCTGATGTTCAGGAGCAGGTTCCCAACATCTATCTTCAATCAATACTGAGGCACGTGTTGGTTAAACGTTTTGTAACTATTGCATGATGTTCGATTATTGCTCTATAAAAACACTCAAAACAACCCATTAAACCCGTATTGGTAGATTACCTCAATTAATCATAAGAAATAAAGTTTGCATAATTTTCCTTAAAGATAAGCAATTATTTCTCCTAAAGTTTAATTAATTGGCAAAGACTAAGGATTGAGCTTATATAAATAAGCTTTTCTGGTTTCATTATGATGAGTTTATTTTTACCTCATCACTTGGCATGCTCAAGGATGTTGATTTAGGTCTTTATTATGTTTTGATTGACTTAGGTTGGTGTGCATTGAGATTTGTTCAGGAATTAAGCCGATAATTTGTAATTCATTTATTCTTTATTTGTGGTCAACAGAGTTGATGTAAATTTATGTAGTGGATATGTAAGAGTGATTGTTTCTTCATTCTTAAGTGTGTGAGGTAAGCTCAATGAATGTGTATGAAGTGTGAATGTGAAATGTGCAAATAAATATTAGATCATTCGATTTCAGAGTAGAGTGTGAAGAAGATTGATCGAAGTGTGAAGAAGTGTTTATATGCCTAACCAGAACTATCATCAGGATTTTGAAGAAGCTAATTGCTCAATTCAACTTCACCAGATGGATTTAATCTGATTATTTTATGTAAGGTAGTGAGCCTTCCCTTTGAGCAGTGAGCTCTAGGTAGTGTTCCTGAATGTATGTGCATTCCTTATTCATTTTTCATTATACTTCTAACAGGGTATAATCTTGTGGACTAACATCCATCATGGTTTTTCCCCTAACAGGGTTTCCACGTATATAAAATATTGGTGTTCATGTGTTTCTATTGTGTTGTTGATTCATGCTTTCAATGTTAATTATCAGATCTGAGATTTAAGGTTGATTAAGGTTAAATAGTTTTAAGTTATGTAACAAGTGATTCACCCCCCCTCTCAGTTGTCTATACTTTTTTTGCCAACAATTGGTATCAGAGCAGGTTCCTCTAAATATGTTTGATAGCTTGAGGTGATCAGAGATGGCATCATACAAGAAGGATAGTCCCAGATTTGATGGTAAAAATTACTCTCTGTGGAAGATCAGAATGGAGTGTCATTTGAAGTGTATTGGTGAACCCTTCTGGAAGATTACAAAGAACGGATATAATATTCCTTAGAATGGTCCCACTACTCCTAATGAGATCAAAGAAGCTAAAAATAATATCAGGGCTATAGAAGCATTGTTGAGTGCTTTGAGAGATTCAGAGATGACAAATGTGATAAGTTTGAAGACAGCACATGAGATCTAGAAGAAATTGGAAACATTGTATGAAGGAGATGCACAAGTGAAGATTGCTAAGCTAACAAGTATAAAACGCAAGTGGGAAAACTTGAAGATTTGTGAAGATGAAAACATTGCTACTTTCATGCAGAAGGTAAATGAACTAGTGATTGGTATTAGGCGTGTCAGTGGAATAATGGAAGAAGATGATATTGTGGCTAAAGTGCTTAGATCAGTGCTTGTTTCTTACAAAACGAAAGCTCATGCTATTGAAGAGCTTAGAATGATAACAAATGTGACAAGAGACATGATGATTGGTAAAATTGCTACCTTTGAGTTGAGTGAATTTGGTGAGTCTACTCCTAAGGCAGAATCTGCATTTAAAGCTACTATATCTAGAAAAATCCAACAGAGATATGATCTAGGAGAAAGTTCCAGAAAGACATTCAAGTATGAAGATCCGATGAAACAAATTGAAGATGAAGAAAGAGAGCTAGAAGAGCTCGAAGCATTGATTGCAAAAAGAGAATCAAGAGGACATGGTAAGTATAAAGGAAAGCTGCCTATTAAATGTTTCTCTTGTAGTAAGATAGGTCATTTTGCATCAAGGTGTCCTGAAAGAGTTTCTAAGTATAAAATTTACAAGTCTAGATTTCAAAAGAAATGTTATTATACTGAAGAAGGTGCTACTGATGATGAATCTGATAAAGAAAATGGAAATGAAGATGGATGAGTATTCATTTCTATCAAGGAAAATGGTATGGTGTCCACTGAATCTGCTAACAATCAGAATATTGAGAAAGCTCTTGCAGCGAAAATTGATGAAAAGGATGAATGGGTGATTGACAACGGATGCTCACATCATATGACTGGTGACAAAGCAAGTTTCTAAGCTTGGAGAAGTATGACGATGGTGTTGTAATATTTGGAGACAATAATGTTGGTCTAATTTGTGGCAATGGCACTATTTCTCTTGGTGGTAAATACAATACTGATGATGTCCTTTATGTTGAAGGATTAAAGCATAACTTGTTGAGTGTTGGACATCTATGGTAGACAAGGGATACAATCTTCAGTTCAAATACGGTAAGTGCAGGACATTGGGAAGCTCTGGAAATGTAATTGTTTCAAGTACAAAGACAAGAGGTAACATTTTTCACTTAAGTGCTGCTAGTGAAAGTTGTTTAATTTCTCACGTTGATGTAAGCTGGTTATGGCATAGGAGATCATGTCATGTGAATTTTGATAAAATTGTCAAAGTAAGCTCCACACAAGCAGTCAGAGATCTACCTAAGTTAGTGAAGCCTACTAACACTATATGCAATGAATGTCAGATGGGAAAGCAGACAAGAATTTATTTTCAGAGCAAACAACATCATTCAAATGGAGTACTGGAGTTGGTACATACTGATCTATGTGGTCCATCCAAAATCAAAAGTCTACAAGGAGAAAGGTACTTTATGTTGATTATTGATGATTACTTTAGAATGATATGGGTTGCTTTCTTGAGAGAAAAACATGAAGCACTAGAAAAGTTCAAATGTTTCAAGGCTATGGTAGAAAATGAGACAAGATTGAAGATTAAATGCTTAAGATCATATAGAGGTGGCGAATTCACTTCCGGGGAGTTCAATTCATTTTGTGAAGAGCATGGAATCAAAAGACAGTTATCCTCTCCTCGGACCCCTCAACAAAATGGAGTTGTTGAAAGAAAGAACATAAAAATTCTAGATGTTGCTAGAATTATGATGTTGGAAGGTAATGTTCCTCATATCTACTGGAGAGAAGTTGTAAGCATTGTCGTATACACTATCAACCGGGTAAATGTTAATGGTAATTCTGGTAAGACTCCTTTTGAGTTGTGGTTTGGTTATAAGCCTACTGTTAAATATTTCAAAATCTTTGGAAGTAGCTATTATATCAAGAGAGATGAAGGTATTGGAAAGTTTGATGCTAGAAGTGATGAAAGAATCTTTATGGGTTACTCTACTAAGAGAAAATCCTACCGGTGCTACAATAGAAGATTGAAGAAAATGGTTGAAAGTGCAAATGTCAGAGTTTATGAAGACACGATTAGAGCCTACAAACATTGTGGATATGACTCAAATTACCAACAAGATAGTACTAATAATGAAAAGAATGTGTAGACACATAATCAAGTTCAAATCATTTCAATAAATCAAGAGAATCATGAAGGAGAAGCTAGTGGAAGTGCATAAGAGAGAACAGAAGAACCAGAAGTCAGAGAGAATCCCAAAGTCCCAAGGTATGTAAAGCTAAATCATTCTGAAAATAAAATTATAGGATACAAGAACTGTTGGATGTTGTGATTGTGTTGCAGATATGTGGTTGTCATTGATGTCAACACTATTAGCATTGGTGATTCTGAAGGTTGTATATGTCGAGGATATTGAGAAAATTAGAAAAAATATGTTGTAGGTAGTCTGTGAAGCTGTGAAGATCAGAATGGTGGAAAGATGTGTACGTTGATAATCAGAGATCACATTTTAAAGGGTTTTTTGTTGAGTCTATCTAGTATGTTGTTTAAAAATTTTAGTGGTACGCATCAAGATTGGAGAAAGTTATGAGTTTCTAAAGTAGCAGGTGTTTCTGGAAGAAGAGAATGCATTTCTGGTAAATTGAGTTATTGTGTATGCTACTGTGATGTTCAGTGATGTTTCTAGATCATGTTCTATCATTGTGGTATGTCCATGTCGATTGGTATGTTTGTGATTGAATATTTTCCTTTGTGTGTTTGAGGGTTTTATGTTCTTGGTCGACATGATGGTGGTAGCGTGTTGCAGATCCTTATGGGTTATTTTTTTATTGTTTGGTGTGTTCGAGGATTTTGATTTAGGTCTTCACTATGATGTGACTGACTTATGTTTGTGCGCATTGAGATTTTTTGGTCCGATAAGTTGTAATTCATTCTTTATTTGTGGTCGATAGAGTTGTTGATGTAAATTCATGTAGTAGATATATAAGAGTGATTATTTTTTCATTTTGAAGTGTGTGTGTGTGGTGTATGCTCAGTGAATGTATGTGAAATGTATAAATAAAGATCAGATCATTTGATTTCAGAGCAGAGTGTCAAGAAGTCTGAGCGAAGAGTGAAGAAGTATTCTTGTGCTTAACCGAAACTGTCATCAAGCTTTTGTAGAAGCTAATTTCTGAGTTCAACTTTATCAGATGGATTTAATTTGATTATTTTATATAAGGTAGTGAGCCTTCCCTTTGAGCAGTGAGCTCTAGGAAGTGTTCTTGAATGCAAGTGCATTTCCCATTTATTTCTTTCATTATACTTCTAACAGGGTATAATCTTGTGGACTAACACCCACCATGGTTTTTCCCCTAACAGGGTTTCCATGTATAAAAATCTTGGTGTTCATGTGTTTTTGATGTGTTGTTGATTTATGTTTTCACTGTTAATTATCAGATCTGAGATTAAAATAATTTTAAATTTTGTAACAACTGATTCACCCCCCCTCTCAGTTGTTTATCCTTGTTTTGCCAACAAGAACAAAGGTGTGCAGACTAGAAGAAGAATTGTAGAAGAATTGTAGAAGAATATTGCCTGATTTCCAAAACTGAGCCTAGCAATGTCAATGAAGCATGTAAAGATGAATATTGGATGGAAGCAATGAAGGAAGAACTGATGCAAATAGATAAAAATGATACATGGATTCTTGTTCCCAGACCTCAAGATAAAAATGTGATTGGAACCAAATGGGTCTTTCGAAATAAGTTGAATGAACAAGGTGAAGTGGTCGAAAATAAAGCAAGACTAGTATGTAAAGGATACTCACATATGGAAGGTATTGATTTTGAAGAAACCTTAATCCCTATTGCTAGAATTGAAGTTGTAAGGTTATTTCTTGCTTATGCTACTTTCAAGAATTACAAAGTCTATCAAATGGATGTGAAGTCAACATTTCCGAATGGTGAATTAGAAGAAGTTTATGTTGAACAACTGGATGGATTTCAATTGACTGATGAAAAAGATATGGTTTGTTGGTTGAAGAAAGCACTGTATGGACTCAAACAAGCCCCTAGAGCCTGGTATGCTAGACTAGATAAAAACTTGTTGAAGCTTGGATTCAATAAAGGTAGTGCTAACAACAACCTGTATTTCAAGATGGATCAGGATAAAGAGTTGATTATTGAAGTCTTTGTTGATGACATTATTTTTGAAGGTGATGATGACTTATCCATGAAGTTTGCTGATGAAATGAAAAGTGAGTTTGAGATGTCAATGATTGGAGAGCTGAAATTATTTTTAGGATTACAAATTACTCAATTAGAGAATGGAATCTCCATATCTCAATCCAAATATGTAAGAGAGTTACTGAATTTTTTTGGCATGGAAGACTTAAAACTAGTTGGTACACCCATGGTAACCGGATGCAAGTTAACATAGAATGATGATTCTCCTAACGCTAATCAAACAATGTATAGTTCAATGATTGGTGGATTACTCTATTTAACTCAGACCAGACCAGACATTATGAATGTTGTATGTATGGTTGCTAGATATCAAGTTGATCCAAAGGAATCACATGTGACTGCAATAAATAGAATTTTCAGATACTTGAAAGAAATAGTTGATTTTGGGCTATGGTATCCTAAGGATGATGATCTTATTCTGAATGCCTTTACAGATGCAGATTGGGCAGAAGATGTAGATGACAAGAAAAGTACAAGTGGTGGTGCATTCTTCTTAGGGAACAAGTTGTCTTGGCTAAGTAAAAATCAGAATTCCATTTCGTTATCTACTGTTGAGGCAGAATATATTATTGTTGCAAACAATTTTACTCAAGTAATGTGGATGAAGCAGATGTTGAGAGATATCAAAATTGAGTATGATGAGCCTATTGCTATATTTTGTGATAACTCAAGCGCCATAAACATTTCCAAGAATATGGTGTTACATTAAAAAACAAAACATATATCTATCAAGTATCACTTTTTGAGAGACAAATTGAGTGATAAAGAAGTCAGACTAGAGTATGTGCCCATTAAGGAACAAATTGCAGATTTTTTTACTAAACCATAGCCTAAAGATACTTTTGAGTATCTCGGAGGAAAGTTAGGGGTGATTTCCCCTCCTAATTTGAACTAAGATGAAATTTTTTGCAAGAATCTGTGCACTCATAGTCATATCTTGTTTCGGGTTGATGTTGTGGTGGCTACTACTCAAGGGGAGTAGTCGGATGATTCAAATATGTGGTTCCGATTTTGTGTACCTTTTCCACTGATGTCAAAGGGGGAGAAGTGTAATGTGAAAAATCTTTTAAAATCTAAGCGGGGGAAGAGTACCATGTGAAGAGTTAGTTGTGTTGATGGTATTTTTCACATCATGTATTGCCATCAATGCCAAAGGGGGATATAATTGGTTGTTGTGGTTGTGTTGCTGATATTTGGTTGTCATTGATGTCAACACTATTAGCATTGATGATTATGAAGGCTATATATGTAGGATATTGAGAAAATTAGAATAAACATTTTGCAGGCAGTCTGTGAAGTTGTGAATATCATAATGGTGGAAAGTTGTGTCTGTTGATATTCAGAAGTCGCGCATTAAAGGGTTTTTTGTTGAGACTTTCTATTATGTTGTCCAAAAGTTTTAGAGGTACGCATCAAGATTGAAGAAAGTTATGAATTTAGGAGTTCCTATAATTATTATGTTACTGCAACAGGTGTTTCTAGAAGATTGTGTATGCTCCTGAAATGTTTAGTTATGTTTCTAGATCATGCTTTATCATTGTGGTACGTCTGCATTGATCGGTGTGCTTGTGACTGAATATTTTGCTTTGTGCGCATTAAGATTTGTTCATGAATTAGGCTGATAGTTTGTAATTCATTTATTCTTTATTTGTGGCCGATAGAGTTGTTGATGTAAATTTATGTAGCAGATATATAAGAGCGATTTTTTCTTCATTTTGAAGTGTGTGAGGTATGCTCAATGAATGTGTATGAAGTGTGAATGTGAAATGTGTGAATAAATATAAGTGTGTAAGGCAGTGAGACTTCCCTTTGAGTAGTGAGCTCTAGGTAGTGTTCCTGAATGCACGTGCATTCCTTATTCATTTTTCATTATACTTCTAACAGGGTATAATCTTGTGGACTAATCCATCATGGTTTTTCCCCTAATAGGGTTTCCACGTATAAAATATTGGTATTCATGTGTTTCTGATGTGTTTTTGATTCATGCTTTCAATGTTAATTATTAAATCTGAGATTAAAGGTTGATTAAGGTTAAATAAGTTTAAGTTATGTAACAATTAATTCACCCCCTCCCCCTCTCAGTTGTCTATCCTTATTTTTGCAACAAGACCATTTTCAACACTTAGTGAAAGTGTTTGAGAGGTGTAGGTATCATCTTATATCATTGAATCCAAATAAATCCATCTTCGTGGTGACATAAGGAATGTTTCTAGGCCACATCATCTCCAAAGAGGGAACTTAGATCAATCCTAATTGACTCAACTCAATCAAGAGCCTGACTCTCCCTACAAGCAAAACCAGGGTGCACTCCTTCTTCGTCAAAGTTAACTTCATACAAAGATTCATACCTGACTTCTTAGAGTTGACCAAAGACATCTCAACAATGATGAAGAATATGACCTCCTTCAAATGGATCAAAGAAGGAAGGAAGGTCATCGAGAAAATAAAGGAATCCATCAATAAAGCTCCAGTGTTTGTTCAACCTAACTACAATAAATAATTCATTCTTTATTGTTACACATCGGAACACACTCTCTCTTCCATACTAACACAAAAGATAAATGAGGAGATTGAATCGTCAATCGCTTTCATGAGCAACAGCTTCAAGGAGAGCAAGAATCAGTACTCCTAGATAAAAAATAATGTATATGCAGTTGTGAAGGCATTCAATAATTTTAGATTATACATTTTGAACTCCCACACCACTGTGTACGTTACAAACCATGTGGTCAAGAGTTTCCTTACTCAACATGAATTAGGCACCAAAAGACGCAACTGGATCACAAGATTCTAGGAGTATGACTTAGACATCAATCCAACCAAGCTTGTTCGTGGGAGAGGTTTATGTTAGCTAATTGCGGAGATGTTGATCAAAAGCACCAAGTTGTTGACGGTGAGTTGGAAATAGAGACTGAAGAGGACCTTCCCATGGTCCTACTGGTTGATTTTGTAGAAGAGTGGTATTTATAACTTTGGTACTATCTAACCTATGGAGAATCTCCAACCCACTTGGAAAAGTAGCAGAAGAGAGCCCTCAAGTAAAGAGCACAAAGCTATGTGTTGTGAGGCAATTTTCTATAAAAGTGTGGGCTTGATGAGATGTTCTTGTTATGCATCGGTAGAGACCAACAACGGCAGTTGTCAAAAGCATTTCACAATGAAGCATGCAGTGGAAGTTTTTCATCAAGGGTCACGACATTCAAAATTATGCGGGCACAATTCTTTTGGCTGACTTTGTTCTACGATGCATATGATTGGGTGCATAGATGTCAAAAGTGCCAACAATTCATTGACAAACTCAATCTGGCAGCCATTCCACTGAGGTTAGTGGTAATAGATGTTCCATTTCAACAATGGGGTGTCAAATTCATAGGTCCAATCAACCCACATTCCAGTAAATCACATGTCTATGTCCTTATACTACTTCACCAAATGGGTTGAGGTAATTCCTATGAAGCATGTTACTTCCGAAGTCATGTGCAATATCCTCAAAGAAAACATAATCACACATTTTTGGGTACCGAGAAAGATTTTGACTGACAACACTACAAGCTTCTCGTCAGAGGAGTTAGTAGGATTCTCCTTTGACTACAACATCACATTGCCCCACTCTTTAGATTACTATCCATAAGGCAACAGACAAGCCAAATTGTCAAACAAGAACATCGTCATGATCATGCGTAAGATGGTTGATTCCAATTAACGAGCTTGGCACACAAAGTTGTACGACACTCTTTGGGTTGATAGGATCACGCCTAAGATAGCTATTGGCACTTCCCCCTTTGCTATCCTATATGGCTCAAAGGTTATATTACCAATCATTCTGGAGTTGTCCACTTTGTAGCTAGCATCCGTAGTAGAAGATGAAGAATTCAAAGATCCAATTAAAAATGCATCTTGTGCCTAATGAAACTACAAGAGGAAAGGGTGGAGTTCGTTGATAAAATCACTCAACACCAAGAGCGAGTGAAGAAGATCTTCAACAAGAAGGCTCGATGATGAAACTTTGAGATCGGAGACAAGGTCCTGCTATGGGACAACAGACAGGAGCCGAAGGGAATGCACAACAAATTTGACTCCTTTTGGCTAGGGTTGTTCTAGATCCATGATGTTGCAGGAGAGAATTTCTATATTCTCTTACATTCAGACGAAAGGCTCTTCCCTCTACCATATAGCAGGAAATACTTGAACCATTTCATCCCTTTGAGCATGGGGGTGAGTTCTTTGTAAATAAATTTCTTGTACTTTAATGTTATATTGTTATGTGTTTCCCCATTCTGTAAAAGTGTCATCATGTTTTAGGTAGTCTTGTTTTAGGTGAATAAGTAGGGAACTCTAATTGTTAGGTGAATTAGGAAATAAGTCTTGACTCCATGCCCAACTGATAAGAGTATTGTTCTATGAAACTTGAGATTCTCAGTTCTCCTATGTCATAAGTATCTGGCATGGTCACCAGACAGAGCCTAATGTTGTACCCATACTAAATTTTTGCTTCAATAAGGCATTTTGCTTAAAATAATCCAAATCATGCAAAAATTTTGTCAAAAGTATGTCTTAGGTCAAACCAAATGTAGGGTTTTTGTGGGTTTATGTCAGGGAAGATGCTTGCAAAATTTTGAAAAATTTAAATATTAGGGTTTCAAACCCCTATTTTTAGGAAAACCCTAAAAAATAGGACCTTTCCAGAAATGATTGAAAATGATTTTGATACGATAATTTGACTTCACGATCACATTGGTCAAGTCAAAATCACCAAAAAGTTTATTTTACTCTGGTGGGTCTATTTTCATTTTTCACGAAGAAAGTTAGGACCTCTGCAGCCATTAATGGCAGAATGGATAGTACCAGGTGGTGAAATATAAGCTCCAAAAGATTCAACAAGGAATCCATGGAAAAAATGCTTGAAAATATGCTCTGCAATGGAGGAGATTTTCAAAAGTGAAAAATGTTTAAAATTGACTGTTTGGAAAATACACACCTTGCTACCAAGGAGGTTGTGCAATTGAATGCCTTAGTCATTTTTCCAACACCCATACCTGCAGCACGATGAAGGTAATTGACAGGATGCACGTGTTTGTGTTGTCAACAACAAAGCTCAACTCAGTCAAGCTACTTGGCGAACATGAAGAGATGCATATTTTTCAAAGGAAATGATAAAATTGTAGCTAAAAGTGCCCCTGCTAGCCAGGGGCGCCCTTGAATTCCAAAGGTCAAAGGTAGTCCTCAAATTTAACCAAGGCAATCATCTTCTTTGTATTTTTGTTGTCTTTTTGATGCATCGTCAAGCTAAGTCATTTGATTCATCAATCAACGGTGAACACAAGCAAAGTCGGGAGATTTTGCAAAGCAAGTGCTATCAAAATGGTAGTCAAACATGAGAAAAAGTGCCCTTGCTGACCAGGGGCGCCCTTGAGTTAGATGGCCCAAATGTCAATTGTTGAGAAATCCTATCTTTAGGTGATCTCTCCAGCATCAACTAAGCTTTACAACTAACCTATTTTCCATCCTGCGAGACACATATGTTGAATAAACCAGATACTGAGAGGGGGGTGAATCAGTATCCTCTCAAATTCATTGAACAAGTACTTAAAAATTTACTACAACACAAAACAAATTAAAGAAACAGTTTAATTTTAAGTTCCACAACACATGAACACCATATTTTACGTGGAAAACCCAATGAGGGAAAAACCCCAGTGAGGATTAACTCACAGTATATAAAGTTATATCAATACTGGTAATAAGAGGCTCACTACCACATACAGAAGCTCACTACTTACAAGGACTTACTGTCCAAAATGGAGGCTCACTACCTACAGAAAAATAAGTAAACAAAAATGGCTAACCACCAGAGTTGAACTAGGGAATTACACCACATGTGCAGGTTCAGTTCCTTTGATGCTCAGAGTATTTGCATGATCTGATCTTCAACCATTGTTCGGACACTTTTCTCTTACACACACTTCTTATTTTTGCATTCACATTCATGCCCATCTATATCACTTCTCCTTAATTTCTATTTCTCATTCATCGCATGCCATTCTCTTCTTCTAACCATCTTGTATATATACCTGATATATCCGTATGCATTGATTAGTTCGGCCTGATTAAAACATATTTTTAAGTCGACTTCATATCAAGAGTATTTCACCCGTGTTATGCAACATTATGTTGGCCAAGATTAACTTAATGTCGAGATGCAATCTCAGGAACCGATGCCCACATATCACCCAATCACATGAACTTACGCACTTCCAACCATTTTTAATCCTTTTTCTAAAACCTAGATCATAATGATTACCGGAGGAGATATCCAGACCAACATACCAGACATATTGGATCAAATATTGGATAAGTGTGATCTTCACATCAATACACGGTACCAAACCAACATGGTGACATCAATGAAAATATATGACAAAATTTCAATAATCTCCCCCATTGTCATTGATGGAAACATGTGCAAAAAGTCTTATTCAAAAGTCTCCAAAACCAAAAACTCCCAAAACTCTCCCAGACCCAAAACTTCAAATCTCTCCCCCTTTGACATCAATGGAAAATGGTGCCAAAAATAAGATAAAAAACATGGTGACATCCAATATTTGAATATTTTCATTCAAAATTTCAAAAACTTTAAAACTTTCAAGCATCCAATTTCTCAAACCAAAAAGATTGTTTTCACCTGAAACACCTTTTTGTACCTTTCTTTGATCACCGAAAGCAATTTCTTTCAATCCAATACTACAGAATCCATTCTTGCATACACACTATCCAATATAGTTAGTAGTGTGAAGGAGGATGACCAATCTGTGGATGAGCATTGCTTCTCATAGTCTTTCGCATCAGAGAGTATTCTGGAAAGATGATCTAACTGGAGCTCAACAATCTCCTTAAGAAGCCAGAAGGTTTTTACTACATCATCCCTTTTCCTTTGCACAATGATCATTTCAGCCTGAAGTTCACCAATTCTCAGTATTTGCTTCCCTTCTTTGTCTTCAAAAATATCAAATTTCTTTCCAATTCTATTCACTTCAACTTCTATTGCTTCAATTCTGCTTCAAAAATTATCTACTGTAGCAGGCCACCAGAGACAATATTTGTATATGTCTGTCATTTCTTTCATGCATTTCTTTGTCTCTTCGATCAGTTCAGATAACCTCTACTTTGCTTTAGAACACCTATTTTCAACTAAAGCTTCCAGCTTACGTCCTCCCGGACCTTCAAGTAGCATTCTCTCTTCAACTATTTCAACTAAATTTCCAGGTAAGAAATCAGAAACAACAGATACATCAATACCTTTACGAAGTAGATATTCAACTAGAGCATCATCAATTTTAAGCATGTCAACAGGTGAGGCCGTACTCCATGTATCACCAACTTTCTTCAGTTTTCCTTGTATTATCATGGACCAAATGCCTTCTGGATCGGATGATTCTGATTCGGCCAAAGATTCTTCTTCTTCTTCCTTTTCTTCAAGAATAACGATGACACTTTCAAGGACCACTTTTATTTTCTTCGATTCTGAAGGGGAATCACCAATAACTACTTCCAATTCCTTCATGCCGGAGGAAGAACCTTCCTCAAATCAACTTAACCTAGTTTCACCGGAGCTCATTACATTCTGCAATGATAAGAAAAAGTCTTTGCACGCACTTGTTTTATCCTCCAAGCTTTCCAAGTGCCTATATATTTGTCTTGCAATGGAAATCCCAAATTCCCATTCAACATTTTTCTTTCTCGATAGAAATTTCAGAAAATAAAGTACCAAGCATGTAAGCAAGGACCCAAAATGAAACAGGTATCCTTCTCCCAATGTCATTTCTATGTTTTCAGTAAGATTTTCAAAAATTAGCTTACATAGATCAAATTGTGTGTTCTCCTTTACCATTTTATGCGCCAAATAAATTGCAATGGCCGAAGTAGAGCTTTCTTGATTTTTGAAAAATATTTTATAAGAAATGTCATATGCAACATACATAACCGAGGCATCACCAATAGTATCGATTAACAATGCTCATGGTTCCTTGTCGACTCCCGTCATTTCCTCCACTTCCTTCTATTTTATAGTTTTTCATCTAGGAAGTTCTCCAATGCTACACAGTCCAGTAACCGCTTTGATTGCTTCCTTCAAAATGAGATAAGGTTTGTCCAATACAATGCTACCATCCTTGAATTTGCGCAGAAGGAATAAGATAAATTATTTTTCAGCAAACCAAGGGAATTCTCCCCATACATCCAAACCAAGGGTTTGTATGTTCCGTTAATCGTTCGATTCCAACCTAATTCTAACTTCTTTATTTTCAGATGATTGAATGCATCCATCTAGATTCCTTTCAACTTCAAAGGGGTATTCAAACTCAATCCTCTTTTATAAATTTCCATTTAGCTCTCAAAAAATTTAACAAGAAAATTCTTTAGTTACCTTCTTCTGCAGCCGCGAGATAGAGAAATTTTTGACACCTGTTTTTGAATTTCCACAATGATTTCAGGTCTTCAAAATCACTTCAGAGATGCTTCAAGAAGGTTCCAAGTGCTGTACAAATTCTTCGAATGAATTTGATGATCAAAATCATTTGTGAGATTTCCTTTATACCTCATCATTTTTCCCTAATTCACATTTATTGCAAAAAGCTGACAAACTTCTCTTCTATTTATACTGAGAAACCCTAATTTACTCCACAAAAGAACATGCTTTCTTTCGGTTTCTTTTGCAACACTTATGTTTTGTTATTCTTTATAGCATATCCACGTGTCAACACCTGACAAACTATTCTTCTGAGGGTTTAACTGATTTTTTGATAATGCTCCCCCTAAGACTGTGCTAAGGTCTAATTCCCGAAGGATTCATCTACACTGGATGAGGGTACAGATGCATCAGTAGACTTTGATCCTTCTTTCTTCTTCCATATCTTTCTCATTTCCTACTTAACCTCTTCTTTATCAATCTTTTCCACTGGTTTATTATCTTCCACCAAAGCAGACTGCTCTCCTTTTCTATTTCTGCACACCTTTGAGATATGTCCTAGTTTCTTGCAATAGTAACAGACTATATTTCTTTGTCCTGTCTGATTTCCATTCATCCTTGTTCTGCATTGATTTTATTTATGTCCAAACATGTTACAAGTATAACAATAGTCGTTGAATGATTGATTCATTATTTTTCCATTGAACCTATTAATTATCATCTTTATCGAAGATCTGCACTCAGTAGCTTTATGTCCTATCTTCTTGCATGTATAACATTGTTTGGGAAAGGGACCAAAAAACTAACTCAGCCTACTCCTACATTTAGTTGCCTTATGGCCAAACTTCTTACATGAAAAACAAACACCATTGAATGATGAGTACCTTTGTGCGTTTGGTTTTCTGACAAGTGGTTTCCTTTTAGAGTATCTTTTCTGATTTTCTTTGTCTTGAGTCTTTTGATTGTTCATTGGATTGGAGTTCTGCATTTTTCCATCAGCTTCATTACCTAAGCCACTTTTTTCCTTAGAAGGTTTATGTCCTGCTATCAATTCATCAAGCTTAGTAGAGACTGTCTTGAAATCCTCTTCACAAAGTTTTGCTTTCTCAAGTTTTTCCTTTAGATTCATCACTTCTTGTTCAATCCTACGACAAACATCAGCTTTGCTTTGTATCACTATTTTCAAATAGTCTTCAACTTTCTTCTTTTCATTTATCTTCAGTTTATGTCCAGTATTCTCATCATTTGTTTGTTTCAATTATTCACTCACTTCTCTGTATCTTTCCTTAAATTTCTTTAGCTGCTCTTTCAATTTTTGGATACATTCATTAGCTTCATCAACATTCTTCTTCAAGTTGCTATTTTCAATTTCATCCTTGTCAAGATCTTCAAGGGTAGTTTGAAGTTCTTCTTTATCCATTTGTTCAATTTGCAAGATCTCCCTCAAGTTATTAAACTTCTTTAGAGGAACCAGAGCTCTGATACCAACTGTTGAATAAATCGGATACTAAGAGGGGGGTGAATCAATATCCTCTCAAATTTATTGAACAAGTACTTAAAAATTTATTGCAACACAGAATAGATTAAAGCAGCAGTTTAACATTAAGTTTCACAACACATGAACACCATATTTTACGTGGAAAACCCGATGAGGGGAAAACCACGGCGAGGATTAACACACAGTATATAAATTTATATCAATACCAATAATAAGAGGCTCACTGCCACATGCAGAAGCTCACTTCTTATAAGGACTCGTTGTCCAAAATGGAGGCTCACTGCATACAGAAAAATAAATAAACAAAAATGACTAACCGCTAGAGTTGAACTGAGGAATTACACCACATGTGCTTGTCCAGTTCCTTTGATGCTCAGATTATTTGCATAATCTGATCTTCAACCATTGTTCGGACACTTTTCTCTTCCACACACTTCTTCTTCTTTTCGCATTCGCATTCATTGCCCATCTATATAACTTCTCCTTCATCGCTATTTCTCATTCATCGCATGCCATTCTCTTCTTCTAATCATCTTGTATATATACTTGATATATCCATATGCATTGATTAGGTTGGCCTAATTAAAACATATGTTTAATTCAACTTCATATCAAGAGTATTTCACCTGTGTTATGCAACATTATGTCGGCCAAGATTAACTTAATGTCGAGATGCAATCTCAAGAACTGATGCCCACGTATCACCCAATCACATGAACATACGCGCTAATAGGTTGTCGTTGGGTCCCATTACTTTAGAAGTTAAAATCTTCAATATGTCGATCAGGCAGTGTCCAAGGCTATTTTCAATAGAAGATGACTTGACTATCTCCCTTAGATTTTATGACTTTTTAGAGCTACTAACATTAGTTCCTAACCTAAGGCCATCTTACTATCTAATTGAAAAATAATTTATCTTCAAGAAAACTGAGAGTATATTAAAATAGAAAGCATAAAATGACTAATCTAGAAAACATGATAACTAAATGAGAAAGTATTGAAACAACTAAACTGAAAAGCGTATAAACTACAGAAGTAGAAAAACTTGTAAACAAACTATGAAAAATCTAATTAAATACAACAAATAACGGTTCATAACAATTAGCACACCACATAAATGACAGACAATGAGCTCTCTGGAACTTCAGACTCTATAACAATGGTGTTAATGAATTCTACAAGATTAACATGGGAAAATAACTATACTCATAATTTTTATTCATGCAATAAAGACAACATAAAGGAAAGTACTCATCTATTTACTCTACTCTCCCTTGAGTGGCTAGCTCGCGGGTTACTATGTTTGTCCTCAAGTCACATACACAACATTTTTGAAAGTCTCTCATTAAAAGTAATTTCCATCCATAATTTCAACAACTCATAAATTGATATGCAATAGTCTTTTTATTCATATATATTCAGAAAACATGTTGACAGCATAACATTACTATATTATGTTGTCTTTTGCTTCTGGAGATTACATATTTATAGTAAAATCCTAACTAAGTCCTATATTTCAGATGGCTTATATTACCATTGAAAAACTCTATAACAGATTGCAAATACACTTTATGTCTTTAAATTCCCATTATAGAGATATTAAAGAGGCTCAAGTCGACCATGAAGTCTTTAAACTTTTTAAAACATAACAGAAATTAACCAAAAGAAATTATGATTTCGGTCCATCATCCTAAAGTTTTGGAGCATGTTTCCATTGCATATCTTCAATCTATTTTGGAGCTCGTGTTGGTTGAATGATTTTTATTGTTGTATGATGATCGATTATTATCCTACAAAATACTGGAAACAAACCATTAAATCTGCATTGGCAAGATACTTCAATAAATCACAAGAAATAAAATTTGTACTATTTTTCTTAAAAGATAAGCAACTATTTTTCCTAAAGTTTAATTAATTGCCAGAGAATAAGGATTTTGCATATGTAAGATAGGCCTTTATTACGTTAACATGATGAGGTTATTTTTACCTCATCATTTCCTCCCCTTCCTAATTCTTGACAGGTCCTCCTGCTCCTTTGTTGTATCCTTGCCCTCCATCTTTGTTTAATTCTTCATACTTAGCACTAATATCATTCAAATCCTTTGTTGTTTTATCAAAATCTTCAGGTGCATTGAAGAAGCCTTGATGATTAGTAACTCCTTTTTTCCACATATTGAAAACTCTATCATCTTGATTTGTATTAATATGAAAAGTAGGGGGTGGAAAGAGCAATAGGGGAGTTCTATACCTCATCCCTATCCAATTTGTTCTGATGTCTTTCAGGATTTTGGCCAAGGCATGTGCTCTTCTGAAGGACCATTTGATGTTAAGAGGGGAGATCACTTCTCTTTTCTTCAAATATTATGGTAATGGAGTGTATCTCACTTCACAGGCATGCCAAGCTTTACCAATCAATTTATGCCCTTGTTCTATGAAATGATTATAACAAATTCGAAGGCTCTCATCATATCTCTTCTTCATAGTTTCATCCACTTTAACAACTAAAAAGGTAGCTTTAAAAGTTGTAGGTTTACTGTTGGGACATCTTATGTGGAGACCCACATTTTTCTCTGCTTGAGAATATTCCCTGATGCATTCTTGCCAATGAACCTGATTACGCATGGTAGATAGCAAAGATCTCAATTGCACTTCTCCAACAAAAAGATTAATAAAGAAATCAGTATGTGTTTCCAATAGTAGATCATGAACAAATAATTCACATAGCATATCTTGTTGTTCAGGAGTTGATTCTATAAACACTTTAACAAATTCTTTATCATCAGGGTCATGTGGTTGGTCATGATAAATTCTTAGCAATTTCCATCTTAATGATTGATCATTTAAAAACATTGAATATAGCCTTGATGGTCTCCTACATGCTAATAGAAATTCTCATATTTGACATTCATCTTGCTTTTCCCTATAGACTCTATGAAATGACTCTTTCAAGAGTACCGACTCTTTTTTTAACCTATTTTTCTCAATCTTAGCATCTTTCAAGAAATAGTGTTGTTCCATCCAATTCATTAATAATGGGGGAATTCAGACTTGGAACCATTCAGTTACAGTTGGCTCGATCTGAGCTGCCTTTGATTCCATTATTGGCTTATTGGTGCTTTCCTACAAATCCTATTCTAGTTCCATAATCTTATTGAGAGAAACATTCAGTTCTTCACTCTATCTTTTCTTTTCCTCTTCAAAAGCTTCAAACATGTGCATAAAATTATTTTTCAAACTTTCAATTTTTTTGTCCCTATTAGATAGATTAGCATTATATGTCCTATTTTCTTGATTCCATTTCTGAATTTGTATATGCAATTCATTAATGAATGTATCCTTTTCTTTTATCTACAGTTTCAAATTTTGAATCTCTTGATCTCTTTTTCTTATTACAATATGTACTATTATTTCCTCTTGTTGTTGTACAATATTTTCTTCATTTTTTTGCAATTGATTTCTTAACTCATCAATTTCTAATCTCATTTTTTCTAATTCTGCATTAGCACCTTCATTTTCAATTGTTTCAATAACTTTATTTACAATGGGGGGTAAATTTTCTTAAACATTGTCCTCAACCTCCATAAAAGGTGGAGATTGTTCCCTCTCCTCTACCTGTATTTCCTCAGCAAGGGCTTCTTCTTCATGCTCTAGATTTGAAAGTATTTCCTCAACAGGGGTTTCTTTCTCTGGAGACTGATGGATTTGTTCCCTTATTTCTCTTATTTCTATGTCATCAACATGATTAATGGTTTCTATGGGATTTTTCTACTTCTTGGACTCTTTTTTCTTTGAACCACTTTCTATATTCTGAACTGGGGTTTCCGTAGACTCAGAGGACAATCTCTTGCTTCTCCTCAAAGGAGGAGTGTTCTGAAAAGTGATAGTTTTTCTTCTTTTCCTCTTCCTAAGGGGAATGTTGTCTACATTTGGATGAATAATTTCAACATCTTCTGGTTGATCTGGGGTTTTCAATTCCTTGGTTAAATATTATGGTGCTTCCTCACCAGCGGTTGTGGGATTTTTGGCTTCAGGAGCTTTAGAGGCCTCAGGGGAAGTTCCTCTGAAAGGTGAAGCAACTTGTTTAGAGGATTCCCCTTCTTCCAATTTTCTTTTAGGTAGAGATTTTTCAAATTTCCAAATAAATTTTTCCCACTTGCTTTCAGGTTTCTTTTGAAAATGATATTTACAAATTAATTGAATTAACCCATGGTGCTTCAATAGCCCCAAACCAGTCTTATATCTTTCTATGGAGGAGTTAATAGAGTCACTCAAAAAATCAGGCAAATTAACCCTAAGGGTGGGGTTTTCTTTCCCATGTCGCAAATGTATCAACATACAAAATGCAGGTCCTACCACAGTAGTAAGTTGGCCTTGATAGGTAAAGTATTTTATAATCCATGCAATATTTGTTCCATAGGGCTCTAATATAGAATTTCTTTGAAACCCTTTATTTTGTCCTCTAGTAATGATAAATATCACGGGTTGAGGGTCTCCCTCTCTAAGAAATAATTCTGATAACTTTTGATATGTAACTTGAGAAGTTTCAGATAATTTAATACCAGAATTATCTAAACCTGAGAGGTGAGAAATGACTTTTGCACTCACCTGAAAACGCTTCCCATGAAGTGTCACCTGACCATTGGAGTAATTTTTTTCAAATTCATTCACCAACTTCTCATTGTATCCCTCGAACTTTTTAATGAAATCTAACCATCCCACTTCCTCAAACAAACTAGAAATGTTGCTCAATCCTAGTAATTTTTTTGCAAGCCAGCTCTGATTTATTCTTCACACCCCCCATTTTTTGTCTCCAATCTATGATTCTGCTGAAAAAATCAACAGTGTGAGAAACTTGTGCACAATTATTTTGAAAATATAATAAAAAAGTGATTATTTATTTTGTCTTTGCTCAGAGCTTACTGTGCAATGATGATAATTTGCATGGAGGAGTGCGAAAAGAGTGTCGTACTAGTAGTTAATCACTAAGTGGCTCAAGTTACTAAATTAGGAAGGGAGAACTCATGCCAATTAATTACACCTTATTAAAAAATAACTACTTACTTTAAGCAAAAATTTGTACTTACTTACATTTTGTGATCGCCTAAAGATTTCGTACCTTTACTGAATTAACAAGATTATGGAATGGTATTGGTTGAGGTGATGACATATTTGTTATGACATGAGTGAGGAAGCTTTTGAATGATGATTCATCAATGAGGATAGGCTATAATGGTAACTTTTATTTATGATGAAAAGATGGCAAAAATCGGCATAACAGTCGTTAGTACGAAAAAAAAAGAAAAAAAAAGTCGTGTGTACATATGTATGACAAATCAAAGCATCTGAAAGAATTCAAATTTTATGGAAAGAGGTGGGTAGAATGGAAATGGATAAGTTCTAGAGCACGCTTATGAACATGCACTCGAAACCGATGACTAAGTTCCAGAGCACGTTTCGTGGCATGTATTTGAAACGAAGTAGATGCATGAGTTCAGGAGCATCGTTGAAAGATGCAGATGGATCAGTGACCAAAAGAATATTTTGGAGCATCGTTGCAAGATGCAACTGAAGCAACAACCCAAGGAAAATTTTAGAGCATCGTCGCAGGATGCAACCGGAGCAGCAATCGAAGGAAGATTTTGGAGCATCATCACAAGATGCAGCCAAAAAGAAGAAAAATTACTATATATGAATGAACTCGAACTTCAGGAGCTTTTCTCTACCAATCATCATTCTATAGGAACAACCATTTGACATGATGAGTTGAGATGCAAGTTTTCAAAGCATCTAAGCATCAAATCTCACAAGTTTCAGAGAACCTTCACAACTAAGTTCATGCGTTCCAGAGCTTAGTTGTGACAAGGGGTAAGCTTCGGAGCACTGGGCATATGGACTATCAAGTTCTAGAGCATCTTGGAAAGGTGCTCCAGAAGTTGTTTTTAAATTTATGAGAAGTCTTGCAAAATGGAGACAACATGTAGTTAAGTCCGAAAATAAGAATTAATGAAAAATGTTTTGAACCAAATTGGTACACATGTCTTTTTATTACACTTTTTCATGGTTTTTTTATGTGTAATAAGCAAGGTTAGGTGGACTCTGCCAATGCATTGGATTTCTCCCTACATTTCTACCAATTTTGTAAATTCTTCTTTGTTGACAAGTTTATGCTATATACATAGGCGATGACCATTTACCAAGAGAGTTCGTGTATCACCATCAGTGGGTTTCAGATGAACTGTGTCATTCGACAAAAATTTCAGAAATTTCATATGGGCCCAACCAATGAGTTATGAGTTTTCCTTTGTGGTCTTTATATTTGGAATCGAATAGCAAGGCCCAATCACCGTTTTGGAACTCTCTCTCTTTAAATGTGTTTGTCATGCCAAAAATTTTGTTGATGTTGAACCAGCTCAATTTGATGGACAGCATCTAAATGAAGCTCATCCAACTCACTTAACTATAGAACTCGTTCCACATGGGCTCAATTCAGATCTAGGCCCAACTCCATAGTTGTTCTTAGATTTTGGAGTTCAAACTCAGTGGGAAAGAGAGGTTTCTTCCCAAAAACAACCTCATAGGGGTTGAACCTAGTTGTGGATTTCCATGTTATGTTGTACGCCCAGACAGCTTTAGGCAATTTACTAGCCCAATCTCTTCTCCTTGAAGAAACTATTTTTCAATATCTTTTCTAACTCTCTATTAGTCACTTCTACTTGGCCATTTGCTTGAGGGTAATAAGGAGATGACTTCTTGTGACTCACTTGAAAATGGTTTGTAAATGCCATAACAACTTTGGACATGAATTGGGGTCCCTGATCTATAATGATGGTTCGAGGGGCTCCAAATCTAAGAAAAAACTTATTATAGAGGAAGTTAGCAACTTGTTCCTCTCTAGCAACTCGTAAGGCATGAACTTCTACCCATTTAGTCAGGTAATCGGTGCAGACAAGAATGTATTCTTTCCCTTGGGAGGAAGGATCTATGGGACCAATAAAATCCAATCCCCCTTTTTTGAATGGTTCAAGGACTACCTGGGGCTGTGAGGGCATTTCAGTTGAAGCGATTGGTCTTCCTATTCTTTGACAATCATCACAACAATGAATATATTTTTCAACATCTTTATGCATTGAAGGCTAATAATACCCAGCGCCAAAAAAATTATGAGAAGTTCTTTTTGCAAAGTAATGACCTCCAAAAGGATCATCATGACAGGCCCTAAGGATACTATAAGTTTCATCAGCCCTAACACATCTTCTCAAGACCATATCAAGGCCACAATGAAATAAAATCCCATTAATCCATTTAAATGGGGCACTCTCTCTAATAAGTCGCTTCCTTTGTTTTGATGTAAAACCAGGCGGTACTTCTGAAGCGGCTAAATAGTTGGCAATGCCAGCGAACCAAGGTGTCTTTATAGAAATAGCAAACAAATTTTCATTTGGAAACTCATATTGCACCGGTGCACAATCACCATCTTCTTGTTTAATTGGAGATAGAAAGTCTGCCACTACATTAAATCTCTCCAGATTGTTAAGTATTGTTACATTGAATTCCTGAAGGAGTAAACCACCTCATTATTCACCCATTAATTACATGTTTATTCATTAAATATTTTAAAGTTGAATGATCTGTATAGATAGTAACTTTATATCCTATAATACAAATGGTGGAACTTTTTAATGGCATGAACCACAACCAAGAATTATTTTTTTGTTGTCATGTAGTTTTTCTCAGTAGATGTCAGGTTTTTACTAATGAAATATATGGCATATTTACCCCCATTCACATCTTCTTGCCTCAATACTGCACCAATTGCATCATTCGAAGCATTGGCATAGATATGGAATGAAATGTTCCAATTTGGCCCACGTAGGACGAGAGCAAAGATAAGCTTCTCCTTTATTGTTTCAAATGATATTTGACACTCAAGTGTCCAACTAAACTCCACATCTTTCCAGAGAACGGAAAACATAGGGGCAACTATTTTATTGAAGGCTTCTATAAACCTTTGATAGTATCCAACATGTCCAAGGAAACTTCTAACATCCATTTGTGTGTGAGGAGTAGTCAGTTGTTGAATGACTTCAATTTTCTTAGGATCAACTTTTATTCCTTCTGAGGAGATATGATGACTTGAGACTATTCCTTGTTCCACCATTATCAAACACTTTTCTTAGCTAAGGGATAGTCGGTGATCCTCACAAACCTATAAAACTTTATCCAAGTTCTGAAGGGCTTCATCATAGGTTGAACCATAGATAGTGAAGTCATCCATATAAACTTCTACACAGTCATTGACAAGCTCAACAAATAAAGCCAAAATAGCTCTCTGAAAAGTTGCTCGAGTGTTATAGAGTCCAAAGGGAAGAACATGATATGAAAATGTGCCCCATGGACAAGTAAACTTTGTCTTATCTTGGTCTTCTAGTGCTACCTGAATCTGGTTGTAACCACTAAATCCGTCCAAAAAGGAGAAATACTTCCTCCCAGCCAAATTGTCTAAAACCTAGTCAACAAATGGTAACGGAAAATAATCTCGATGAGTGGCTTTGTTAAGTTCTCTATAATCTACACATATTCCCCACTTCTCATTTTTATTTGGCACAACAACCATAGGTGACATCCACTTACTATTAGAGATAGGATAAATAAATCTTGCACGGAGGAGTTTCTCAATTTCAATTTTGACAAGATCCTTTAATGTAGGATTGAGTCTCCTTTATGGCTAACGTACAAGTCTGATGTTAGGATCAGTATAAATGTGATGTGTACACAATTTTTGATGGATTCCCCTCATTTCTATGTAGTCCCAAGAAAAATCTTTAGACCTCTTTACCAACACATTAAATAATCTATCCTCTTTTGATTATGTCAGCCAACTATTGATGTTCAAGGTTTTTCCCAGCAACAACATAATTGATTTCGTTCCTGGATGGGTGGAAGTGATGGTATGAATTGGTCATAACAAGGTGTTGAGAGGACATCTATGAGGTATCAATCAATGAAATCTAGTAATGTCCTCAAAAAATAGCTAGTTCTGGGAATCATATTGGTCAACGGACAAGGCATTCCCATAGTAGTATAATTTTGTTCCATCCCATGTACATCGATCGGTTGCCCCAGAATTTTCAAAGCACCATCCATTTCCTCATCACTTGAACCTATAGCAAGATGTGCTACATCACTTACTAACTCATCCTCTAATTCTTCTCTATGTTGTTTAATGACTTCCATTGCTAACAAGGCCAGTCTGTCTTGATTATTAGAACCTTCTGGTTCATCAACCTAGACTTTGCTATATTCAATGGGTTTAGCAAGAGGGTACAAGAATAAAATTTTACTATCTGGACCATGATAAATGGTCATTCCTCCTTCTTCGCAATCAATTTAGCTGTGACAATGGCCAACCATGGTCTTTTGAGAATTATTGGATAGCTATCTTTAGGTGTAAGTGATTGGATGACCTAAAATTCAACTGGATATTCCCATCCATCAACTTTGACAAGAACATTTTCAATAGTGCCCTTTGTAATATCTATGGACTGATTTGTCATCTATAAGACTATAGTCATGGGACGTAAATCAGTAAGACCTAATTTTTCCATCACATCCACAATCATTACATTAATGGCTGCTCCTAAATCCACTAATGCATTAGGTATTGCTACCTCATTAATTATGACAGTTATAAGTGGAATATCAGGATCATCATATTTTGGAGTGATAGTCTTTCCAGACAAAAATTCAGCTAAATAGCCATCGATGTGCATAGTATTTATTTTCTTTGGTTTCCTCCCTGGAGTTTTAATACATAGTTGTTTGATCAACTGGTTCAACTCTGGAATTACCTTTATTGCTTGCAACAAGGGAACCTCTATTTGTAGTTGTTTAATTTCCTAAATTAATGTCGTTTCAGAGGTCGAAGAAATTTCCAGAGTATCTTTCGAAGTGGTCGATTTCAGATCCTCTGTAAATGGTGCTTGAGTTTTCTATTTTGGAGAGGTATCCTTTCTAAGATCAGTTGGAGACTGACCTTCCTCCTCCTCCTGAGGTAAGTCAGAAGCTCTTGGTGCTGAAGGAGGCACAATATTATTTGCGGTAACAGTGTGGTTGGGTGGAGTGTCCTCAGCAATTTTAAGAGTAGGTTCATCCATAATTTCTTCAATGGTTGGTGGTTGAATTGTTCTACCAAAGCACAAGTGAACATTTCCATAATGTATTGCATTAAGTCTGGTAACATTATCTTGTTCAGTAGTGTATACTGGAGTATTTTGTTGATTGTTCTTGGGATTCGGAAGTGATTGCATTAGGAGCTAAGGTTGATTTATCTATTCAATCTGAGGAGGATTCTGGGGTGGAGGCAACAAATTTTGTTGTTGGTTCCTACGGGGCCCAATATAGAATTGATTATGCCCCTAAATCAATTGAGGAGTAGTATGTTATGGATAATATAGTTGTTGAGTATGGGTTGGCTATTGTTGAGTTCCCCATGATTGGTTCGCCCATTCAGGGGGTCCCTAATAGGGAGTTCCCTAATTAGGTTGTTGAGGTGGTGGTTGAGGCCATGATGGGGTCCATTGATTACTAGCCCAATTTTTTTGGGGTTTCCAAGCGGGATTGGAATTTTGTCCATAACGAAAGTTCCCTCCTTGGCGTTGATTTACTATTATCAATCATATTGCACCTTGATGAATATGAAATTCATCAATCTAATGAAACATGGGAACCTTCTTCAGATGTGGGTGATCTGAATGAAGAAGGAATCTCCAGAGTGAGCTGGTTCTTAGAATGATGGATCCTATTCTAAGTAATTTTCGAAGGAAAGAGTTAGAAGGATAACTGAAATTAAAATATATGACTTAACATAATTTTTGGGACTTGATAATAACCTAATGATGACTCTAGCTTTTTCCTCACAAACAGCTTTCAGAAAAAAACAATATCTCACAACCTCACATGAACAACTACACATAAATAATTTGCATGAAGAATTGATTTCAAATACAACATACAACTTGTATCTTTGGACTTTTCTGCATCAAATTTACAGTCTTAGGACACAACAAGGATTCTGTAAATAGAAATCACAATATAACATCAAAATGAAATTGTAAGTAGACACGAAAATGAGAAGTAGGAATGTTGTTTTATTCAACTGTAGGAGTATGCCAAAATCTGAAATTGACTACAAAGAAGTTTACAAGCTCAAAAATGTGTAAGAGCAAGAAACTAGAATCTGAACTGGAAAACCCTAAGTTTTCCTCAAAGATACATCCCTCAAAACCCTAATCTGAGCTCAAAGAAAAAGCTCTAGGAAAGGCATCTAGAACTGCTCCAAAATGTGGCATGAAAGTGGAAAACACACACTTTTGCATGTGCATGCCATAAGGCCTCTAAAAATAGTTAAGATCTACTTTAAAAGCAAATGAAACTCTTCATCTTTTTCCCATGCAGTTCAAATCCGACCAGAAGAAAAAGTCAAACTGATTTGTCTCATGAATTGCTAAAAATAGCAAGAAGAATAAAGCAATTTATAAATCATCGCTTAATCTTCTGCTTTTATAAATCATGCAATTTTACAATTTTGATTTATTTTGCAATTTAAAGATTAAAAATTCTTTTGCAAAAAATTAACCCTATATCCCCAATACAAACTTGATTTTTTCTTGTAAAAAATCATAAAAATACAAGGCCATCTTCATTAATATATATCTAATTGATTTTCTCTAAAAATCAATGGGAAAAAATAAAAAATTCCCAAGACATACTCCTCCATAAAATTTAATTAAAATAAAATATCTTAAGGAGTCAATGCCTATCTCCTAAAGCACTAGCATTTGCAACATTCATATTTAATTGATTTTTTCAAAATGAATTAAAAATAATACTAAGGCATTTGGTTTTTTTTTTTTTTGAAAAATAAACTCAAGCCTAAGTTTTTAAGAAAAAACTTAACATCTCACAAGCTCGACCATGGATAGTTCACCACCTAAGTCACTACATTAGGTTTGGATACTTGATGCAAAACATGACAAGTCCCTAAGTTCGAATTAGGGCATGGAAATATTATGAAAATATTTTAAAAGCTAACCCAAATGTGAAGAGCCCTAATTCGAATTAGGGCATTAGTGAACAAAACTCAGCTCAAACCCTAAACTCATTCCATTCACACTTTTCAACTTTAAAAGTTTGGCTCTGCCTGGGAAGAGATACCGTCACCATGAAAGCTTGACTTTGCAGCTTGGGAATGCCTTGGAAGCTTCAGATTTTTAACTTCAAATGGTTGATCTCTTCACATCAACTATGGTGAGTTAATTTCTTAATCATTATGGATTTCTCTCTTGTGGTTTGAAAGCAAAAGAAAACCATAAGGTCGTGGCCTCTCCTTTTCTATCTCTGATTTCCTTGTTCATTTATTCTTTGTGCTTGCCTTGTCTCTTGTTGATTGCCATGAGAGAGCTCGACCCTTACTCTTGAGAGCTCTTAAGAGCTTGGTCGCGGCTTCTCAACTCTTCTACAGGCATCACAAATTAAGCTTCACTCTCTCTATTATTCTTTCTGGTCGAACCAAAGCTTTATAAGCTTATATGTAAAGAAATAATTGTTGTTTCTTTACCAAATGAAATGCAGACCAAGTACTCACTGCCCCATGAATGTATTTCTAATGCATTTCACTTAGAAATTTTGTGTGATTATCCATTGTTTACTTCAAATCTTGGGGTTTGGAGGATAGTCCCAAAAGAACTCTTCTTTCTCCAAAAGAAATTTTGAAGTTGTAAATCCCTCTATCTGGTTGTGCCATGTTCATGCAGTAAAATGGGTTCCTGTCATTTTTGCACTCAACCCAAGAGAGCATATCATGTATCCCTTATATCTTGAACAAAAAACTCCCATATGGGTATTTGATATTATGAATACATTCTTTTGCCTTTTTGTTTAAAGCCCTCATATGGGTATCTGGAAAATAAACAAGAATCTATATTTTCATATATTGCTTGACCTAGCATGGCTTCATCGACATTTTGAACTCCTCAATTTCCACCATATGGGTATTCGTTGTTCTGAAGAAAATGTATTTTTGAATTAAAATTCTCATATGGGCTTCCTGCATTTCAAATATATTGCACTTTTGTCAAAACAAACCAATGTGGGTACTCCTAAAAATTGTAGTATTTGTACTTAAATCTTAAACCCCAATGTGGGTATTCTGAAGAATGAAAGAAAACTGTAGTTTTGTTTAGAAATCCTTTCATGGTATCTTATAACAACACTTCTGAGATAAAACACATATGGGTATTTGAAACTCCTATGCAAACTTCATTTTGGCTCTAGCTATTTTCTTTCATTTATGAGAATCAGCATATATGAACTTCGCTCCATTTTATTTCCAGTTTACTTCTTTTATCTTGCATTTCCACTTTATGAGCTCAATTCCTCAACTCTACTAAAAACTGAAATGAAACGCCAGGTGAGCTTTGAACTTCTAACCCCTTATAGAAAAGTGGGCTATGAACAAACCCTTGTTGCATTTCATGAAGGCATTAGATGTATGTAATCTCTGGAACTCTCACGACATGACATATAAGCTTCTCCATGCTTTGTGAACCTTGTTTATTTTGCAAATTTCTTGTTCACCGTAACTCCCTATTTCACTTCTATTGCTTCAACTTAAACTCTTTAAAGCTTTGTTCATTCTGGGAATGTCTTTTGCTTAATCAAATCCTTATCAAGTACTCTTTGAAAGCATATTTTAATGCTTGAAAAACTGAAGCTCTTCTCATGCCTGCCTGTCCTTACATTTTCTTGGTCTCTATACCTAGCACTCTTCATGCATAATGCATATGAGAACTTGAAGCTCCTACAAATACTTCCATTATTTCTTAATATTTTGTTGATGAGGCATATGTATGCCTATTCACTATCACATTTATGAGATATAACACTGCTGCTCCAAAATAGAAAAAATATGAAACAACATTTAATGTGAACAAACTTAAAGCAACAAAACAATAATATGATAGCAATACCAAACCTTTTCAGAAAAAGAACATGATCATTTTCAACTGAAACAAGTTCATCAAGTTTATTGTCCATTTGTAATTTTCACTTCATGCTTTGATCTGACTATTATGAATGCATGATAAATTTGATTATTCCTTAAGTTGTAAAGCTTGGAAGAGCATGATGATTGTATTTTCCCTCTCAGCCCTCTTGTGATGTATAAGGGGTAGCATGTCGAGCTCTACCCTTGTGGGAGCCTGTTTTTACCCACATGCTTGATCTTCAAAAAATAATTAGCTACATGACTTTTCCTATACCTGCACAAGGAAACAAACAATATTAGCATAAAAACAATGTATGATGATGATGTCTTCTCCTTTAGTTCATGTTTTTGTTCCTTCCTTCAGTTGATTTTATGCATTTCGAAGAGTGAATTATATGTCTGTTGGTAGAGATTGTAGTATATCTCATATTTGGAGCTCTTAAATGACACCACTCTCAATCTCTTGCAGACACACTCAGGAGTGGAAGTAGGACGGAGCAAGCAGCAACATCTCAACCAAAGATGAAGAATCAGGCAATGATGGATATGTCTTCTTCTATCTGCTTTCTCATTTATTTTTACCTTCAGCTGTAGAATTTACTTTCCGCAATGAATGGAATTAGCTAAAACCACGACTTGTGTGGATATTTAATTTCGTTCTTTCACTTCCATTCTAAAAGAAAAGCATTAAAATGCAAATTTGTACCATCATTTGTATTATTGAAATAACATGAACAAATATAATGTGAAACATTTCATAAAATAAATGAAAGCATTTTGTTATGCTGTAACATTTGTATATTCAGTTCTGTACGCCATTTGATTTTGCAAAAAAACATGAGTGATACTTCTGAAATTCAGTTTTCTCAAAACACCTACACAACTGTCACTTGATAAATGATAAATAAGGTGCAAACAACACTCAATCATATGTAAAAATAATTGTATTTTCACTTTCAAATATAACAATATTTAAACCAGCTCCACCAATTGAGTTGTAGCGAAAAATTTGAAACATTTACCACATTGATTTCTTCCTCAACATGTGCAGTCCTTTTCTTGGAATTCCTAAGTTTCGTAAGGAGCTCATATTGGTTTGTAGGATGATTTTTTTCACAAAGTTGACAAAAATTAACCTTGTCTAGGGGACATTCTCGCAACAAATGTTTATTTCGGCATCTAGGATAGTAGATGGAAAAAGTCTCAGGATTACGTGTCTTAGCTTGTATGTCATCTAGTGTAATGTTCAATTGAATGAGTATGTTCATTTTAAGGTTTGCTATTTCCTCCTGGAGCTTGCCTATTTCGTTGGACCCTTTAAAAAAAGTAGTTTTGTGAATTCCTCCACAAGTACATGAGAAATTCTGACACAACTTACATATTTCATCAAGGCCCATCTGAGGCATGTCTCCTTTTCCCATTAGATCAAGGCTTCCTCTTGCATCCTCGTCTAGTCCTTTAAGAAATATAGTCTTGAGAATCTCATCACTAATGGTTTCTTCTCCACATCGTTTAGACAAGAAAATAAACCTATCTAGGTAGTCCTCCAGACTCTCATCCTCATTTTTCTTAAGTTTAAACAACTCCTCCTTTTGATCACTCACCCTACAATAACTTTGGTATTTATGCAGGAAAGCATTCTCCATGTCATCCCAGGATGTAATAGATCCTCCAGCTAATCCCATAAACCAATGCATGGTTGTATCCTTCAAGGTAGAAGGAAATAACTTCAGTTTCTAGTTATCATTTTTATTGTCGTAGGTTTGACAGAGGACCTTGAATTCGAAAAGAAAGTGGTCAGGGTCTTCCAAGGACAACCTACGGAAGGTCAGCAGGAAAGCTGGAGAGATATCTTTCATTATGGAATCATCATTTGCATCCAGAGTAATAGGATAAGTGAATGTTCGAGGTGGTGGAGGATCATTGTTATTATGGTTGGCATTATTTTGGTTAGGTTAGCCCTACAATCACCCATGATGTTCAGAGGAATACGTTCCTCTAAGATAATTTATTCTATTACAGGTTGTTCTACTTGATGATCTTCGAGAAAATAATAGAAAGCCTCTGGTGATTAGGCTCAAGTAATTCATCAACCAAGTGGTCCTCTGAGCCTTGGGCCTCCCTATGTATGATTGGAACGTATTTTGGGGGGATCTTTGGTATAAATCTTTCGTGAGGGCCTCTTTTCCTGACCATGCAGAAAAGGAAGTCGAAGGGGGTATTTTGGCCTAAAAAAAAGTATTTGAGGCATCTCCTATTAACACTGAAGCAAGAAAGTTGTCCCCAACAACGACGCCAAAAATTGATAGGTTGTCGTTAGGTCCCATTACTTTAGAAGTTAAAATCATCAATATGTCGATCGGGCAAGGTCCAAGGCTATTTTCAATAGAAGATGACTTGACTATCTCCCTTAGATTTTCTGACTTTTTAGAGCTTCTAACGTTAATTCCTAACCTAAGGCCATCTAACTATCTAACTGAAAAACAATTTATCTTAAAGAAAATTGAGAGTATATTAAACTAGAAAGCATAAAATGACTAATCTAGTAAACATGATAACTAAATGAGAAAGCATGGAAACAACTAAACTGAAAAGCGTATAAACTACAGAAGTAGCAAAACTTGTAAACAAACTATGAAACATCTAATTAAATACAACAAATAATGGTTCATAATAATTAGCACACCACATAAATGACAAACAATGAGTGCTTTGGAACTTCAAACTCTATAACAACAGTGTTAATGAATTCTACAACATTAACATGGGAAAATAACTATACTCATAATTTTTATTCATGCAATAAAGACAACAAAAAGGAAAGTACTATCTATTTAATCTACTCTCCCTCGAGTGGCTAGCTCACGGGTTACTATGTTCGTCCTCAGGTCACATACACAATATTTTTTGAAAGTTCTCTCATTAAAAGTAATTTTCATCCATAATTTCAACAACTCATAAATTGATATGAAATAGTCTCTTTATTCATATATATTCAAAAAACATGTTGACATCATAACGTTACTATTTTGCATTGTCTTTTGCTTCTAGAGATTACATATTTATAGAAAAATCCTAACTAAGTCCTATATTTCAGATGGCTTATATTACCATTGAAAAAGTCTATAACAGATTGCAAACAAACTTTATTTCTTTAAATTCCCATTAAAAAGATATTAAAGAGGCTCAATTTGAGCCATGAAGTCTTTAAATTTTTTAAAACATAACAGAAATTAACCAAGAGAAATTATGATTTCAGTCCATCATCCTAAAGTTCTGGAGCATGTTTCCAACACATATCTTCAATTTGTTCTAGAGCTCATGCTGGTTGAATGCTTTTTATTGTTGTATGATGACCGATTATTATCCTATAAAATACTTAAAACAAACCATTAAATCTTCATTGGAAAGATACTTCAATAAATCACAAGAAATAAAATTTGTACTATTTTTCTTAAAAGATAGGCGACTATTTTGCCTAAAGTTTAATTAATTGGCAGACAATAAGGATTTTGCATATGTAAGATAGGGCTTTATTATGTTAACCTGATGAGGTTATTTTTACCTCATCACGTGCTTCCAACCATTATAAGCATTTTTCCAAAATGTAAATCATAGTAATTACCAGAGGATATATCCAGACCAACATACCAGAGATACCGGATCAAATACCAGATAAGTGTGATCTTCACACTAGTACAGGGTACCAGAACAACATGGTGACATCAATGACAATATATGAAAAACTTCCAACAACATCAAACGATAGAAGCTGATGATCATTGGGGCATGCAAAATGAAGGGTAAATCAGTGCAAATCATAGCAAAGGCGCCCCTGCAAGCTAGGGGTGTCCATTAGTTTAAGCCACCTATTGAGGTTTTCAATAATTGCTTCCTACAAGGAATCTATTAATCTGTCTCTTAGTTTTGTAATCAATCCAACTACATGTTTGGATGACCTGTCAAGCATTTGCATTAGAAGATCAAACGCAAAACACCAAAGATGAAGGCAAAATGAAGAACACAAAAAATTGGCGAAGTGTTAAAGAAAATGCACCTTCCTAGAAATAGGTGCCCAACATTTTGGGCAATCAGATGCAGTCTGCAAGCTCAATGACCTCCAATATGACCTTCATTTTGATCAATCTCAACAGTGACACCATCAACGAAGAGAATAGACAAATCAAATATTCGACGATAGAGATCAAACTAGGATCATCCGTGAAAGTTTGCAACATGAAAATAATAAGTCAAAAGGTCAAAGGCACCCTTGCAGACCAGGGGCGCCCAAGATTTTGAGGTACCTAAATCAAACTTCAGGATTCAAAGCCAATCATCCTTTCTAGGATTGAATTGGTTATCCATCCCATGTTTCAACAAGATCACCAGACTCTTTAGTCATAGATGATCTCAGACCAAAGCACTAGGGGTCAAACTATAGGAATTGAAGAACACTCAAGAAAATTGACTAATTATGGTGGAAAAATAACCTTCTTGGGAAAAGGTGCCCAAGAATCAGAAGCACCAGACTCACGTTTTGAGCTTTACAACTCCCATGCACACTTCGTCAGAGTTGTTTCCTCTCAGCAGTGGATCTCTACAAACAACACTTCAAGATCAACTGAGCAACCATGATCAGGGATCGAATAGAGGCATTTCAACATAGAAAATAATGAAAAAAGTGTTCAACTCTTCAAAAGGATTCCTAAAGTTAAAGAATGGATCAGTTGACTGAAGTTGACTATTTTGAAATCCTTTACATGGCTAAAACATCCCAAATTGAGTGGAGATCAGTGTTGTGAACTCCAGATCAGGCAAAAAGACTCCTCCGTCATGATTTGGCACCTAAACTTGATTGCTTCAACATCAATCACTATATATCATGCCTAGGCATCATAATTCAACATCTTTCATTGCAAGTTGAAGCCAAGAACAACATTTTCTTCTAAGACGTCTTTTCGAGATCTGACATAGGGATTTTCACTGTTTAGCATATTTTTGAAGATTAGTTGCATAGAGGGATAGTTTGTCAGAGGTTGCATCTACATGCATAATTCTCCAATAGATCCAAAGAGGCAGTTGATAACTTCCAAAATTCTTCTTATATTTTTCCTTTTTTCTTGTCTTAGATATTCTTGCATGTCCAAGAAAATAGTAGATAATCACATATCTAACCAATTGGATATGATCAGCACAACATTTTCAACAAAACCCAAATGTTAGATTTTTGCAGAAAATGTAGCTATGTTGCCCATATTTTTTAGGATTTCCAGTTGAAGTCACAAATTTGAAAAACAAACAAATTGGGTTTGTTCGGCTCTAAAGCACAAATAAAACCCATTTGTTGGATTTTATCGAGAAAAACATTTTCTGGTGCCTCATTGCCTCTACCGCAAGGGCTCTTGCATGCCATAGAAAAATTCTTTTTTTTGAATTTTTGACGATTTGGGTTTGTTTAGAAAATCATTCTCAACAAATCCCACGTGTTATAATTTTTCATAAAAAAATTCCCCGATAGGGCTATTTTTTTACCAGTCACAGAAAAAGTTACTTGAATAGCATCGTGTGCACAATCAATCTTTAAGTTTTTCAGGATGCGATTCTCCCAAGTCAAATACAAAACCAAAACGGTCTTGGTTCATGAAAATGATAGACACCTATCTACATTAGGTACACCCAGAGGTCGACAAAGAAAATTTGGAAGGCATAGACCAATGCACGTTACAAAATATCGAGCAATCCAAATTGCTTGAGGCCGCATCAATCCCCATCACAGTACAAAGTGTAGAATTCGTAATAGCTTGTATTAAGCATTATAATCCTACCACATGGGAGATTCATTCATTGGATGGGTGAGTAATATGCAGTCTCAAACCGAGGGATATTGAAAGGTGCTTTGTCATTCCACCATGTGCGAAAAATGTGGTCATATCTATGACAAAATGTGAGAAGGCATTTGATACGTCAAAAGACAAGTGTCAGAAGCAAATGGCCAAAAAATAGCTTTAAAAAAAGGTCAACTTGCCTAAGAATGTAGGAAGTGGAGAGTTCAAAGATGAGTACGCAATGTTGATCACTCTATTCAACCGCATCACTGGTCAAGAAGAGGGAAATAGATTTCAATCATGGATGTACTATGTCATTTCCAAAATTGTAAGCAACAAAGAACATTATGACTGGCCCACCCTCATTAGTGATATGCTCCACAAGTAGATGACCAAATTCTTAGAAGCTCACAAGTTTCACATGTGTTCATATCTTATTTATCTTATCGCTTTTCAAGGCCAGTTCAGAGCATTAAACACCATGGGAACCTTAGGTGTGCAAAAGGTCCATGAGCATTTCCTGTGTCTTGAGTTCACACAAGAAGAAAGGCATTTCAAGTGGAAAATGATCTCTTCCTAGTGCACATTGTGAGAGAGCTCGACAATGAGATGCATATATGCATATCACCAACAACCAAGGCGGTAATGATGGATTGGGTGGATTGGTTCATCCAGTTCCCCACATACACCTACATATGTGTATATGGATACAATGGTCATCCTAACATGTTACCCCACTATGCTTCAGATAGGGTGGTCTTCATGCAATTCTTGTAGCAGTTGTCTGAGGTACATTCTCATTTGCGCAACAAATGCAAAACCGCCGCAAAGTTTCCTTTTGAGATGGGACTTTACAGGTGCAAGACAGTGGTTGATGCCAAGGCCATAGACCACTAAATGGTGAGACTTAATCATAAGTATCTCATCGAGAGACGGTCATATGATCCTCGGGTGTGAAACTGGTAGGTGGAAGATATCCAAGGAAACTTGGGAAGAAAGAACTTGTATTTTTTGCAATAAAGGGGGCTGTGGAAACAGAATGACACTTCATCATGGAATGCACTACTTACGAGGATATCTATACTCAACATGGAAATAGTTTGAAAGTGGACAATATGCACCAACTATTTGAGGAAGATAAGATTAATTAGACAGCTAGCCTTCTAGTCAAAATTAATAGTAGGAGATCCGACTTGGAAAAGAGCACGAAGACAAATTAGGCCTATTGTGTCGCAGTCCCATAAATTGTTTTGTCTCATAGATGTCATTAAAATATTTCATTCATTCAAGGACACTATGCAACACACCTTGAGAAACACTCTTCACACAAGTTGTCTATGGAGGACTATTGGGTCAACTGTGAAGATGAGTTTGATGTACGAAGATGCAATTATAGTCTGTTTAGACTTCCACAAATTGTTGACTTCATGTCAGAGGACGTGGAAGGCATGTCCGATGATGATGGGGAATTTATTATCCTAACATTCTTTGTGGATCAGGTTGACTCACAACCGCTTGGAAACGTGGATTGGTATGCCAAGGAAAGTATGTCGATTAAGGAAAGGACAAGTAGGGTTGTCAAAAACTACAAACTCTACTTGGACAACAAGAAGACAAGGAAGGTAGTAATTCCCCACACATAGCCACCATTGGTTCATTCTTCACTACCTTCCATGTCAAGGAAGAATCCCAAACATAAGCAATGGAGTAACCCTCCTAGACAAGCTCAAATGTCAAGGCACACAAGGGGAAGAATATTGATTATTGACACAAATCAGCAAGAGGTACATGTGGAGACAACCACAAACATACCTGACCCTTTCATGGAAACAATTATAGTCGAGCACGTGATTGAAATAATCACAGCTAAGACAAAGCCCATCATAAAAGCAGTCACAGTCGATGCAGTACCAAAGGTGGAAGCAAAAACTCCCACTTCACCACCATCACATCAGTCATCGATCATCATTAATTGAATTTTCCACCATACGACACTACAACACAGTCCCATTCGTCAAGCATTCAAGGTCCTATCATCCACCCTTCTAGTGAGGTCAGTCAAAATACATCTTGGATTGAGAATCTCTTGGGAAGGAAAAGAAAGAGACCATCCTACTAGTTGGACTTCATAGAGTTTGACCATGTCCCTCAAGACATGCTAGTAAAGAAGCTGAGGAAGCAGGTCCATGTAGGAAAGAATGTTGACAATGAAATTGTCATAGAGACATTTGCACCACTTGAGGAGAAGAATGCACATGAGGTAGAGGTTGATGATTTTACCTTATTGAAGGCCAACCTCGGTAAAACCACTCATCAGGTGGAAGCATACCTTCTTGGAGTTGTATCGGTAAGTGTGAAAGAAGGAATTGCAAAGGACAACAAAGACAAAGCAACCTTAAAGGTTGAAAACCAATAGTTGAGGTTATATATCTAGCTTGATACATGGCACACCAAATATAGCTGTCTTGCCTCGAGAGATGTTAGAACTCCTCGTGGAGTAGAATCATCACCAGTTGATCTTATATGGAAAACACTTGAGAAATCAAGTGTAAGAATTTCTCATCAGAGGAAGGTGTATACTTGCAAAACCGTATCAGTTAAGATTTAATGCCCATTACCTCTGCATGGAGATTCGACAATCTGAGATAGAGGCAGTAGAGAAGAGGTCTAGGTATGAGATCACTTTCTCTGACTTAGAAATGACATACAATTCAGTTACCATAGTAGAGAACAAGCGACATCTTTTTGCTTGGAAAGAAAAGATGGCATACAAGGTGAAAGCTTATGATACCAACTCTATGGAACTAATTGAGGTAGAGGTTGATGATTTTACCTTATTGAAGGCCAACCTCGGTAAAACCACTCATCAGGTGGAAGCATACCTTCTTGGAGTTGTATCGGTAAGTGTGAAAGAAGGAATTGCAAAGGACAACAAAGACAAAGCAACCTTAAAGGTTGAAAACCAATAGTTGAGGTTATATATCTAGCTTGATACATGGCACACCAAATATAGTTGTCTTGCCTCGAGAGATGATAGAACTCCTCGTGGAGTAGAATCATCACCATTTGATCTTATATGGAAAACACTTGAGAAATCAAATGTAAGAATTTCTCATCAGAGGAAGGTGTATACTTGCAAAACCGTATCAGTTAAGATTTAATGCTCATTACCTCTGCATGGAGATTCGACAATCTGAGATAGAGGCAGTAGAGAAGAGGTCTAGGTATGAGATCACTTTCTCTGACTTAGAAATGACATACAATTCAGTTACCATAGTAGAGAACAAGCGACATCTTTTTGCTTGGAAAGAAAAGATGGCATACAAGGTGAAAGCTTATGATACCAACTCTATGGAATTGATTGAGTACCGACAAATTATAGCAAGGGTTATCAAGTTCATAAGAATGTTGGTAACATTCATCCCTTGCAGTTATCAACACAAAGGAGGTGCCTACATTGAGCTAGTAGAAGTGCAAAAGCAATTCCAAGACCTCATCCACAACAGTCTCTACAATGATCCTACTGGTCACGAGTTGAGTAAGATTACAATGATGACGACCAAGCTAGATGATGTAGCTACCAAGACCATTGAATATTAGCAGCAGATCACAAGTGGTGAAGAGATGTTGAAGCGAAACATCATCATCCTATAGAGCACTTATTGTTAAGAGGAAAAAAAATTCAACAACTGGTTAGAGAACCTGTTGACTAGTGGTGATGTGGTATGAAACACCCAATTGGGATGTCCTACCCTCCAAAGTAGCATTAATAAAAAATAAGAGTTAACTTGATGTCTCTTTCCAAGTTAACTCACCATCTCATTGATCATGCATGTCAATCTCCACTTATTGTGGATCTCTATTTTGGAGGCACTTTGTGCATTCTAGTTCACTTTTAGTTTAGTTTCAATTAAGTGAAGTAGTTTTCCAATTAACTACTAGGTCACCTACATTTAGACATTGGAATAAATCTTGCAGATTGGAAACAAATAATTGTTAACTCAAGGAGATTTTAGGTTTTCCAACTCCTTTGAGTCTTTATAAATAAGAGTCTTTGCTCATAATTTTGTAACTTTACTTCACGGCAGCAAAACATTGAGCTCACAAGCCTTCGACTTTGTTTGCTTAGTATTTTGTTCTTGTATCGTATATGTGATAGGGAAATGCTAAGTACAACTTGCATTCTTCTTATTCAGATAGGTGTATTCAATCATTGTTCATGTATTCTTGGTTTGATCGCATCATGTGTGATTGTCTCTTTGACACAAGTTCTTGTCTGAAAGTGTAACCTTTGATCAAAGATTGAGATAATAAATTAGGAGAGCTACCTTGCCTTTGATCTAAAAGTCTCAAAATTTATCATTGAATGTTGTTCTAATAATCTACCTTTCGATCTACACCTCAGAAAGAGCATTGTCTCTCCTTGGTAATTTAGGGAGAAAGATTATCATCTTTTGTTGTTTCTAGTAGTCTACCTTTCGGCCTACACCTCATAAAGGTCTTAGTACCTCCTTGGGAATCCTAAGATCTAACCTATTGTTTGAAGACTTCTTGTGTGGATTCTATTTCAATATAAATCTAGAAGTTTAGAGCCTTCAGATGCATTCTAGGAGAAATATTCGTCTAAGTGATCGAACCATTACATTCCTGCTCCTATATTATATTGCTTTGTTTATCTAGAGGAGATGGGATAGATTAAAAGTTAGCTTAGTTGTATTTAAGATCTGCAGAAACTAGAGAAAACCCTTCGTTGCAACGCATTGTGTTTATGCACCCTTGTGTCCTACCGTTGAGTAAAAAGATAGGAACAGTAGTTTACTGTACTTTTTATGCAAACACCAACAACAAGAGGGATCTTCCCCTTCTAATTTGAAGAGCAATGACTACACACTTGCAATAGCTTCCATTTTCCATTAAACACTCTAGAGGTTCTAATTGAAATGCCAACAAGTAGTTACTAAGGTCACTTACAACAACTAGTATTTGTTTATCCTATTTTTCTATATAGGAGATATTTCAAGTTAGGAAGCCTTTAGATGAAATTATTTTTTTTCAATTACTTGTACTCGATCAATTAAGATGGTTTAGGTTTCTTAGTTGCACATACAATGCGAACATCATCTCAAGATTATGATTCCCTAGTTTATAGATTAATGAAGTGCCCCTAGGATAATTGATTGCTTAATTTAGGATTTGTAGGTCTGTTAAGTTGTATGTATGTTATCTACATCAATTTATTGGACATAGGGGAAGCTCTACAATAAGAATGATTATCTAAATGTATTTCAAATTAAATTTCTCTCAAGGTATGATATAAGGTTATATTACAAAATCATATAAATAAACAAAACCTAATCTAGATACTCATGTACTACTAAGAACAAAGATAATTGTACATCGTCACATGAACCAAACCAATTCACACTAATAATGTAATAATGAATCAACATATATGTTTGTTCACTAATGTTGTTTTAGATAAAATATAATGATTTATATGTAGGTAAAAGGATTTGATCATTTCACATTTACACAAAGACATAAAAAAAATTTAAAAAAAATAAAATTCTACAACGTCTTTCCCTAAAATGTAATCTAGGATTTAAAAAAAAATTGAGCTTATAATATAATAAATTTCAAAGCTAGGATGAAAATACAAGTTTCATTAAAATAAATATAAATGCACAACTCATTGATCTATCTCTATAATAGAAATTCTTTTCTTTTGAATTGCAATACATTAGAATTCATATTTCCCCTTTTCATATTTATTTATTTTCTAGATTTAAAAAATATAAATTTCTAAAATAAACTATGCAAAAAAAAATGGATGTAGTTTAATACGCATAATAATTTGTAACCATGCACAACAAGAAGTTATAAATCTATTCTTAAAACCCAATTATCCTTAACTTTATTTGTAAAGAATGGACTAAGTCATGTAACAAAAAACTTAGTTTTCTCCAAATTTATATCAAAATATTTTAATCTAGTCTTAAAACAATTATGCTATGAATATGGACTAAGTCATGCAACAAAAAACTTAATTTTCTCCAAATCTTTATCAAAATATTTTAATCTAGTCTTAAAACAATTATGCTATGAATATGGACTAAGTCACGCAACAAAAAACTTAGTTTTCTCCAAATCTTTATCAAAATATTTTAATCTAGTCTTAAAACAATTATGCTATGAATATTGAAAATCTTGGACATGTAATATTTAGAAGGTTTTAAACACCAAGTAGAAAAGGATTTAAAGAGCTAGTTGAGTTTCAAATATTTGAGGGTAATAATATTTTGGTTTCATTTTTATCATAAAATGTAAAAATAATATGTTGAAAAAATCTTGTAGATATTGTGCTTTCCTTACATTGGTTGGGAACTTGGGTGATGGTCCATGGTCCATGGTTAATATTTAATTGCATGACCCTCATCACTTATGGAGATTTTCAAGTGAAGGATTCCATTATGTATGCCTTAGAATTGTGTATGGAAAAATTTGGTGGCATGTGTTTCTAGTTGAGATACAAGTTCTAAGCATTTTATTTCTATGGTTTTAGATTTTGTTTTTATGTAAGTGTTCTAGGGTTCCACCCTCAAAAATTTGTGATTTAAAGATTAATGTATTAGGTTTGGTTTAATATTTTATTTAAGTGAGTTCAGTGAATGATAAAGAGCCATATTCTATGTAAGTTCCATGAGTTGGTTATAAAGAGTTATTGAATGGTTTATTAATAGGATTTCTATTTCTTTGCATTTATTGGAATTACACTATGGTTGTAGCCTTCCCTATTTTGGTTGATTCTTTATTGTAATAGATGAAATTCCTTAGAATGACCTATTTTTTGGGTATTCCTCTCAACCTCCAAATCACTTCCAATATGCAATTGTTCTTCCCTATTTCACTTTTAAATTAAATTGCATAAAGGCAACCTTGCAATTCATGATATGTAGTTGACATGGATTTAACACCAAAAATTATTAAAGTACCTACCTTGCTATTTGCTAGAAGTTAGAGGCAATTTCATTGGAAGCTTAGGGCTAAATTATTTGACATGAGTTAATTTTGAGTGAAATGGTAGATTTTTCTTTTATTTTAATTTACATTTTTAAGTTTCAATTGAAATGTATCTAATCAAAAAGGTTTTAGGTGAAACCTTCTTAGTTGAAAATGTGTTGTCCACATATGCACCACATGGTTTTAATTGAAAGATTTTTGGAAGAAACCATTTTGATTGAACCTACCACATTAGAAGTAATTTTTGTTGGTAGAAAGTGTGACATAGGTTTGAAATTTTACCCATTTAAATGTATGTTTATTGAAGCATATCTACAATTTAATCTAATTGAAGCTTATATTACATTTATGCATTTCGTTATGTATAATAAGAGTTATATTTTTATTTAGAATACCATAACATACATACTCATGAATTATTCAAATCAAACTTAAGAATAAAATTGTTCAAGCTTATCTTTATTAATATATTTTATAATTATGACAAGAATAGATGTACAATCTAACAAAATTACTAACACTAAGAAAGATGGGTTACATGATGTTTTTCACCTTGGATCTAGACATATCAAATAACATGTGGGTTGGATTTCATTGTCATAGGGTAAGGTGAAGTATTGAATTTGGAAATAAGTATTTAAGTGTCAAGTGATACATTTTTAGAAATTAATATAATGAGCATTTTATTTTGCTCTATCGCCCTCTCATATGCACAAGGTTAGGAATGAAATTACATCTTGATTTTATCCATTTCCCTTTTGCTTGCACTTCACCACCATGTGTCATCCAAATGTATTTGATATCACGAGTGTTGCACATGGAAACATCACTTAAGTGTACACCATGTTATCTTGAGTAGTTTTGTTTATCACATTACTTGGTGTAGTTATTTTCTTTTATTTCAAAAAAAGGTTCATGTTTTGCATGGTTTTACCATGTGTGAATTGTGGGCATTACACTTGATTCTATCTTTGTAGTGCTACGAAACGTGAAATCTCATGGCACTATAACCTGGTGGATTAATATGAGGATTACATGATTATTGAGTTTGCATTTGAGTCTTAGGTTCCACCTCCACTATTGTAGGGTTCCTTGATGTCATTCTTGAAGTATATCTAATCCCTCTATTAGGTTCACCAAGTTTTGTGTCCTCATTTATCTAAGAGATGATGACATATGAAGCAACTATATGCACCACCTTCACATAGGAGATGCTCCTAGAGAATGTTCTAATGCTAGAAGATGAGCTTGTAACCACTCTATGAGTAGTCTAGCTTGACTGCGAGGGCATAGAAAATCAAGTATTGGAATGGGATAGAGTACTCACTATATTGAAATGGGAAATCAAGTAGAATAAAAATCAAGTCTAGCCCAAATGATTGTATTGGAATGGTAAATCAAGTAGAAGAAAAATGTATATGTAGATTGATTACCCCATTGGTTCAAGTAACATACACAAAAATATCCAACATGATTTAGTAAGAGATGAACTAAAAACAAATAGTCCTCATTTTGAATGAAAGGTGTACTATTTTTTTTGAAAGAGATGCACACACATTAAAAGTAATAGTTGATGATGTCAAGTTTTTAGCCAATGGATATTGTAATGCCCATGCATGCTAACAACAAAATTTGTAAGAAGGAATCTTAATAGTTATGTTAGATGCCACTTGAGTAGTTCATGTAGCAAGTGTCAAAGAGATGAAACCTATAAAATAAATTTGCAAAGGAAATAATACTAGAAAAGATTGCAACTCAAGTCATAGGAGATCTTATGCGATGATACTTTTAAGTATTTTTTGTACTTTTGGGGGTTTTTATTATGTTTTGTATTATCCGGTTAAGTGTTTGGAGGCTTGAACATAGTTTTTTGTTGGAAGAATGTTGCCATCAAAGTGCCACTCTCACATTTTGCGTGGTCTTTTATTTAGCTAGTGTTGTATTCAAACAATTTGAATTTGCCTATTCAATTAATCAAGTGATAACTAAACCTAAGTGATAATTGTGTCATGCTTAAATATGCTAGAGTCAATTAGCATGAGTCAACAAGTGCCCAAATATAAGTGCTATAAAAACGTATATTGCAATGATAAAATGATGCTTTGTTCATAACACTAAGACTTTTCATTAGCTTTAGTAAAAAAAGTTATCGTAGAAGTTACTATAAATTTGATTTCTTTTATTTGTGTACATGTTCACTTCTAAGTATACTTTCTCTTCTAAGTATACTTTTATTTAATCTAAACACTTCAATATATGAGTTTCAAAGTGAGGATGTAGAGTCCTTATAATGCTTTAGGAAAAACTTGTGTCTTTAAGCTAGCACAAACTACATCAATAAGTAATCATAAATAAGAAAACTAGAAATAAAAAATGATTAACAATTAACTCTCAATAACTAATAAAAGATTGATGAGATTAAACTTAAATTTAAAATTTAAAAAATTTAAGATTTAAATTTATACATGTCTAATTCATAATAATAAATGAGAGATCTAGAAAGTCAACACTAAAATCAATAATAATAAAGTCAAATTAAAATAAAATCATAAAATGAATTTCATATAAAAATATACAATACTATTTCGAGTGCACCTAAGACATCGAAGAATATAGGACATGGGGGACACAACTTTAATCATTCCACAAACTTTATGATCAGGTTTAGGCCAAAATCAGAACAAAGACAAGTATTTCAGAATGTTTTGGGAGCGAAATTGGTGTCAAGCAGGGCTACCCTTTGTCTCCCACTTTGTTTGGTCTCCATACATAGACAAGTTAGAAGAGTGGTTAGACAAGCGGGGAGGCGATGGTGTGTTCTTGGCCACTTATGTGGTCAAGTTGTTGCTATATGTGTTATACCCAAAATGATTTTTGGCATTCTGCTTAAATTGAGCTAACAATGTAAAAATGCCATCGAAAGTATGTTTTAGGTCAAAAAAAATATGAAGTCTTTGTGGGTTTCTGTCTAGGAACCTATGGTTAAAATTCTAAAAAAATGAAAATTAGGGTTTTATGCCCCTATTTTTAAGGAAGCCCTTAAAAATAGGACCTTCCTGAAAATGATTGAAAATAATTCTGATAGGGTTAATTGCCTTCACGATCACACTGATCAAGTCAGAATTATCAAAATACATGTTTTACTCTGGTGGGTCTATTTCTATTTTTCAGGAACAAAGTTAGGAGCTCCGCAACCATTAATGGCAGATTGGCCAGTACCAAGTGCTGAAAGCTAAGCTTCAAGAACTCCAACGAAGAAGCTATGGCAGAAAAGGATGAAAATGATGTTGTTCAATGAAGGAGATTCTCAAAACGGAAAAGGCCAAAATTTGGCTATCTGGAAGGTGCACGTTTTGTCTACCAAGGCAAAACACAACCTAGAGGTGAAAAAGGCGCCCCTCTTGAAGAAAGGCGCCCTTGGATCTCAGAAGGCAAATGTAATCATATGGCATCTTCAACTCAGTCATCCTCTTCACTTTCATGTTGGCTCGACAACGAAACAATCAACAAAATCATCTAATTCAGGGATCATTGACCAACCATCAACAAAGTATGGAGGATCCATCAACAATGAAGATGCCAAAACAGAAAGCTTCAAGGTAAAAGCGCCCCTGCTGGCCAGGGGCTCCCCTCAGTTACAAGCACCAGATGAATCCATAAGCAGCAACTCTATATGTGTATCTTTCTAGCTTCCTCCCAGCTACGTGATCAATCTAACAGCAAGTCCACAAGACACGCCAAACGATCACGAGTTGAGATCAAGCAGAAAAAGCCAAAATTGAAGAACTAGAAAGACAAGCCAGAAAATGGCTAAGGCATGGCTAAAAGCGCCCCTCTTGAGGAAAGGCGCCCTTTCTTGAGGGCATCCAGATTTAGTCAGAATCTTCACTACCTCCCAGGATGACCTTCTCAACTATGACTTATCTCATTAGTGGAACTATCAGCAATAACTTCTGACAAATCGATCATCTGATGGAGGAGGTCAAAGACTAGCAGTCCACAGCCAAGATAAAACCAAGCAAAAGCTAAAAGCGCCCCTGTACCTACTAGCTTCAACTGAGAAGTCAGTCATCCTAAACAGGACCAAGCTGGCTACCCGATGCATCGTCAAGTAGAGTCATCAGATTCATCTAGCATCGGGAACGTCAGATCAAAGCAAAGAGGGTCTAAAAAGAAAAAAATGAAGAACAGTCAATGAAAATTGACTAATGCATTGTCAAAAGCGCCCCTCTCAAGGAAAGGCACCCTTCTTTCTGGAGGCCTAAACTCAGTTTTTTGAGTTAATCTCTTCCAGCCACATCTCATCAAATTGATCCCACCTCAACAATAGAACTGCCAGCCACTGCTAGAGATCAACTGAGTAACCTGAATCAAAGATCAAACGGAGGCACTTCAGCTTGCAAAAATGGACAAAAATGTTCAACTTTAAGGATGAACGCCTAAAAGAAGTCAAAGCAAAAGTGTTGACTTGAGTTAGCAAATTTGGAGCCAAAAAGAGGCCAAACACTCCACAATTAGTGGAAATCATCTTTTGGAACTCCAGATCAGGCCTAAATCATGAGTTGTCTTCCATACTTGATGGATCTTAACCCTAATCACCTTATATTCACACTAGGCGTCCCTTTCCTCATTATTCTTTTTGCAAGTTGAAGGATAAAACATCAAATAGCTCCCAAGAACACATTTTCAAGATCTGGCAGAGGTTTTGGACGGATCTTCAATATTTTTCAAGATCAGTGGCAGTTAAAATATTCTTCCTCAGAGATTGCTTCCAAAGATAGATTATTGCAAAGTGGCAGTTTATAACTTCCAATCCATCTTCTGTCTACTTCCTCTATTTCTATCTATATTTCTTTGCATGTCACAGGAAACGACAGATACTCACAGATCTGGCCAACTGGGTATGATCAACACAACTTTTTCAACAAAACCCACATGTTGGATTTTTCTAGAAAAAGTAGCCCTGTTGCACCCTATTTTTTAGGGTTTCCAGAAAAAGTCATAATTTTGAAAAATAGACAAACTAGGTTTGTTTAGCTCTAAAGCACGGACAAAACCCATGTGTTGGATTCTGCCACTGAAGGGCTCTTGCATGTCAAAGAAAAAACTCGTTTTTTCGAATTTCTAATGATCTAGGTCTCTCTAGAAAATCATTCTCAACAAAACCCATGTCTCAAAATTTTTCGTAAAAATTCCCCCCGGCAAAGCTATTTTTAGCAGTTCCAGAAAAGTTGTCTGAGCAGCATCAAGTGCACAGTCAATCTTCAAGGTTTTCAGAATGCAGTACTCCCAGGTACAATACAAGACCAAGACGGTCTTATACCATGATTACCTGAAAACGACTGACATAGACTTATGGCAGAAAAATCCAGAGGTCAGTTCTGAAGACTTGGAGAGCATGAACCAAATTACGTTGCAAAACATTGAAGAATCCAGTTTATTCCAAGCTGCGTCTATTTCGATCACCTTACAAAGCATTGAGCTTGTAACTGCTTGCACAAAGCATTACAACCCGACTACAAGAGAGATCCTGTCAGTGGACGAGAGGGTGATTTGCAGCTTGAAGTCGATGGACATAGAGACTTGTTTTGCAATTCCACCATGCTCTACTAAAAAGGTCATATCAGTGACAAAATGCGAAAAGGCTTTCGAGGCTTCGAAGGATGAGTGTTCGCTTATAATGGATGAACATTGGTTGAAAACAAAGAGAACCAGCTTGCCCAAATTGGTTGGGAGAGGAGAATTCAAAGATAATTATGGAGTGTTAATCACCCTACTCAGCAGAGTCACTAGGCAAAAGGAGGGGAAATCCTTCCAGCCGTGGATGTTCTACATTATTGGCAAAATAATTAGCAAGAAAGAACATTACGACTGGGCCTCTCTGATCAGTGACACTCCACCAACAATTTACCGGGTTTTTAGAAGAGCACCATTTCCACGTGTTCCTACATGGTCTACTTGATAGCCTTCCAAGGCGATTTCAAAACACTAAACACTGTGGGAACCCTGGGTGTGCAAAAGGTCCAAGAATACTTTCCTCACCTTGAGTTCACTCTAGCAAAAAGGCACTTCAAGAAGATAAATGACCTTTTCACTATGCACACCGTGCACGAGCTAGACCATGAGATGCACGTTCGTATTTCACCAGCAACTAAGGCAACAATGGTGGACTGGGCGGATTGGTTCATCCAATTGCCCACTTTCACCTACATACACGTGTATGGCTACAATGGCCACCCTGCCATGATGCCACGCTACCCTTCAGATAGGGTAGTGTTCATGGAATTCCTGAGGCAGTTGGCCGAGGTTAACTCTTACCTTCGCATAAAGAAGAAGTATGCTGCAAACTTTCCTTTTCAGATGGGATTCTATAGATGCAGGACTGCAGTCGATGCCAGGTTGATAAGCCAGGAAATAGTGAGATTTAATCTCAAGTACCTCATTGACAGGAGGCTATCCTATGACCCCAGAGGCATCTTCGCAGCTCACCTTGAGCAAAGATCATCACATGAACCTTTCATGGAGGATTTTTGGGTCAACTGCGAGGATGAGTTCGAAGTGAGAAGAAGGAACTACAACAGATTCAAGCTCTCGCAAATTGCAAAATTCATGTTAGAGGACATCAAGGGCTTATCTGATGACGAAGAAGAAGTCATTCTTTCTTCCTTCTTCACGGGTCAAGTAGATGCACAACCACTCGACAAAGTAGACTGGTACACGAAAAAGAGTACGTCTATTGAGGAAAGAACTGGTAGAGTAGTTCGACACAGTCAACTCTACCTTGACAGTAAAAAGACAAGGAAGGTAGTACTTCCCAGATCAAAGCCGCCAACGGTTCAATTTACACTACCTTCCTCGTCTAGGAGGAAACCCAAACAGAAGAAGATGAGCATTCTTTTAGAAGGAATGCGGATGTTAGGGAGCACATGGGGAATAAGATGAATTGCTAGCACAAGTTGACAAGAGGTACAAGTGGAGACAACCACCAATTTACCTAAAAACAGTTGAGAATGCTGCAGCTACATCAGAGCCAGTAATTGAAATAATCATTGTACAGATGGAATCCATTGTAGAAGAAGTTGCAGCAGAAGCGGTGCTTGTGATAGAAACAGAGCCATCGACTTCACCACCATCACAGAGGTCGCAAAATCCTATTGATTTGGACTCGCCACCACGAGGCATTGCCACAACACAATCTCGTTCTTCTAGCATTCAGGGGGCCTATGTTCCTCCTCCCAGCGATGCTAGTCGAGATTCTATCTGGCTGGAAAGCTCGCTTGGGAGGAAAAGGGAGAGACCTTCTTATTAGCTTGACTTCTCTGAATTCCACCATATCCCACAAGACATGCCGACAAAGAAGTTGAAGAAGGAGACACATGTAGAGAGGAATGCAGAGAACGAGGTTGTCGTAGAGATTGCTGCCCCGCCTGAAGATAAAGACATACATAATGTGAGGGTTGAGGATTTCATGCTTTCAAAGGTGAACCTTGGAAAGACAACTCGACAGGTGGAGGCAGACCTTCTTGGAATCGCCTCAGCGAGCATCAAAGAAAGGATGACAAAGGATGGACAAGACAAAGCAACCTTGAAGGCTGAAATTTGTCAGCTAAAATTGTACATTTCTAGTTTGATACATGACACTCCCAACTCCTTGGCCTTGCCTGAAGGACTATTGGGTCTCCCAGCTGAAAGAAACCATCATCAATTGATCACATACGACAAACACTTGAGACGTCAAGTGAATGAGTTTGTCGTCAAAGGACGGTGTGTGTTAGCAGAAGCATATCAGCTAAGAGATAGGGCACATGGACTTCGATCAGAAATCCAACAGTCAGACTTGAAAGCCGAGAGAGGAGGCGACAATTGTTGATTTGCAACAAGCATATGAATCAATTACAACCATAGAGAACAAACACCATCTCTTTGAGTGGAAAGAACATGTGGCATACAAGGTGAGAGCCTACGATGCCAATTTAGTGGAGCTGATTGACTATAAACGCTTTGTTGCCAATATTATCAACTTCGCAAGAACGTTGGTAATATCCTTCCTTGAGTTAGAATATCAACGAGAAGGAGGAGAATAGGTTGAACTTGAAATGGTACAGACACAGTTCCAAGATGTCATCCAGTCTTCATTCCTTGAAGATCCCAATGGTTGCAAATTAGCCAAAATTGCAGCCATATCTATCCAGTTAGATGAAGCAACTGCCCAATGCATAAACTATCAGCAGCAACTTACGATGGGTGAAGAAATGCTTAGACGCCACATAGTCACCTTGAAAAACATTAATTGTCCAGGGGCTGAAGAGGTCAATGACTGGATAGAGACTTTGTTGACCAGTGGTGAAGAGGTGTAAAGTACCAAGGAAGGACGTCCTACCCTCCAAATAGCATTAAATATGACTAAAGTCAACTTGATGCCCCTTTCCAAGTTGACTCCAGATCTCCACAGATCATGCATGTCAGATCCCATTGAACTAGGATGTCTAATTGACTCCCACGATTTGTGGATCTCAGATCTTCTTTAAAGGTGGATGTCTATTTGGAGACACATTTGCAATTGTAAGTTCACTTTTAGTTAGGTGTCAGTCAACTGAGGTAGACTTCCAGTTTGACTTTTGTTTAGTTTCAGTTAACTGAAGTAAATTTTCAGTTAACTGTTTGCTTACCTACTTTTAGACATAGAAATAAATCTTGCTGATTGGCAAGAACTATTTGTTAACTCAAGTAGAAAATTAGCAAAGAGAGATCTTCCTCTCTATAATCCGAAGAGCATGTACTAACACACTTGCAATAGCTGTCCGTTTCCAATAAGCACTCCAGAGGTGCTAATTGAAACACCAACAATATGCGAATGACCTTATCTTTATGAAAAATTTAGAAAATAGTCTACAAGAACATCTAAGAGCTCTAAAGCTATTTTGTCAGGATGTAGGGATGCAAGTGAACATCAACAAAACCAAGGTTATGATATTTATGTTAAAAAGACCTAAGAAACAATTAAATTTTGAGTTTGAGGGAAACTCTTTGCAGGTGGTAAATGAATAAAAGTATTTGGGTCTCGATTTTTGTAGCACTCTCAATTGGGAGACCTGTAGGACATAAAGAATTCAAGGGGGTTGGAAAGCTCTTTACTTGCTTCAAAATAGATGTAGATTAGCTGAGCTATGGGATTGGAAGATAAAGGAGAATTTATTTGTGCTGCTTGTTATGCCTGTGGTCTTATATGGTTGTGAAGTTTGGGGCTGCAACACGTCAACTCTAAAATGAAGGCAAATAGAAAGATTACAAAAGCACCTAATCACAAGCAATTTTAAAATTAAAAGTACAATCCCGTATGCGATTCTTTTAGCCGAGGCTGAGGTTTTCCAATGGAAATGGCAACATTAATTCGTTTATTAGGCTAATTGAAGAGAATTGAGAATATAGGGGAACATCGATGGCCCAAAATTGTAGTGGAAGAATACTTAACTAGAAGGAAGAGCACATGGATGAGGCAAAATGTCAAGTGAATGGGAAAATGGGGTATAAACATACAAGAGTGTCCAAACACAAATGTAGAAATTAAAAGGTATGTAAAAGAGAAAGTCAAGTATATCATGTGGTGGAAACAACTTAGTCAAAAAAGAGAACACCATGTTTTGCATTTTAACCCTTGTGATCATGAGCAAAAATACTATGTGGGGGCAGATATAAAGTGGAAGGCTAAAATGCTAATAGCTCAATTAAGAACTAGTTCACACCGTTTGAGGTGTGAAACGAGAAGATGAAAAATACCCAAGTAGGTGTGAGTAGATAGGATTTGCTGTTTTTGCTCTTCAAGTTTAGTGGAGATAGAGTGACACTACATTATGCACTGTAAGGCTTACAAGGACATCAAATATAGTTACTCACATTTGTTAAAAGTCAAATCGTTAGCGACCTTGTTTGAAGATAAGAAAATTGTTAAAACAACAAGTTACTTGATCAAAATACACACAAAGAAACAAAATCAACAAGAGTTAGAAAACAACATGAAGTAATTGATGGGGTCTGCAGTTGTTTTTCGAAAACGGTTTCAGTCTATTTCCTCGATCCCATAGACTAGTGTCTCGTGGACATAATTAAAAACATTCTTTCATTCTTTCAAATAAGAATTTGATTATGTTGTACTTGTCTTTTGAACGGCGTTAAGGGGATAGCGTGCAAGGGCGAATATTGGATATAAATTGGCTAAATCAAACATTTTATCTACACATGTGCAGCGTACTTCCCTCACCCCCTCTGCGTACAAGAGCAATGGAGACATACTTGAGTTATAATGCGGATGAGAAGCAACTCCATATCCACGCGAAGGAGAAGTTTCTCATCGACCCCTCCTCCTTCTTGCAGGTATGCATGAAAAAACTAAAACATCACATCAAGTTTAAGGGAATGCTGCTCCCAAGTAATAGTTTGGAATGCTGTCTTCTATTTTATGTATTCTTGTTAAAAAATTTCTAGGATTTTAAGCATCGCCAAGTTTGCATCGACAGAGAACCCAGCTTCAATAATAATGAAGTGGAATGCGTTATGAGTCATGTCGTATTTTGCGATTCAGGTGACTCAGGGGTTAGTATATGTATATGATATTATACCTGCTCAATCTCTCACGGAAATTCAAAAGCACGCTGCAAACTGAGATTTTTTCTGTTATCTCCGATTGCGCAATCACAAGCGGGATAGCCCATTACTATTGGTGGAGTATTCGGCCAGATGAGGTAAAACTGTCTCCTGAAATGTCATTTACCCAGACAAACAAGCAGACTGTCCTCCATCTTTTAAACATCTTAAAACTATAGATATTGACCAGTTAATAGCAATTGTAGCTTACAAGGAAAGTGAATTTCAAGCTTCCCTCTCTGGACACATGCTTTTTATGAGACGGCCAACTTATCGTTCTGATATAGAAGGAAGCTTACAAATTCTACACTTGAAGTCTGTCCGAATCCACAAAGATTATAACATCGGTTGAATGACTGTAGGCTTGCTCCCTTTTAGTGGAGGGGATCGCTGGCCCTCACTTCTCTCTTTATGTCTAAAGGCTCTCTCCCTTTCACTGGAGGGGTTCGGTGATCCTCACTCCTCTCTTGATGTCGATCAACTGCCTAATGTTAGCCTAAAGTTTGTCTGTACCCCCAACCTCCTAAATTTATCCTAAATATTAAGTGCTCCCCACGTGATTAAGCTGTAAGAGGAAAGGATTTGCTGAGGCTCAATCCTTATGATGATTGAGTGGCTTGATTACTTGCTCGGACCAGCCCCCTAAGTGATTTTGAAAGGCCTTCAATAAATAAAAACTTGTCTTTTCTCGGTAATATCTGGCACCATGATTGAGATCCTTTGAAATTCTGCTACATATTCTTCTACTGTACCTTGCTGCCTTTGTTGTCTCAACTCCTTAAAATGTATCTCTAGGTCTTTTCTATCAAATTTGTCTATAAGCCTTTGTGTGAAGTTGGTGTATGTTATAATTTGATGATGCCCTTATGTAATTAGCCCATGATGCCACCATTCATGTGCCGTTCCTTCTAAGTGAAGAATGACAAACTTAACAGATTCATTCTATCACAGGGCTAAGAGAAAGATAGGTGTCTAGTTTTTGGACCCATTCTCTTGCAGCGACCTTCCCTTATCCATCAAAAGTGGGGAGAGTCAACTTATTTAATCTTTGTTGGGTTGTCTTTTTTCTCCTCTTGAGATATTCCTTGACCTTGCATTATGAAATTGTATAAATGGAATTTGTCTTGTAAGATCTGGATCAAGTCTTGAGTATGTATTTATGCACTCATCAAAGTCTTGATATTTGAGGTATTATCATTTCAAGGTCCACAAAAATATATGTACACAAAAACAAATTTTAGTGTACAGTCTTAAAGTTGGGCGAGGGCATTACAAATTAGTTTTATTGAGATTAAAAGAAGAAAAATTGCTGATAAATCCTTTTTTGAAGCCATTTGAGTGCTCTCCGTAACTGAAGTCAATTGAGTAGTCTCCCTGATTGTCGAGCACTAACCAAATCTAAGATATGGCCTCTACATCATTACATAAACGATATGTACTTCTATAAATGCAGATTCAAACTCAGAGAGCTGAAATATTGGAACCTGCAAATTATGATCTAGTACCAATGCCCCGGGTTATGGATTAGTGTATTTATGAATTCACATTAGTACATTTGCTTAATCTCATCATAACATTCAAAACAACAAAGAAAATGGCTAAAATTGTTTTTAGTTGTGGAATTCGGATCAAGAGATTTAGATATGTCTTATACAAAATCTCAATCTAGTTATAAAGGATTTCAACCACTTTTCCCTTATGTTTTAATATCAAGGTAATTTTACGATATTTACAGTATATATACTAGAATTAAAGGGAGAAGTGTAGAATATGAATATTCTCCAAATAATGCAGTCTTTTGAGAGTACGACCCTAATTGATGCATTAGGGAGAGCATTGATATTCAGTCACAAGTCTCCAGTTCATTTAAAAATAAATTTATTGGCGCTCTTTAACTGACATGTTATTTTGCCTCATGTTTTGCTCCCAGTGGTGTATTTTCCTCTAAAAGGTTTGTTAGTACCAAAATATTGGTATCACTATGAAACTTTGTTTTTCATGTCAAACTTGTTGTTAATATTCTTTCCATGTTAATCGATGATTAGTTAGGTTACCCTTCTTGTCAATTTGTCAAGATATCTGGTCATGGCCTAGTTTGATTACTAATAGTGGTAACAGATCATTCATGGATGAAGGATGACAAACTATGATGAGTCAAGCTTTTGAAGGTTGGAAGGCAAGGACAATGTGATGGAATAGTTTACAATGACTCTTTAACACTCCGTTCAAGCAAAACAAATGTGAGTGATAATGCTATGAGGGATAGAAGTTCAAATGGCTACATTAGTTGAAAATGGTGATAACGAGATAACATAGTTAACATAAGGGAAGAGTGACTTTTTAGTGGCATTGCAAGTCTAAAGCTTCGATTCTAGTGGCAATGGCATAAAAAAGTCATGCCAAAGTGGCTAAAGCCTAAGAGATTCACATAAGTTTTGGAGATGGAGCAAGGTTAGTGTGTCACACTTTTCCAATGGCTTTTCTATGTGAAAATGGCGATTTAGATGGTGGTGGCTTTAGGAAAGTGCAGCCAACTAAGAGAAATTCAAAGTGCTGCGTTATTTCGTACTTCTTAGGTGGCATAACTAGTCCAAAAGCATGACTTAAGTGGTCAAGTGGGAGAAAAGTGTGACAAGATGAAAACAAAGTTTTGCTTAAGTGAAAGTCACATAATGTTAGTGGCAACGCCAATGTACAATGGCAATTTAAGTGGCAAGTCCTGAAGAAAAGTGCAACCAACAAGGAAGAGTTTAAGCATTAAGTGAAATTGCAACTTTAGGCTGGCAATGCCAGATAAATATATGAGTTAAAATCATAATCAAATTACACTTTTTCAATGGCAATGCCATTCTAAAAATCATGACTCCGAGTGATGAGATGGCCAAAGGCACGACCAACATGAAGTCAAGAACTGATGTAGGAGCTTACCTGCTTACTCTCAATCTTTATTTCTTTATTAGTCTTGTTCTCTTGAATTTGTTATTTCTGCAGGTTGAAGCTTTGACTCCTCCAATTTGTGGCATGCAAATTTGTCCTAGGTCCATGCTTATTTAAAATTGGGCATTCAATTTAATGAGTAGTGGTGTTTAAATGGTTGACAATGCATGGAGTGGCCACATCCTTATTTTAGCATTGGTGGTCATGACTGGCAGCCTGGCACAATTCCTGTTATGACTGGCACAATTCCTATTATTAGTATCAATGGTTATTCTGAACTTTACTACATGTCCCTTGGTGGCTACCATTATCAAATTTCTAACACAGAATTATATTTCTGCTCTTTAAACTTGATTTGGCATTTTGGCTGGTTAGGGATGCATGGAAAAGAGGAAAATGAATTGAATCTAGTGAAATACTTTAGTTTTGGTCTGTTTAGGAAGGAATGAAGTTTTGAGTTGCTGTAGGAGGTCTTGAATTTATGTTCCATAACCATGTATTGGTAATAGATCATAATTTTCTATCATTCAATTCTTTGTGAATTTAAGTTCCATAGTCATAACCCTCCATATGCCCTTGGTTTTGTTAATTACTATTTAATCTTTTATTTGGGAAAATCACAGGTGTATAATTAATCCCATGATCTTGCTGTCCTTTGCTACTTTATAGATAATATTATGCTTGGATCTGTTTTCGCATATCTTGTATAATTTATGCTCAGCGATTATTAACCTTTCAAGGCCCACGGAAATACATCCGCACAAAAAAAAATTTTAGTTTAGAGTCTTAAACTTGGGCAGTGGCATTACAAATTAGTTTTGTTAAGATTAAAAGAAGAAAAATTGCTGATAAATTTGAAGAAATGTAGTTTTATGAAGAAAGACTTGGTGTATTTAGGCTTTGTGATCTCACAAGAAGGATAAAAAAGGGATCATGAAAAGGTAAAAACCATTGTGGAATGGCCATCACCAAAGAGGACATTTGAGGCAAAAAGCTTTTATAGTTTAGCAGAATCCTATAGGAAGTTTATAAGAAATTTCACTGGCATATGTGCACCAATTATAGAGATTATGAAAGGAAGAAGATCTGATTTTCAATGGACAGCAGCCAAAAAAAGGAGTTTTCAGCTCCTAAAGGAAATGGTAACAGTTCAACCTATACTTAAGATTTTAACAAAGTATTCCAAGTGGATTGTGATGTGAGTGGGACAGGCATAGGAGGGGTCTTAAGTCAAGAAGGGAGACTCACAACCTAATTAAGTGGAAAGCTAGAATGAAGCCAAGAGAAAGTACTTAGTCTATGATCAAGAATGTTTTGCTATCATTCAAGCAGTAAAGAAATGGAGACATTACTTGCTTCCTAAGGATTTCATGTTGTACATTGATCATCAAGCTTTGTAGCATATTAACTGCCAAGGTAAATTTAATCAGAGACACATGCAATGGGTAGAATTTTTACAAATTCATTTGTTTTAAAGCATAGATGTGGCAAGTCCGAGTGGCAGATGCTTTTAGTAGGAGGTATTTGCTACTAATTGAAATGAGAATTGAAGTCACTGGGTTTGCTGCAACAAAAAAGTTGTATGAGAAAGATGCAGATTATAGCAATTTCACACAGAATTGAATGATAGCAAATTATGATCTAGTACCAATACAGGGTTATGGAAATTAAATTCAAGACCTCCTACAGCAACACAAAACTTCATTCCTTCCTAAACAGACCAAAACTAAAGTATTTCACTAGATTCAATTCATTTTCCTCTTTTCCATGCATCCCTAACCAGCCAAAATCCCAAATCAATTTGAAAGAGAAGAAATATAATTCTATTTTAGGCATTTGATAATGGCAGCCACCAAGGGACAGGTAGTAAAGTTCAGAATAACCATCGATACTAATAATAGGAATTGTGCCAGTCATAACAGGAATTGCGCCAGGCTGCCAGCCATGATTGCCAATGCTAAAATGAGGATGTGGCCACTCCATGCATTGTCAACCATTTAAACGCCACTACTCATTAAATTAAACGCCCAATTTTAAACAAGCTGCGGACCAAGGAAAAATTTGGATGACACAAATTGGAGGAGTCAAAGTTTCATCCTGCAGAAATAACAAATTCAGGAGAACAAGACTAATAAAGAAATACAGATTGAGTGTAATCAGGTATGCTCCTACATCAGTTCTTGACTTCATGTTGGTTGTGCCTTTGGTCATCTCATCACTTGGAGTCATGCTTTTAGAATGGCATTGCCATTGAAAAGGTGTAATTTCACTTAATGCTTAAACTCTTCCTTGTTGGTTGCATTTTTCTTCATGACTTGTCACTTAAATCGCCATTGTACATTGGTGTTGCCACTAACATTATGTGACTTTCACTTAAAGCAAAACTTTGTTTCCATCTTGTCATGCTTTTCTCCCAATTGAACAATTAAGTCATGCTTTTGGACTAGTTATGTCACCTATGAAGTGTGAAATAACCCAACACTTTGAATTTCTCTTAGTTGGCTGCACTTTCCTAAAGCCACCACCATCTAAATCGCCATTTTCACATAGCAAAGCCATTAGGAAAGTGTGACACACTTACCTTGCTCCATCTCCAAAACTTAACGTGAATCTCTTAGGCTTTAGCCACTTTGGCATGACTTCTTTATGCCATTGCCACTAGAATCAAACTTTAGACTCGCAATGCCACTAAAAAGTCACTCTTCCCTTATGTTAACTATGTTATCTTGTTATCACCATTTTCAACTAATGTAGCCATTTGAAATTCTGTCCCTCGTAGCATTATCACTCATATTTGTTTTGCTTGAACGGAGTCTTAAAGAGTCTTTGTAAAATATTCCATCACATTGTCCTTGCCTTCCAACCTTCAAAAGCTTGACTCATCATAGTTTGTCATCCTTCATCCATGAATGATTTGTGAACACTATTAGTAATCAAACTAGGCCATGACCTGATATCTTGACAAATTGATGAGAAGGGTAACCTAACTAATCATCGATTAATATGGAAAGAATACTAACTACAAGTTTGACATGAAAAACAATGTAACGACCTAACCCTTACGTAAATAAAATTTTCTTAATTTTACATCAATAATTAAAAGTAACGAGTAATAAAGACATTGCAATAAATTTTTTCTTTCTTTTATTGATAATACGTGAACAAGATATCATATTAAAATTACAATAAAGATTCCAATTCATTACAATAACTTCACAAGTACAAGTAACAACAAAACATACCTTTACAAACATAGCTCCAATGAGCTCTAGAACTAATAGTAGTAAGAAGGTCCAAGAATCCGTCCTTTCAAATCTTGGTACTTTAGTAGCCTACTGTGGAGGAGAAGCATCACTTGGGCACTTTTCCGCCAACCACAGACTTATAATGCGGTCCCCCGCACATCTATCATTCGATAGATGGCCCTCCCTTCGACGAAGAGATTGGTACAGTAACCGATACTATTAACCAATAGAGCATAGTGCTGTTTCCTACATAACTAGATCCTGTGCAAATCAGAAACCTTCGAACTAGTATGTAATACGGGATCACAATGAATTGATAGTGCAGTCTCAAGCATCTCACAGTCTAAGTGGATGTTGTACATTGCACTACTTTGGCCAAAGTGTTCTCATTCAGTACTTCAAATGAAAGTCATCTATCATATACACTACTCAGAGCCGATTTGACTTAAAACTATCTTACATTACGCATAGGTATTGTCCTTCAATGGATAATCCGTAGCCCAGACTAACCTACAACAATCTATTCTACTTGAATTGAATATAGCTAGCAAGTAAGTACACAAGTTCCCTCCCATACAGGAATACTATCCTAGGAGTATATTTAAGCTTATCCGAGTTAAACACATAACTAAGCTATTTGAACTTCAAGTGACTCTTGCAATCATACAATCCTAGTAAATATTTAACTAATGCAAGCAACATTCTCCTACTATGGAGTGAATACAAAACACATTGCATCCGATGTTCAACATATCTAGTTTGTTTAAAATACCTATGTGGTACCTCTTATAACATGGTTGAGTTCTTGAGTCAAGTAATCTTTTTGACATATCTAGTATAGTTAAATACTTGTGTTGAACTATCTCTTCGACATTTCTAATACAATCAAGTATTTGTGACAAGCAAACTCTCCTATCATGGAGTACTTAAAATCACTTTATAAAAAGAAGCCTAAAGACTTTAATTCTCTTATTCAAGACACTCTCAATTATTTCTATTGCACTTATAGAAAAGACATTAGGCAATATAGAAATCACATTAATTCCAAATAATTATAAAGAAGAAGAATTCCCCATGCCTGTTTACGCTTATCCCAAATTGATGACAGAGCTGCTTCCTCTTCCAGCTCAATTAAATTCCCAATCTCTCAATAGATGATAACCTCCTCACAAAATTTCTCTCTTTTTTCATTCTCAGAAGTTACTAACAAAAGTAACATATTCCTGGGTAGAATACGTATCACTCAGTATAATAAAATCTCACAACAATGTAAATACTATGGTATACTATGGTCACTCAACAAATGGTTAATGGTTGTATAAAATGGTCACTCAGAAAATAACTAATGGTTGCATATAGTGTCACTCAGAAAATGAATGATGGCTGCATAAAATGTACTTCTAGTATTTGCAGACTGTACATACAAATTACGCATATGACATAAAGTAGAGACTGATGGCGACTAATGAGAAGCTCAAAGTGAAAGAAGTGGAAATGAATAATGATTAAGTTGTAAGTATCAAGAATGAGAAATGGGCGACTATTTATAGAGCCCAACCTCCAACAATATCCTACAGGCATGGCATGTAGTTTGCCACCACTATAGTTTGATTTATTCAATTATGAAGGTGGTGCCCCTTCCTTGCCATACTCAGCAACTCTTAGGATGGGTCGAACTTATATTCCTGCCAACATTGTGAAGACCATTTCAAATGCACATGGAGAATTTAAACCAGTCGACACCTACAAGTTTCACTCCCAACTGTGGTGCCAACTTCTCAAAATGGCGGGTGATTCATATGCAGAGAAAAAGTCATTTCCATTTGGTGGACACACAACCTATTTCCCAGGCTACGTTTGATCTATTTATTCTCTAGATTTAGACTTGGTCAAAACGCCTTTGGTTCCAGTGCTTCACCTAGGTGACGCAATTCAGAAAATGCCGTGTTTGATTCAAATGTTTACCAAAGATTAAAATGCGAATGAAGTCATTCGATTTATTGCATACTTCAATTCTTCAAAGTTTAGAAGACTTTAATAATATCGATTCAAAGTATTTCGCTTCCATAGCTCAATGATAAATATTTAATCGAATAGTCATAATTCGATTGCCCAAGTTCGAATGATATATTTCAAAAATGTTTTGATTCAATAATTCAAAATAATAAAATAATTCGACTTCCATAGTTGAATGATAAATATTCAATGGATTAGGAAATAATTTGGATTCCAAAGTTGTATGATTTAATATTTAATCAATTAGGAAATAATTCGATTTCCAAAGTTGAGGAATTAATATTTAATCAATATGGGAAATAATTCAATTTCCAAATATGAGAGATTAATATTTAATCAATATGGGAAATAATTCAATTTCCAAATATGAGTAATTAAAATTTATTATATATATAATTATAGTTTTAAATATATAAAACACATATATATATATATTTAAATACCCAAGTATATAAATATATATATATTTATATGTTTTAATATAACTATATATATATATATATAAATATATCGCGGGCCAGTCAACATACATCTGATATATATATATGTAAAATCGTAAGGCAATAATAATAATAATAAAATTACTATACACATAATAAGGATGTGTGCATATATACATATATATACCTGTATATACTTCTATGTACATGTATGTGTAGGTATACCATATCGATGCATCCGTATGAGCATATCCATTTGCCAACGTACGCTTGTATCGATATGTATATACATATGGATATGTGTATATACTATATATATGTTTATATGTCCACTTTTGATTCACTTACATCCATTTACGATACAATCATTATGATCGTAGTATCACAAGACAGATACATAGATAAACATCACTCACAAAGCATGCAAAAGTAAGCAAGACTCCTAATGCAATTATACAAGCTATGGATGACTTACCTAAAACCCACACAAACTAACTCAGTTCACTCAATCTAAGGTGATGTGTGTGTATGCTCAGATAGTTTACTTTACTGGTTACCCGACCAAGCTCCTCTTCCAAGGGATACTTTCCCTCACCTTGGAGAATGAACATTTACCTGCAACCACTAGCACATACCTTAACGGTCCTTTGTTCACAACAATAAGCAACATATATATAAACATTTTCAAAGTTAGAATAACAATAATTCAATAACCATCTATTGACATATATGCAGTATCTCACCATGAATAACATCAATTGAGATAACATCAAATGAAACAACATCAAATGAGATATCATTAATATTGATAACAAGGTACAAACATCTCCAGATTTCACATTACATTCATATTTACCCTTTGTAGTAATAGTAAAAAGTAACCTCACAATTTGGGGTGTAACAAACAAAGTTTCATAGTGATACCAATATTTTGGTACTAATAAACTTTTTTAGAGGAAAATACACCACTAGGAGCAAAACATAAGGCAAAATAACATGTCAGTTAAAGAGCGCCAATAAATTTATTTTTAAATGAACTGGAGACTTGTGACTAAATATCAATGCTCTCCCTAATGCGTCAGTTAGAGTCGTGCTCTCAGAAGACTGCACTATTTGGAGAATATTCATACTCTACACTTCTCCCTTTAATTCTAGTATATAGACTGTAAATATTGTAAAATTACCTTGACATTAAAGCATAAGGGAGATGTGGTTGAAAGCCTTTTATAACTAGATTGAGATTTTGTATAAGACATATCTAAATCTCTTGATCCAAATTCCATAACTAAAAACAATTTTAGCCATTTTCTTTGTCGTTTTGAATGTTATGATGAGATTAAGCAAATGTACTAATATGAATTAATAAATACACCGATCCATAACCCTGCATTGGTACTAGATCATAATTTGCAGGTTCCAATATTTCAGCTCTCTGAGTTAAGCTTTGCATTTATAGAAGTAAATATCGTTTATGTAATGATGTAGAGGCCGTATCTTAGATTTGGTTAGTGCTCGATAGTCAGGGAGACTACTCAATTGACTTTAGTTACGAAGAGCATTCAAATGGCTTCAAAAAAGGATTTATCAACAATTTTTCTTCTTTTAATCTCAACAAAACTAATTTCCGTGGGCCTTGAAAGGATAATACCTCAAATATCAAAACTTTGATGAGTGCATAGATGCATGCTCAAGACTTGATCCCGATCTTACAAGACAAATTCCATTTATACAATCTCATAATGCAAGGTCAAGGAATATCTCAAGAGGAGAAAAGATACAACCCAACAAAGATCTACAACAAAGATTAAATAAGTTGACTCTCCTCACTTTTGATGGATAAGGGAAGGTCACAACAAGAGCATGGGTCCAAAAACTAGATACCTATCTTTCTCTTAGCCCCATGATAGAAGATGAAACTGTTAAGTTTGCCATTCTTCACTTAGAAGGAACGACACATGAATGGTGGCACTATGGGCTAATTACATAAGGGCATTATCAAACTATAACATACGCCAACTTCAAACAAAGCTTTATAGACAAATTTGATAGAAAAGACCTAGAGATACATTTTAAGGAGTTATGACACAACTAAGGCAGCAAAGTACAATAGAAGAATATGTAGCAGAATTTCAAAGGATCTCAATCATGGTGCTAGATATTACTGAGAAAAGACAAGTTTTTATTTATTTCAGGGCTTTCAAAATCACTTAGGGGGTTGGTCCAAGCTTTTGAGCCATCGTCTCTATAAGATGCTATTTGAAGAGCCTTAAAATTGGAAAACACCGCATCTAAGAACAAGACCTATTCCAAGAAAATATCATCAGGGTCATATAAGCAACCCTTTTACAAGGACATTTCACAGCCAAAGGCATTACCTCCTTAATCCAACAAGGTGGAAGAATCCAAGAATGAGCTTTGAAGGAAGAAATTGTGCTTTACTTGTAGAGAGCCATGGGACCCAAGGCATAGATGCTCAAGCAAAGCCCATGTTTGTTACATAGAGGTAGTCACAAAGGAGAGTTCAGAGGCAAAAGACTCAGAACTTAAGGGTGTTTTGGAGGTGGTTGAGCTTGAGGGTCAAAAAGTAGAGAAGGCTTCTAGAGTTACACTCGCCACACTTTTAGGAGCACCTAGATATCATAACCCCTTCCAAGTGTCAGGAGTGCTTCAAGGACATAAGGTAATAATTTTCATTGATAGTGGGACTACCCATAATTTCGTTGATGAGGGGTTAGTGACTAGGTTACAATTGAAGGCAAATAACTTTGAAGGTTTCAATATGGTTTTGGCCAATGAATTTACTCTTCCATGCACACAAAGGATACAACAACTTGACATCCTTTGGTTATGCACAAGGTTCATGATGACTTTTATGTGGTGGACATCGGCGAGACGGATGTAGTTTTGGGGGTACAATGGTTACACTCACTTGGGGAATTCACACAGAATTATCTAAATATGGAACTTAAATTCAAAGAACGTTTTGCTATTATTCAAGCAGTAAAGAAATGGAGACATTACTTGCTTCCTAAGGATTTTTATGTTGTACATTGATCATCAATCTTTGTAGCATATTGACGGCCAAGTTAAACTTAATCAAAGACACATGCAATGGGTTGAATTTTTACAGATTCACTTGTTTTAAAGCATAGATGTGGCAAGGTCAATCGAGTGGTAGATGCTTTTAGTAGGAGGTATTTGCTACTAATTGAAATGAGAATTGAAGTCACTGAGTTTGTTGCTTCAAAAGTTGTATGAGAAAGATGCAGATCGCAGGGAAGCTTGGGCTGTGTGTAAAAATCCAATGGACCAAGATAGAACTTTATGGCTTGATTACTTTATCAAGGAAGGTTTGCTTTTCAAGGGTAAATATTTCTGTATACTGCAAAGGTCCATGAGAGAGAATTTGATAAGGGAGAAGCATAGTGGGGGATTGGCTGGGCATTTTGGAAGAGATAAGACCTATGCACAACTAAGAGTATATTATTGTTGGCCCAAAATGAATAGGGATGTGCAACATTTGGTGCAGCAATGTAAAGTTTGTCAACTTGCAGAATGTAGGAGTCAAAACAATAGATTGTATCAGCCTTTACCTACTCCTAAAAGGCTATGGGATGAGATAAGTATGGATTTTATTCTTGGGGCTGCCAAGAACATAGAGAGGTAACGATTCAATCTTTGTTGTAGTTGATGGATTTTCTAAAATGGCACATTTTATTCCTTGTAAGAAATCAAATGATGGTTCTCATATTGCTAATTTATCCTTGAAGGAAATAGTAAGGTTCCATGTTTTGCAAAGAATATAGTCTCGGATCAAGACACTAAATTTGTGAGCCATTATTGGCGAACATTATGGAGGAAATTGGACACTAAATTAAGTTACAATTCAGCTTACCATCCCAAAACAGATGGTCAAACAAAAGTTGTCAACTGGAGTTTGGGTGATCTATTGAGATGTTTAATTGAGAAGAAGCCCACTTAGTGGGACTTGATCTTCACTCAAGGTGAATTTGCTTAAAACAATTCCATCAACATAAGCACAACAAAAACCTTATTCAAATTGTGTATGGATATAGCCCAAGAAGACAATGATCTTAGTAAGTAGCAAGAAGAATGGGTTCAATAATTGCCTGAGAAGGAAATAGATTAAATTGAAGCTATCATAGACATTCAGACAACCGAAAGGACAAGAGAAAAAGATACAAAGAATATTTGGTTAAATGGAATAAGAAGACAACAAAAGAAGCAACTTGGATGTAGGAATTAGAGATGGATAAACATGGAATTGCAACTCTAGAGAACTTACAATGTTCATGAGTTTCAAACTCGTGGAACACTCTTCTTCCACTTGGGGAGTTTGATGAAGGAGCATACCTAATTATGCTCAATCCTAATTTCTTTATCAGTTTTGTTCCCTTGAATTTGTTGTATTGCAGGTTGAAACTTTGATTGCTCTAGTTTATGGCATCCAATTTTGTCAAGGCCCGTAGCTGATTTAAAACTAGGGGCTTAATTTAAGGAGTAGTGGCGAGTAGTGAGGTTTAAATTGGTTGGCAACATGTGGATTAGTGACATCCTTATTTTAGCACCAATGATTATGACTAGTGCAATTTCTATTATTAGTATTGGCAGTTATTTGAACTTTATTATACTTATCTCTTGCGGCCACCATATTAAAATGCCTAAAATAGAATTTTATTTATGCTCTTTAAAGTCGAATTGGCATTTTGGCCGGTCAGTGATGCATGGAAAAGAGGAAAATTAATTGAATATAGCGAAATACATTAGTTTTGGTTTGTTTATGAAGGAATGAAGTTTAGGGTTGCTTAGGAGGCCTTGATATCATAGTGAGTTTTGGGTCTAAGCATGAAATTTTGTGGCAGTATTTATTTATACCCGTTGTGTTGAATTGAGGCATTGGACATGTGTTATATGGTTTCAATTCTATCAGTTTCTACTAGTCAAAATGCTTGGTGGATGTTAGTATTGGATTTGATATGTAATAATTGTTACATCTGATGTTAGAATTAATTTATGAAGATGATGATCCTATTTCATAGTGAATTTTTGAGTTTATGTTTGATATTACTTCACTATTAATGAAATGAATGGCTTGTATGTGAGAAGGGATGCAAAATAACTCTCTTTTCTTGGACAACTTGATTTTAACTACATCAAGAACTAAACATAAATCACACTTTTTGCTTGGCATTGCTAGTTTAAAAGCAAGACAAGGGTGGTTGAGTTTTATGAAAGCATAATAAAGGTGGTGAATGCCTCATAAAGTGCGTCTAACATGAGAGAAGGTTTTAAGTTATAGAAAATTGCACTTTTAGAATGGCAATGCTACTCAAAAGTTAAACTGAGAGATTATAAAAGTGGCAACCATGTTAGTGATCTATGATGGCCTAAATAAATATCAAACTTAAGTAAATGTTGCACTTTTTTAGTGGCATAGCTAGGAGGAAAATGCAACAAAGGTGATGAATAGGTGGAGAAAATGTGACGAGTGTAAGAAATCACACTTTTTGAGTGGCATTGCTAACACAAAAGTGCAAGAAATGTTTGAAGGGAAATAGACAAAGTGAACCACACTTGCAAAAATTTGAAGGGAAATAAACATAAAATGAATTGCACTTTTTGGCTACTGTTGCCACCCCAAATTGCCTACAATCACAATGTTTAGTCAATGTAGCCACCCAAAAGTTCCTAGCAAAGCAACCCAAAAGTTTTTGTGATTGCACTCTTTAGTTGCTTTGCCATGATAAAACAACTCTAATTGTTGGAAAATCCAAATTCAAGTGTTGGATATAATTTCATGCTCAGGGTTTTAGTGTTTAGTAGAAAATTTGTGTAGTTTTCGAAACAATTCTATTTTAGAAACTACTATTTTTAGAATGTATGCTTTTTCAAGGAATCACAAGAAGAGCTGGAAAATCCAAATTTCTATTTTTAGAAAGCCGCTTTTTCAAAAGTTGCTTTTTCAGAAGTAGCCATTAGTTTCATATCCACAAATAGGGTTCTGGGTTTCAAATTTTTTCACAAGCTCCATGAAAATTTCTCCATATTTTCGATACTCTAGAAGATTTGACAAAGTTCGCAAGTCAAAGTCATTTTAGATTTTCAAAAATTACTTATGATAGAAGTTCCTATTTTTCCAGAGAGAAGAGAAATAAGCTTATTTTTAAGTCTTTACATTTAATTATTTGTTTTAAGATTGGATTGCTTTAAAAGTTGTTTTATTTTCTCTTTTCAAAGGATAGAGATAGTGTTGCTTTAAAGCGACACTTTTATAGGAATATTTTGTTATTATTCTATCCATAGTTTGCAAACTCGGACTCGCCGCGGATTCGGCAGCCCAAAAATATGACTCGGACTCAAAATGGACTCGGGAAATACTCGGTTAGGACTCAGCAAAAGAAAAACCGTAGTTTTACAAAAAAAAAGAACAAATTAATGTATTTAGAGAACATAAGAGCCTAATTTGATTATCAAACACTCATAATTCAAAGATTACACATGTCATATGATCATCAAACACTCAATAATTGAAATTTAATCATTCATAGTCATCAAATAATCAATTTGTAGACCTGAAATTCACAAAGTTGAATGTTAAAATGAAAGAAAAAGTGAAAAAAAAAAGGGTTTTTAACCCATTTTAACTCCCCCACGCAGGAGAGTCCTGGGTTAGGACTCCCGAGTCCAACCTCAAGACTTGGCCGAGTCTTGAGGTCGGACTCTCAAGTCCCGACCCAGGACTCTCCTGGACTCGACTCCCGAGTCCATGGCGAGTCATCTTGGCTGGCCAAAGGACTCCTGAGTCCGCCGAGTCCGCAAGAGTCCGCAAACTATGATTCTATCCATAAAAGCTTCTTCTTGAGTGCTTATAAATAAGCGCCTTGAGCACATATATTAGTTTATTGTATTGAGATTCAAGAAGTTAGTAATAAGAAGATTTGAGTTTAACTTTATTTAACACCTATCCTCCATTCCTATTTAGTAGCTTTGCACGCTTTTAGGGATTTTTGTCTTGAATCTCACATTGTCATTCATGTTGTTTGTGGAATATTTCTTATGTTAAATCAGTTCTATTTTTAATACTAATTCATTGGTTTTTTCTTTAACCATTGGATAGTATTTTGTTTGTAGTCCATATTATTATTTAGTTGCATAACAAAAAACCTCGTGGTGAGATGTGAACATTGCAAATCTTGTGCTTCCACTTCTGAGATTAAAAAGATAGGTCTACATTGTTTTAAAACATTTTGTTTACATGTGAAACCCCTAGAAGATAATTTCTATGGTGTGCATAGATAGAAATTTAGTTTACTTATTTTAGATTTTAGGAGTAGATTAGATAAGGTATCTTCTCTTGCAAATTTGAAGAGAGGATTTTCTCACATTTTGTTTTGGTTTGAGTTATCTTGAAAAGGATAAATTAAAATATTAACAGTTTTTTGGTAGTTACCATTGGGCACTAGTTGTTGAAAGTTATCATTTCACAATAGATAACCATTTAAGCTCCTCAAATTCTTGTTTTGTAGCCTAATCAAAATTGGCTTGAATAGGAATGGAAGACACACTAATAGTTTTTGGCTAATACATTGGGGAGTGAGATAAAAGTAGCTGAGCTTGCAAGCAAAAAATCTTTTTGCCTCTACTTGAAATATTTTAACCTTGGTTGATAAGGTATACATCAGGTCACAAAAGAAGGTAGGGCCATAGTTCATAGACTTGGACTTGAATTGTGCTTGGCAAGCAAATTTTATTTTTTTGACTTGGCAAAAACTCGATATTAAAAATCACTTAAATTTTTTAAAAATATAAATTTTATGCAAAATATAGCTACAAAATGTATCAAATGACTTTGGTGGGAGTCTGGGGGGTAATGCCCCTAGAGGGGTTGAAGGGTAGTGCCCTTTGTGAGGGTCTAGAGGTAGTGCTCCTCGTGGAGGTTTCGGGGCAGCATACCATTTTCATAATTTTTTTAAGGCAAAAAAAATGCTAATAAAGCCAAATTTTTTTGGAGTGTTTAATCCACATTTTCTTGTGTTTTAAAATGTTGCTAGTGCAACACAACATGACCTATTGGACTTGCCGACTGAGAACAATTTCAAGCGATGGTTAACAAAGCCCACAATAATGATTCACCTCCATTTCTAGTGCCATGGGTAGCCACCATTGGTCCCTTGGTGCAGTTTGCCATGATTTTCCATCAGGCTCAAGGAAGAATTTTCTAAAATTTCATGGTGATGCCATGCAACACCTAGACCAGCGCATCTCAACATTTAACATAACTTTAGACATTCTGGGAGTTTTACATGAAGATGTTGCATTGCAAATTTTTGTTGAAAGCCTAGTTGGAGTGGCAACATATTGGCTCCATCATCTTGTTGTAGGTTGCATTTACAACTGGGAAATCATGTGCATGAAATTCTTGTCATGTCTCAAACTAATTGAGGATGATCACTTTAATTTGGCCCAACTATTAGATGCAAAAAATGATAACAACGAGCCTATGTAGGAGTTTGTTGCACAATTAACCAATTTGTTGGAAGAATTCATAATTCTTTAAGGTCTTCTCCCCAAATTCTTTTGAGTTGCTTCATCAATGTCCTTTACTAATTGTTTTCTTTTTGATCATTGTGAAATTGATGTGCTCAAAGAAACCTAGGCACAAGCAATTAAGCTTGAAGATGACATGATCACTATTGAGAAAATTTGAAAAGACTCCATTAGGCCAACAGTGCCGAATTTAATAGCTCTTCTCCTACAACACGTGGTGAATGATATGACAAACATGAAAAGGCAATTTCAACAAAATAGTCTAGCACAACAGTATAAAAGGCATTATTAAAAGAATAACAAAAATGATTGTTTCAAAATACCTCCTTCACTTGAAAGACTTGCCTTGGAGGCACCTCTTGATAATAACACTAACACTTTTTTCTCTTTTCATGAGGCAACAACTATGATGCTTAGCATTGTCTGAGATGCATTGCATGATACAACTCTTGGTAAATTCTAGGTTAGATTATCAAAATTTGTCGAGTAACCTTCAATCAAAATCTTTGAGATGAGCTTGATTGCAACTCTATGACAAGTATAGTCGAAATAGACTAGTTTGTGCCAAAAATGTAAATAAATTTAATGATTCTATAAGATCATGGAATCAAATATTTGTGAAAGAGAAAATATTTGAAGAGAGGAGAGTACATGACAAACATGCATGGGACAAGCCACCAATAGTGACTTGTTTTCAAGACTTTGTTTTTATTCCTTCATCCACAAATCAAGAGAGATTTAAAGGGATGTTTGAAGAACTTGCACAAGACAAAATTAAAGAATTGCGAGTTGAGCATTTGATAGTCAAAGAGCTATGGCATTGATCGTCTACCTCGTAGACCTTGCATATTCTTTGCAGAGAATAAGTTTTTGTGTTGGAAGAAACTACAAATCATTTGTTTGCTCAAGAAGATAAGAGTCTCTCAAGCTGCCATGAATCAAAGTGATGATTAACCTTTTTGTGCATAGCAAAATGGCATCGATTGTACAACAAAGGAAAATGCACTAGAAGAATTCTTAGCTGCATGTGAAGGGCTGTTTGAAGAACTTGAACAAGACAAAATTGAGGAATTGCGAGTTGAGCATTTGATAGTAGTCAATGAGCTGATGCGGATATGCTTGAATAAGAAAAATGGTTGATCAATGAAGATTCTAGCTATGAAATTGATGATGAGTGCAATTGTTTCCTCTTAGTGTTTGATTGGAAAAAGGGATCTAGATGCTAAATCACACTTCTTCCAATTAGGGACATTTAGAGAAGGATTAAAAATGATCTCAATACCCACTTGGCTACAAACCTCGATAGTAGAGCCAAAATGGTAGATCAGGGTTTTAATCCTTGTGGTTTGTGTGTGGATGATGTGATTAATTGTCTTTTAATTGACTGAAGTTTATGATGCAATGATGTTCCTAGGCTATCTATGAAAATGCAGCAAACTATTGAGATTTCTGAGAAACACATAACAAGCAGACATAAACAGATTCTAGAAAAGCAGAGGGCAAACACAAAAGAACTTGACTTATAAATTTGGGCCTGAAACAGTTGGACAATGGCGTTGGGTGCCCTAGATTGGCTAACAACTACTCAAGATTTGATTTGATACTCCTGTTGCTCTTGATCCGCAAGTTCTTCTCTTCCGGGATCACTATCAAAACTTCATGTTGTTGATAAAATCCACTTTCCTTGATTTGACAACTTGCAGGGCTTGGATGCATGAATGAGCAATTAGTCTTCAATCTTCCTCCAATTTGCTTTAGATTTGAAAACTTGCACACATGAAAAAGGGGAAGGGTTGTACCATATAGGGGCTTGCCTAAGTCAAATTCTGTTTTGGTATTTCTACCTCCACAATGGCTATGATGATTTTAAAAAGATAGCTTATCCTCAGTCGAGCAGAGGCTAAATAATAAACAAGTGATAAATCGACAAATTGCTGCAACTCACCATTTAGATTTGCATTCCTTGATGGACTGAAGTCATGTACTCATCACCTTCAAGGAGAAATTGGTACGTGATTTGAAGTCTTGCACGTGTTAGTACTCACAAAACAAATAAACATGAAACATGAACAAACATAAAAACATGATGCGTGGCTAACATGATGCATGGCTAACATGATGCTTGACTGAAATAAATGTTGCTGTAATTTTGCTAATTCTGCTAATTCTGCTAATTTTGCTCTTGATTGCTCTTAGGATGTTTAATTATGCTCTTGCTTCACTTTCCAAAATTGCTAGGATTAAAATGGTGAAAATGATTTGTATTTATATGCAATTCTTCTAATTTCCCGTGCCGTAGTCCAGACCCATCATTGTCGGGGCCTTAAACATCGGTATGAAATATTAATTGTTTATTTTCAATCCTATCTTTTAATTTTTCAAAGATATTTATATAACGGGCAGCTTAAATGCATAATTAGGTCCAAGTACATAAGGGGGAGCTAAACCTAGTGTGAAAGTGTCAAGGTGACAATTTTTGATGCTACACTTAGGGACATATTTTTTGAAGTTGATTGCACTAATAAAACAAAAGAGACCCGGTTTTCCCAAGATCCGTCACTATGGGATGATGGATGGCAAAGTTTGTCACTGGAGGATAATTGTTCACTTCAACACATACTTTAATAATGAGTTGATGCTCAAAGATTTAGACTTGGATAGGTTGTCAGATGAAGGTTCAAGGGAGGAAAATGTTGATGTGTTGCAAGCACAAGTTGCACAACTGATACCTATTATGGAATTGGTGAGTCAAGGATAGGGGACAAAGTTATTTCTCCAACATCTTTAATATTTCCTAGAGGATGATGCTTTAATTGAGTTTAGAGTTGAATTTGCCCAAGTGATGGGAGAGGGGGAGCAAATTAGATATGTAAAGATCACTATTCTTATGGAGCTATTGCAGCTGCAAGATCTTGCTAGATACCTTGAGAAGGAGGTACAATATGTTCATTTTCTTGAAAGGTTTTTCCTTATGGAAGAAGACTATCTAGAACCAATGCACATCATTGAGTTCGTGTTGAATGTTTTGCTACATGATTGTTTCTACCTACCTAAACCATGGATCTCCATGTACATTTCATAGAGGTTTTTAGGATGTGAGTTGCCATGGTTAGAGTCCCAACTTCAACGGAGGGGCGATTACTTTTCCTAACCTATTAACGGTTTCATCTAGCTAATGTATTTCCTCTTTTCTTTTAGGTAGGTCGGTAGGTAGGTAGATGTCTTTTCCAATGTTGTCATGATGTTAAATTTATTGTTTTTTTAGTTTAGATATTAGAATAGGCTTGACTCTATTGCCCACAGATAAGACAAGCCAAATTTTTCTAGAGATTTTGAATATCTCCTATGGTTCAAGTTTGTCCCATGGTCTCTAGAAAGAGCCACTACTAGTGCCAATATTGACACCCTAGGGTACTTTGGTTTTCATGTCAAACTTGTTAGTATCCTTGCCATTTTAGTTAATAATTAGTCAAGTTATCCTTCTTATTAATCTATCAAGATATTAGGTCATGCCTTATTTTGTTTACTAATAGTGTTTGAAATCATTCATGGATGAGGAATGGCAAACTATGGCGATTCAAACTTTTGAAGGGTGGAATGTAATGTCCCCATTTTAGGGTTCTCTTGCTTTGCAGTTGGAGATGGTTTTTTGGGTTTGTATTTGCTTGATCAGAAGGGTGATTTGATGTTACCAATGAGCTCAGATGGTTTAGAGGAGTTATTTGATGCACTCAAAGGTTATTTTCGGCTTTTGGTTTGGGCTCCAAAATTCTTGGAGAGAGCGTCTATTTATAGTTATTCTTCATTGGGATCACTTTGGTGCAATTAGTTTCTAATTTTGATGCATTTTGGTAGTTCTGCAAAAATGTGTGTATTGATGGTTATATTTTAATTAAATTACTTAGGTTGCTTAAAATTAATTAAAATATTTAAAAAGGCCCTTAGTATTATAGCTCGTTGGAACCGGAATGAGATGCTTTAAATCAAGGATGCATTTAATAGGGATCTTGCATGTCAAAATATCACTATTTTAATGAAAAAAGTCATTTTCGGAGAAAATAAGGTGTTTAAATTAAAAAGTGCATTTTAAAAAAAAAGCTTCTAGAGAGTTTGAGAAAAAGTATAAAAGGAGGTTTTGGAGCTCATTGGGATATGCTTGGATTATTTTCTCACTTCTCATTTGGAAAGCTTTTCAAAAGCTTTTTGGTTTGTGGGTTGGAAACTCGAGGGCACCAGTTTCAGTAGTGAAACTAATCTACCCTAGATGGATTGTGGAGGAAGTCACTCAGGCTTTCTATAGGAGCTTATTTGCAATTTTGTGGGCCACTTTTCATGACAAATTTGGTGTTGAATGAACGTGTTGTGACCTTTTCACACATCACCCCATTCAAGATGGGGACCCCCTAATTTTTGCTCCATTCTGGTCTTTTGGCTTTGGTTCTCTCTGTCTCTGGTCGTGTTGTTCTTCCGGGGATGTCCCATCATTTGACCCAGGTTGAAATGTTAGCTAAGTTTGTGAAATTAAGGTTTTTACTCTTCAGGCTTGTTTGAGGTCAAATAAGGTTATCAAAGTAAAATCTGAGCATAGTTGTACAATCAGAAGGCTCAAGGCAGGATCCCGCTGAACAGATTCTGACAACTTGCTATTTTTTTAGCAATTCAGGGTTCAAGAGCGATTTTTAGGGTTTGAACGTATGATTTTCCAATGCATGATTGGAGAATATTTGTGGGTTTTTCAAGACCTTTGCAGTGATATGACATGCATGTTGAGATGATGACTTTCAATGGTTCAGCCTTCAAAGACTATTTTTAGGGTTTGCATGTAGAGTTTTTGAACGCATGTCAGGATATTCCTTATGGGTTTTGTGAGAGCTTCGCAGTGATGTGACTGGCAAGCAGAATGGATCATTTTTCAAGGACTTACTATTTTTAGCCAGTGCCCGCATGTGAGCCAATTTTTTGGGTTTTTTTGGGTTTTTTGAGATCCCATAGGCAGTTTAACATGCAAACTCATTAGACATCAGATTGATCACTTTTCGGGTGCTTACTATAAATAGTAGGTTCACTCCAACAACTCTTGACACTTCAGGTCAACAAGCAAATTGATGTACAATAGAAATCAAGTCAAACGGAAATAGTTCAGGGCACATGCAAGTCAAATTAGGGTTTCCACTATTATGCCTAAAAATAGGGGGTGAAACACAGAAGTTGTCAAAACAAAGTACACCATCATGATCAACATCTTTCAAGCTGCCTACTGGCAAAATTTGAGCAAAATCTGGATACTTACTATTTTTAGTAAGTCACTTTACTATAAATACCAGGTCTGTGCTGAAGGTAGGTGTGAACAGGTCACTTAAAACATCAAGGTCAAGTGGAGCAAATTTCAGGTCAAACGAAGCTGCAGAGGTCAATCAATTTTAGGGTTTGCTAAAAATAGCAGGATGGCTAAAAATAGCATACCAGTGTGGACAACGGGTATAAACAAGGTAGCAAGGTCATAAGAGGCATAATCACGCTTGCTCTAGCTCAAAACAGGTGAAAGGCCATGAAGATCCACACTTCTTCGGATTTACTAAAAATAGAAGGGCAAGGCATGGCTAAGGCGTTGGAAATTTATAGATGAAAACTGGCATGAGGATATGAGAAATACGCCCTTATGTAGAAAGCTTGATGAAAAAGTTTCCAGGTGTTAGGAAATTCCTACACACCCCCTCAAATGCGCCCAGAGAATGAGAAGGTGTTGATAAAATTGCTAAGTGTGAAAAATTCCCCCTCATAGGGTGAAATGCGCCCTCAAGTTCCCTCACCACATGCTATATGCGCCCAAAAGTTACTTGAGCATGGGTGAAATGCGCCCACAAGTGAGGAAGGCAAGAGAAAATATTCTAAGGCATGTAATTTCCCTCACACCCCCTCAAATAAGCCCTCAAATGGAAGTGGCATGGGTGAAATGCGCCCTAAAGTTCCTCCTCCCTATAGCAAATGCGCCAAGAATGAACAAGGCAAGGGGAAAAATGATTAAGGCGTGGGAATTCCTTCCCACCCCTCTAAATGCGCTCAAAGGTTCCTCCTTCACATGCTAGATGCACCCAAGATGTAGACACCCCCTCATATGCGCCCAAGATTGAAAGAGGAAGTGGCATGGGTAAAATGCGCCCAAGGAAGTTGGGACTTGAAGGAGAAAATTGCTAAGTATAAGACAAGTTTCCTACACACCCCCTCATATGCGCCCAAGATTGAAAGAGGAAGTGGCATGGGTAAAATGCGCCCAAGGAAGTTGGGACTTGAAGGAGAAAATTGCTAAGTATAAGACAAGTTTCCTAGCTGTGGAAATGCCCAAGGGATTAAAATGGAAGTTGATACATGAAATGTGCCCCTCATGGGTAGGTTGACACAAAAAAAATTAAAATTAAAATTTTCTAAGGCATTTTCAAAGGAGAGAGATACGCCTAGAGGAGATGATGAAGTTAGAATTTTCCGAGTGCAAGGTGATATGCGCCCGGGTGCAGGAGGCAAATTCTTCAGGAAGTCAAGAAAAAAATGCCAAGGCAGGAAAATGAAGGCTACAAGTAAGAAATGTGCTCAAAATAAAAATGCAATGAACCTTAGCAAATTTTATTATTTTTCAAAATAATAAAAATTAAACGTACTCCTTCGTTCGGATACACATGAAAACAGTGAGTTCTGAAGGGAAAAATTTTCTGGGTATTGGACATTTCCCACTGGGAGATGATTTAAATCTTTTCCACACCTTGCTCGTGTCGTTTTGATAGAGATTTCTATCCGGCGCCTATTTTAGTGAATTTCTTAGGCAAAATTAAAATTTCTCTAAGGCAAATGAGATGAATGTTTTTACAAACACACTTTGGCTTGTGAATTGAGCTAGATGATTGGAGTAATTTTGCAGAGTAAAATCAATTTCCCTAGCCAGATGAAATGAAATTGTTTATTAAGAAGTGATTGATTTAATATTTTAAAATGCAAACGTGATGAAGCAGGCCTGTGCAGGGGTGATGAATTTTCAAAGTTCTAGAAGTCAAACATTCTGATGCTTCGAATGACAAGTGTTGCGACTGGCAGAAGAAGGAACGGCCACTGATGCTCAATTTCAGCATGAGATTGAGGCGGCTCTTGAGGATGATGCTACTTTGGATTAGGATGCCCAGAGCTCAGGAGATACTGAGCCTCGTCGACACGTGGGCGTAGAAGAAATTCATGAGGTGGAGGCCGAAGTTGAGCAGCCCTTCGTTATTTCAGACTTACGGCAGGAGCTGCCAGAATGGCTAAGGGACAGGATGAGACATGATCATGTTGATGAGACTGATCCAACAGTTGAGATGGAAGAATTGTTGAGTAGGATCAGTGCACTTCCAACGAAGAAGGCCAAAAAGTTCTCTAAAATCTCAACTGATGAGGATGGCTCTCGGGCGTTACACGTAGCCGTGCCTAGGATAGAATGTGATTGAGATGAGGCTATTCCGGAGAATTATGTGATCATCACTATGGAACTTGGCCGCCCTACTGGAGCACAGGTGGTTGAGGAGTGCGACAATTCATATCAGGCACTTAAGGACAATTGCTCCATATCGAGGGCAAATACAAAAGATTGAAGATAGAGCACAAAACATTGATTGGCTATGTACAACACTTGTCTCGTCCTTGTAGGCAATAAAATCTGGCAATTGAGCTCCTAGCCGAATTTCCCAGAGAGTCAATCAGTGGCTCAGAAGATTTGAAAAGAATGGCACAAGAGGCAGATAAGTGGGTTGCCAATGTTCGTGCTGAGACATAAAAGTTTATGGAGGATCTTGCACATGCCTATCGGAAAGCCTCCGACATTATGGCAAGAATGGAGGCAGTTAACCACGCTTGGGGTGAGGCTCATATCTATCAAATGAGAGTTGTTCTTCGCTTAGGAGCTTTGATGCACACACCTCTACAGGCTTTGGTTGAGGGAGGCGTGATTCAGGTGGGTGATAGGTATGACTTCGCTGGCTGGTACTCATCAGTGGTCATGGGCCGAGGATTCTATGATGCATCACAGGCAGATTCGGTCAGGGTCAGAAAGGCCATGACAAATATTTTTGATGGAGTCCTCAATACGTTGGAGGCTATCTTTGCCAGGAGGCTGACTTCTGAGGAGGTAACTGCAGATGGTTTGAAGAATAGATTGGCACCATTCTTTTTTGAGGTGAAGGCCTTTGTCCAGGATGATTTCGAGAACACCTCCACCTTCTCCAACACTATTCAAAATACCCAGGATGCTCTAGTTGCCTGGAAGAAATCTTGTGCCCGACATGGGCAAACAGTTACAGTGTTGGAGTTTCAGTTGGATCATATCCCTCACATTTCAGATCAGGAAGTTGAGGCTGTGTTGACCAGGTTCATTGATTTTGCAGCCAGGGAAAAAGAGAAAGGAAACGCCCTTCTGGATGATGATCTTCTGGAAGGGGATGATGTGCATTGATTGCAGATAGTGGTTCCTGCAGAGGAGTGGAGAATCTCCGGTGCATTCATTGCCCCACTCCTCTCAGTGGCGGTTTTTAGGGCTAAAACCCTAATCAGGGCATATGTGGCTCAATTTGAGCCTTCCATTGTATTTGAATCTAAGCCGTCCACTGGCCTGGGCTTGATATAAAAGGGGCATCCCCCCTCATTTGTAATATATTAGAGTTAGACAAAATCAGAGATAGAGTTGAGCTACAGAGTAGAGAAGGCATTTAGTGAGTAGTTAGAAGTTAGCTTAGATTGAAGAGGAAATAAAACTTTACCTTTGAAAGTTTTGTAAACGGTTGTTGTGAACACTTTTCATAATATAAAGAGTTTCATTGCTTGGTGATTTCTTCTTTTGTTATGAGCAGGTAGCAAGGCTTTTTCATTTTTCCAATTCAAAGTAGATAGAGTCAAGTAGATTTTATTCCATGCAAGTAGTTGTTAGTTGTGGAATGTGGCGTTTGATTTGAGCAAGTCTTCTTTCATCCATACCACTAGCGGGCTCGCTGACGGTGAGTTTGCCCTGCGTGGTCAACTTGAGTATTGGCACTTAACTTCGATTGTGATTCATATGTCCATATGCATCGTTGTGATGGTATGTGCATGTTGTGTCATAATTTGAACACCTTTCTCATCCTTTGAAGATTGCACCGTTTTTGTAGAAGTTGTCCAAAGGGAGGCGAAGCAAAGTCTGGTTCGAAGCTTGTTGAAGTTGATCCTCACATTCCACCGGGAGGACTAAATTATAGAATCCCTATCCTTATTTCTTTTAAATTCAGCATTTTCCCGGTTAATCTAGGAATCAAAGCATCATCGTCAAATCATTCGTGTCTTAATTGCTTCACAAGTTGAACAATTGTGTAAGTCCCCTTGGAATACCCTACATATTCACATCAAACCAACTGAGGCTGTCCCCTTGCATAAGGAACCTTGGAGTTGAACGTATGATCTTTAACGCAATCTTAGCATATAAAATACTTTGATCAAGAGAGGATAGAGTATCCGTTGGAAACTTTATTCTGTGTTGGTGCGGTCATAAAACACCCGTCAATAGAATGCACTTCTGTCTGGTTTGAAGTAAGGGTTTGTATTGAGCAAAGCCTCTATTAATAGTACTGGTTTTTCTGGGCTACAACAACATCATATTCTTCTGCTATCCATTCTTCTTTGAGGTCGTGATATCTGGAAACCCTAGGCGCTGAGATTGGTGGCTGAGTTGGGTCTGGGTGTGGGAGTTTCTTCATTGCGTGAGCTCTTTCTGCATATTCAGACATATAAGAGGGTTGAGTTGTGGTATGTCTGCCTGGTGTGAGACATTAGAGTCCAGTTGTAGCCTTCTTCTTGCATCCCAGCAATGTATGTGCCTTCATTTCGATTTCTGAACCTATTCATGGCATTTCTGGAGTGTGTATGAATGTGTATCTGCTGTTCATAGTATTTTCTAGTGGATTTTAGACATAGTATCATCTGCTGCAAGTGTTTCAGTCTTACTTCGATTTCAAGTTCAGGGTATTCATTGTATTTTGGCATCTTAAATCAATGTTTCTTGGCTGTACATTGTATCAGGTCTGATAGTTAATTTGCTGTAGCTTCCTTAGTGAATGTATGTGAAAATCAGACTTCATAAACCCTCAAAGTACTGTAGTAAATCTGATATTACTTTGATGACACAGAACTGTGCATTGTATCGAGTTGAAAGGTGTCATCTTGCATTGTGTATTTCTCAGAAAAGTCTTTGAAATTAGTCTGAGTATCAATATCTGAGTTTGTGACAATCTGATATTAAATTCTGAGCCGCCTTTCATTGAAAAATCAGTCATTGTTAAAGTGAGAAATATATCAGAATTATTTACCTTTGCTGTTCATGTGTATGCAATGTCACTTCCATCATTATCTTTTTGTTTTGGTGCAATGAAATGAAATAGTTTAATAATATGAAACTTCTATCAAACTAGAAAAATTGCAAAACTTTACACCTCCCAGAAAGGAGCATTATAGTGGTATCAGAGCCATTGGTTCTGACAGCCAGTGGGGTTCAATTCCATATTGGCATAGCAAAAAATTCTGATAAGAAATGTGGTTACCAATTGTTTGCTTTGGTGAGTGGCCAGCACTTAGTCTTTTCAGTTGCAGCAGGGTGTTGATTAACTTATTGGGAAAGATGAAGTCTACACAGGAGCTTTTAACAGAATTAATGCAAACTCTTCAAGACTATGATAGGAATTTAATGAAGTTATTAGAGCATCCTGAAAGGCTAGAGTCTCTTCTTGCTGAAGAAAAGAAAGCATATACTAAGGTAAAGAAGTATACCAACACAGGTAAGAGGGAATCTAATCACCAATGCACAGGTAGAATGGTGAAGAGATTAGAGGAAGAGCAAACAGTCACAGATGAGGTGGTTGGAAAAGAGATTCAAGAGGTGGAAATTGTTTGTGATGGTTACGACGCTTCTAAGAATGAGGATGAAGTTAGTTCTTCAAGTGCTCCTAGTAACGAAGTTGAGCACATTGAACTTCACAGTAATGAGGAAAATAGACAATCTGCTGATTTGGAATTCGTTAAATCAGCAAATGAGGATGTAGGGACAAACTATCAAAAGAATGATTTCCACAATGTTTCCTTCCAGCAGAGCAATACCATGGACATTGGGGAAAAAGAGTCACTTGTTGCTTCTACAAGTGAGGTGTACACGAGTCTCTATGTTAGTGAAGTAGAGATTGTCATTGATAAGCCTTGTGGGGAGGAGATGGATTCGTTTAAGGATAGTGTATTCATTCATAACGTTGTCCCGTTATCTTTGTTTGAGGATTGCAAGGCATCATCTAGTGAAAAAACTGAATTTGATGATGACATGGTTCCTACACATGAAGGCAAATCAGAAAATTTAACAAGTGGCAGCCCAAATAACCTTGATGAACTCGATCAAAGACCTCTAGCATTGCAAGATTTGAAGGACAAACTTGTGGTTACAAATGAGAAAGTTGTGCAAGTGTTAGCAAGGGCAAATGATATTCATAAATGCGTTGAAGATCTCATTTGGAAAACTCAAATTGAGGAGAGGCAAAAAGAAGTTGCAAGTGGAGTCACTCATACCCATTTGTGGACCCATTTGTACTCTATCAAAGAAGCATTGGAAATGATGAAATCAGATTACTTGCAATTGCTTATGTTGCAAGAGTTTCGCCTTTGGTCTCCTTGTGCTGTGCAGCACGACGCTTGGGTTCGTGACATGGCTTAACCGCCTCCTGTGGATCTTGGATCTTGTATAAATCTAGCGGTTGTATCAGGCATTAACAGGTTGATATTTTTGTGCAACAGCAGCCGCCTGTTCAACAATTGGTATTAGAGCTGAGGTCACAGGTTTGAACTCCTCGCTTGTGTTGGGGAGGGATTGTTGCAAGAGTTTCACCCTTGGTCTCCTTGTGCTGTGCAACGCGGCACTTGGGTTCGTGACATGGCTTAATCGCCTCTTATGGATCTTGTATAAATATGGTGGTTGTATTGGGCATTAATAGGTTGATCTTTTGGTGCAACGAAAACCACCTGTTCAACAGTGTATGGATAGGGATTTAGCTTTCAATTATGCTGAAGGCAAAGAAAAATAAGCTGATGATCTTTGCTTACAATTGAGTATGGCTCACTTTTCTTTATACCAAACGGAAAATTCTTTTCCTATTGCAGCCATACCCATGGTTCAAAAACATGATGCATGGACTTCAGAGATTAAACACATTATTAGAGGGATTGATGAACTCCATAAAGATGGAATGTTGCATAATGATTTCAGCAGTTCACCTATTGGAGAGGTTCAATATGTGGATAAAGATTGGAATTGGTTGGAGGATAATTTCTCACATGAAGGTGTAGCTTGCAGCCTTGAGATAGCTGTTATGACAGGTAACGAAGACATATTTGGAGGTAATGAAGAAAATGTGGATCATATGAGTGTTAACAACAGCCTATTGTCTTTGTATGATCGTGATATACTTCTTGGATCTATAAGTAATGATGAACATCTTGAACGGGAAGAAGATATGCCTGAAATCCATGAAGACGTTGGTGAAAGGTATGAACTTGATGCTAATTCTTTGATTGTGAACAATAGACCCATATCTTCATATGATTTGATTCCTCATAAGATGATAGATGAAAATTTTATGGGTGACATTGGACCTCATCTTGTTGATATTCAAAATTTTATGGTTAAGCATGAAATGGTGTTTGAGGGCTCAAGTCATTTACGTGATATGATGTTTTATAATGGTTTCACTATTCCTTATTTCATGAAAGCACATAGCAACAATGTGCACCAAATTGAGGATGAGTGTTTAGACTTGTTCCATTGGTCTCCTGCCTACTCATTGACGTTTAAGGGCTGTGTTGTGGTGCTAATCATGAAATTTTCAGACTTTGCATTGATGTTTGCAGTTGGTTGCATGGATTGGTGTGCCTGTGTTTGTCACTATAGCACTTGGAATTTGAATGATGATGATACCTTACTAATTTATTACAATAGAGGCAATTCTAAGAAGGTGATAAATTAGATTTTCAGACTTAACACACCTGACATCAATTGTAGCAGCTACAATGATGATGTATGTGTGAGTATGTTTGGTGATAATCACAGGATTTGGGATCCAGGGATAGTTTTTCAGGGGTGAGATGTTGATTCAGAATTGGAGTGGTGGACAAAACCTCGGAGTTGGTGTCGCTGTCCATTTTTCAATCAGCCTCCTTGGGGCAATGAATGGTTCCATGCAGATGAAATGGCCAATAGCTCCAGCCCAACAATGGAGAAATTCTCAGTTGGAGTTGGATGGTAGAGGGGTAATACTTTATGACAATTGCTGCCCTAGTATTCCAGTGTGGTTTTTGGCAACTTCAATTTATGAGCAGTTGGACCTCAAGTACTTACAGGCTCCATGGTAGCAGATGGTGGGAGGACCCACAGAGTTAGGGCAATTGTTTCCAGCTCTCACTAGTAGGAGCGATAGTAACTATATTCAGACTGGATTTACGATGAGTATATTTTTTGATGCTACTGTGATGATTGCAGTCGGTTGGATGAGTTGGTGAGCTCAATATGAGCATATTGATACCTGGGGCTTAGGTATCGATGAGAGGTTGTAAGTCTATTATTGGGGTGGCATTGTCAGGATGTACGATTTCAGGGATGACATTGTTATTATCGGCCTCTGATTAGGGACTAATTTGTATCACCTTTGGAACATTATGAGGAGATTTGTTGAGGGCTACTCTTTGGAGTTGAGTAGAGTATGTTTCCTATTGCCTAGGATTGAGTTAGACAGTGGGATTTCATATATGGAGGCGCCTTGGCAAGAGATTTTCCAAGATAGAGACTACAACCCTAGCAGGTATTTCACTATGGGTGTAGGCGATGTTCACTTTTTCGGGTCGCAGGAATTGATAACGTAGTTGGAGTGTGATGCGTTATTTGTTTTTATCAGAGTAGTGCAATGACAACATGGTGGACATTTGCACAGATTGACTTGGGATCTCGGGATTAAACTTAGGTTCAGTTAGTTTCAGTTGGTTACTATTGTGGATACCTTGGCATTGCTTGAGGACAAGCAATCTTTGGGAAGGGTGGATTGTAATGTCCCCATTTTAGGGTTCTCTTGCTTTGCAGTTGGAGATAGTTTTTGGGGTTTGTATTTGCTTGATCAGAAGGCTGATTTGATGTTACCAATGAGCTCAGCTGGTTTAGAGGAGTTATTTGATGCTCTCAGAGGTCATTTCCAACTTTTGGTTTTGGCTCCAAGATTCTTAGAGAGAGCATCTATTTATAATAAGTCACTTGGTCGGCTCCAATCATCTTTATTCTTTATTGGGATCACTTCGGTGTAGTTAGCTTCCGATTTTGATGCATTTCGACAGTTCCGCAAAAATGTGTGTATTAATGGTTATATTTTAATTAAATTATTAAGGTTGCTTAAAATTAATTAAAATATTTAAAAAGACCCTTAGTATTATAGCTCGTCGGAACCGAGATGAGATGCTTTAAATCATGGATGCATTTAACAGGGACCTTGCATGTCAAAATATCATTATTTTAATGAAAATGTAATTTTCAGAGAAAAAAAAGGTGTTTAAATTAAAAAGTGCATTTTAAAAAAGAAGCTTTTGGAGAGTTTGGGAAAAAGTATAAAAGGAGGTTTTGGAGTTCACTTGGATATGCTTGGATTATTTTCTCACTTCTCATTTGGAAAGCTTTTCGGAAGTTTTTTCGTCTGTGGGTTGGAAATCCTAGGGCACCAGTTTCAATAGTGAAACTAATCTACCCTATCTGGATTGTGGAGGAAGTCACTTAGGCTTTCTATAGGAGCTTATTTGCAATTTTGTGGGCCACTTTCAGTAACATATTTGGTGTTGAATGAACACACTTCTGTTTGGTTTGAAGTAAGGGTTTGTATTGAGCAAAGCCTCCATTAATAGTAGTAGTTTTTCTGAGCTACAACAACGTCATATTCTTCTGCTATCCATTCTTCTTTGAGGTCGTGATATCTGGAAACCCTAGGCGTTGAGATTGGTGGCTGAGTTGGGTCTGGGCATGGGAGTTTCTTCATGGCGTGAGCTCTTGCAAATTCAGACATATAAAAGGGTCTGTTGTGACCTTTTCACACATCACCCCATCCAAGATGGGGACCCCCTAATTTTTGCTCCATTCTGGTCTTTTGGCTTTGGTTCTCTTTGTCTCTGGTCTTTTGTCCTTCCGGGGATGTCCCGTTTGACCTCAGTTGAAGTAATTGACAAATTTAAGGTTTCTATCCTTTAGGCCCGTCCGAGGTCAAGATTGAGTTACTCGGGTGAAATCTAAGTGCAGCAACACATTCAGAAAGCTCAAGGCAGAATCCCACTGAAATCCTACTGAAATCCGACCACTTACTATTTTTAGTAAGTGCCTAATTCGAGGCTTGTTCCTCAGGATTTCAAGATTCTAACTACTTCAACATGTTCAGGCAGCTTCAGAGTGCCTACACGCGAAATTTGAACGGATTCAGACAACTGGCTATTTTTAGCAGTTCAGCCTTCGAGGGCTATTTTCAGGGTTTAGACAAGCACTTCTCCGATAAATGACAGGAGAATTGATCTAGGTTTTCCAAGACTTTCGCGATGATGTAGCATGGAAGCCGAGATGGTGACTTTCAGAGGTCAGCCTTCCGAGGCTATTTTTAGGGTTTGCATGCAGGAATTTTCAATACTTGACCGGATATTCCATCTGGGTTTTGCGAGAGCTTCGCAGTGGTATGACATGCAAATGGATCGGATAAGTTTTCAGGGACTTACTATTTTTAGCCAATGCCAGAACTTTGACCAGTTTTTTGGGTTTTTCTGGGTTTTTTGAGATCCCACAGGCACTGTGACATGCAAACTCGTCCGACATCCGATGGACCACTTTCTGGACACTTACTATAAATAGCAGCTCCAGTCCGGCAGCTACCTAGCACTTCATTCCAGCGAACAGAACGACAAGCAGTAGAAATCAGAGCAACCAAGGGCAGTCAGGAGCACATGCAAGTCAGATTAGGGTTTCCCTGCCATGTCTAAAAATAGATGAAGCGAAATGTAGAGATGTCAGAATGAAGCACGCCACCATGATCAGCATCCCTCGGGCCACCTACTGGCACATTTTGAGCAAAGTCGGAGGACTTAATATTTTTAGTAAGTCAAGACACGGTTATAAATAGCAGGTTTGCGCCGAAAGTTGGTATGAACAGAGCACTCAAGTTATCAGGATCAGACATAGCAAGTTTTAGGTCGAGCGGAGCTACTGAAGCAGGCAACTTTGAAACTTACTATAAATAGAAGGTGGCTAAAAATAGCGCGTCATCACCAGAAGCAAGTATGAACAGGTCTCTCACAGCATCAAAAGCAACTGGAGCGAATTTCAAAGCAAATAGAGATACGAAAATTGATCAATTCTAGGGTTTGCTAAAAATAGCAAATGGCTAAAAATAGCATGTATTGTGCCGGATAGGATGTGAACAGAATGGCAACACCAGATGGAGGCACAACCACGCCAGTTCCAGTGCAAAGCAGGGTGAAACGCAATGAAACCCAAATTTTACTAAAAATAGAAAGCCAGAACAGGGTTAGGGCATTGAAAATTCATAAATGATAACTGGCATTAAACACCTTCATACACGCCCAAGAGAAATGAAAGATACAAAAATTTCTAAGTATGAGATTTCCTTGAGCAAGGATGAAATGCGCCTTCAAGAGGCATAGAAATTCTTCTAAGGCAAGAGATTTTCCTCCTCATACCCCCATATGCGCCCAGGGAAAGTGAAAGGTCACCCGAAGACATAGAAATATTCACTGAGACATCAAAATTTCCTAAGGCATCCTCAAATGCGCTCAAAGGAAGGAAGTTGCCAAGGCTAAATGCGCCAAGGGGAGGTGAAAAGTCACCATGGGCGTAGTATTTTCCTCCTCACAAGCCAATATGCGCCCAAGGCAAAGAGATTTCCCTCTCACACTAGCAAATGCGCTCAAGGAAGCTGAACAGTCACTCTAGGCGTGGAAAGTTTTTCACATGTGATGAATGCGCTCAAAGAAGGAAGTCAACACCCTCATATGCACCAAGAGGAGGTGAAGAGCCACTAAAAGGGGGCGGAATTCCTTCCAACACTAGCAAATGCGCCCAAGAGTGGAAGCATCATAGGCTAAATGCGCCCAAGGAAGCTGAAGGGTCACAAGATGGAGGTGCCTTCCTTTGCAAAGGTGATATGCGCCCAACATGGAAGTTCACTAAGCCATATGCGCCAGAGGGAGGTGAAGAGTCACCCAAGGCATGGGAATTCCTCATGACACCCTCATTTGTGCCCTCAAAGTTCCTCCTCTCTATAGCAAATGTGCCTAAAGGTAACCTGGTAACAAGGTAAAGGTAAAAACATTGAAGGTGAAAGAAAAAAAGCGCCGAGGGTAAAGGAAGTTTTCTCCTCAACATGTGAAATGCGCTTGAAAATAGAAGTCCTCTATGAAGAATGCGCTAGAGGAAGGTGAAGGGTCACCATGTGAAATGTGCCAAGGGAGAAAAATAACACTAAGGGTGGCGTGATTTTGAAAATACTAAGGCATGGGAATTCCTCCTACCCATGGAAAATGCGCCCTAAGGTGGAAATTAACACATGAAAATTCGCAAAGGTAAGGTGTTAGCCTCTAGGCGTGACAATGCCTAAGGGGTAAAGGCAAAGGTTGATACATAAGATGAAGTACACCCCTCATGGGTAATTTAAAATGAAATTTTCTAGGATTTTTTTTTCCTAAAGCAAAAATTGCCAAAGCGTGAAGATGATTGAAGTGGAAGTTGACATGCCCAAATGCGCCCTTCAAGGGTAAAATAATTAAATTTAAATTCCTAAGGCATTTTTTAAAGGGAAAATGAAGAATACGCCTAGAGGATGATGCTAGTTTCCAGAGTGAGAAAAATCTTCAGAAGGAAAGTTCTTCAAGAAAAAAAATCAAGAGAATTTGCCAAGGCCAAGAAATGGGAAATTATAGGAGTGGAAGACATTCGGAGGATAAGATTAAAAACATTAGCCATTTTTATTATTTTTAAATAATAAAAATTAAAAGAACCCCTTCGTCTAGATACACATGAAAACAATGGATTTTGGGAAGATTGTTCTTCTGGGTATTAAACGTTTGCAATTCAGAAGTGAGTCAACCTTACTCCACGCCATGTCTACATCGTTTCGATGGATATTTTGCCCAGTGCCTATTTTAAATAAAATTCCTAAGGCGAAATTGAGAGATTTCTCAAAGGCAAACGAGCAAAATGAATGAGAGGCCCTTCGTTAGAAGTTTTGAGCTAGACAATTTTGCCAAAGCAAAGATAAGATCAAATGACTTAGCCAAACAATTCGAAATTGTTCAAGGAGGTGAACGATTTAATATTTTAAGAAATCAAATGCGACGAGGCAGGCCTATGCAGAGATGATGAATTCATAATTCTAGAAGATGCCTCAAATGACAAGTGTTACAACGGAGGAAAGAGAGGGAAAATGAATTCGAAAATTTGCTAAGTATAGCCTCTCAGGAATTCGACCAGGCTATAAGATTTTAAAATCCTCTTCATTCCTCTCACCAGTTGCTGAATGCAAAATATTGGCTAAGTAAAAGTATGAATTTCTGAGGAGGTTGCAATTGCTGAGAAGTTCGAAATTGTGAGAGAGCTGAAGGAGAAGTGCAAATTTGTAAAAGTTGAAGTTGCTGAAGGAAGTGCGACTTAACTTGCTGAGGCTGCAGTTGCTGAGAGGCACGAATTCCCAAGTTGCCAGTTGCTACATTTGCTGAGAAGGTACGAATTTGCAAAAGGTCTCAAGTTGCTGAATGCTGAAGTACGACTTGAGAAGAAAGTTTGAAGTTGCTGAAAGTTGCTAAGTTTGAAGGAGAAGTACGAACTTCAAAGGAGAAGTTTCAGATTTGCTGGAAGTAAAATTGCTGCAAACAAACATTTCCAAGTATTTGGCATTGCGTTGTTGCAACCAGAGAAGAAACTTCTAAAAACGTTGAAGTAAATAGGCGTAGTTGAGGTTTGCAGCTGAAGAATGGCCGAATCAAGCAGAAGAGCTGCAGGTAGAAACAACCACACCGAGTCCAGACAGGCTGTGATCAAGAAATTGGGCAAGTCATTCTTGCTAGAATCCAAATTTTCATCCAAGCTCGGCAAGCTAGCTGACACGAACTTAGGCTCATTCAACATGGAAGCATTTAGAAGGAGGATATTGGGAACTGGAGGCCATCACCCATCAGTGACTTCGGACAGTATTGTCAGAAGTGGACTGTACGCAGCTACCAACTTTCCGCCAGCTATCCGATGTCCAGAACTCATCATGGAATGCGCCTACCACTACAATGCAGAATAGAGGACGGTCACTTCGCCAGATGGCAAGGTGCTGGCCAACCTGACACCTGAAGCAATCGGAGAGGCATTCGGGATTCCAGTTCATGAGAAGATGATCTACAAGACGAAAGAGAGACCTGGAAAGATCTACTCATCCACCACAGACCGGTGTGCTGATTTGATAAACACTAGGTGGATGATTAAACCCAAGCCAACTCGCACTAAATTGCCCAAGCAGATAGTCTCAGAGGACTTGAGACAGGAATTTGGTGATCTCATTATGATGCTGACCAGAGTTGGAGGATGCCCCCAAGCGTTCATCTTTGAACCTTGGATGTTCTATTTTGTCAACTTGGTGTTAGAGGGAAAAGATTACATGGATTGGGCACTGACGATTAGTGATAACATACATGAGCAGCTTCGTGGTGTGAGGAGAACGAAGACATTTTACATGGGCTCCTACCTTGTCTATATGCTGGCTCGCATGACGAGATACAGAGGGATCTCTTACAAAGAACCAATTGGTTGCGGATCCCATCAGTTTAAAATATATGAAGCTTGTCCACAGTTGCATCTGACAAGCACAACTAATTACAAGAGGGTTAATGATGCCTTTACAATGCATATCACGAGGACCTTGCAGCAGAGAACCCACCACAGAATATCAAGGGAGGCACAAGAAATGATTGAGAAATTCGGATGTTGGTTTATCCAATTTCCAAAATTCACCTACATAAGGCTGCAAGGATTTTCCTCCTATCCATATAGAATGCCTCGGTATCCCACAAACAGGATAGTGATGCTGGAAGTATCTAGGCAACTGATTGCCTATGATAAGATTCAGAAGAAGAAGAAGAAAGGTGGACTCGGATTCTCGATTACTATGGGAAATTCAGATGAAATCTGTCCATCGCTGCAAGCAGCAAGAGAGGCAGAAGCGGAGCTCCAATTCTTCCACCTTTCCTATCACACCAACAGGCATTACTACGATCCCCACAGAAACATCAGGTGGATATTGACAGAAGAGTTCAGGCACAAGGTGCAAATCGAAGACTTTTGGGCTAGTGCAGCGGATGAGATCGAGGTCAGAAAGAGGATGTTCTCTCGGATACCGTTGGGGATGGTCAGAGAGTGTGAGATCATCCCAGTGCCAGATCAGATTGAGGAAGATATAAACGTAGTACAGGTTGACTACGAGACAGTAAGAGATACACCTTTACCTCTCCCAGATTGGTCTGAGCCAGAGATCACTGACTTGGATACACTTTGTATCCCAGTCTTAACATTTACACGGAGTTGGGTAGAGAGGCATGTCAGTCGACTCAAGGGAAGGTCAATTCCCCTTACCTACAATTTGATGGGGGATAGCAGATTGCAGACAACTAATCAGAGGAGACGGAGTAACCCAACTCCAGAGCCTAGAGGAAAGGAGCCAGTTCGACCCGAGCCTGTGGTAGTTGAGGAGTCCATGCATACACCATCTCGGACACACTCTCCAAGCTTACAAGAGGTGTCGTTATTTGTTGATCAGAGGGACAGATTGGATGTAGAGCAGACGGTGCGAGTAGAGAGTCAGCCACCTCGTAGAGAATCAGTGGGTTAGAGCATCAACATGCCCCAAGAAGATCATCAACAGGAAAATCAGCAAGAGACGGATGAGGGGATGGCTACTGATACTCAATTTCAGCAGGAAATTGAGGCGGCTCTGGAGGGTGATGCTACTTCAAATCAGGATGCCCAGAGCTCGGGAGACACAGAGCCTATTGATGACGGCGAGCCTCGTCAGAACGATGGCAGAGGAGAGGTTCACGAGGTAGAAGCTGAGGTAGGACAACCTTTTATTATATCTGACATGCGGCAGGAGGTGCCAGAATGGCTAAGGGATAGGATGAGGCGTGATCCTGTAGATGAGACCGATCCCGCAGCCGAGATGGAGGAGTTGTTACAGAGGATCAGTGCACCTCCAGCAAAGAAAAAGGCTAGGAAGCTCTCCAAGATATCCACAGATGAGGATGGATCCCGAACCTTGCATATGGCAGTTCCTCGGGTAGAATGCGATAGAGACGAGGCCGTTCCTGAGAACTATGTTGTGACAACCATGGAATTAGGCCGCCCTACTGGAGCACAAGTGGTAGAGGAGTGCGATAATTCCTATCGAGCACTCAAGGATAGATTGTCCCATGTTGAGGGCAAATACAAAAGGTTGAAGGTAGAGCACAAGACACTGATTGGCTACGTATAACAATTGTCTCGTCCTTGTGGGCAAGAAAATCCGGCAATTAAGCTTCCAGCTGAGTTTTCCAGGGAGTCAATTAGTGGGTTAGAAGATTTGAAGAGAATGGCACAGCAGGCAGACAAGTGGGTTGCCAGTGTGCGTACAGAAACAAGAAAGTTCATGGAAGATCTTGCACATGCCTATGGGCAAGCTTTCAATATTATGGCTAGAGTGGAGGCAGTTAACCATGCTTGGGGTGAAGCTCGCATCTATCAGACGAGAGTTGTTCTTCGTTTAGGGGCTTTGATGAGCATACCTCAACAGACTTTGGTTGAGGGAGGTGTTATCCAACAGGGAGATAGATACGACTTCGCCAGATGGTATTCGTCAGTAGTCACAGGCCGGGGATTCTATGATGCATCACAGGCAGATTCTGTCAGGGTCAGAAAGGCCATGACGAACATCTTAGATGGAATTATCAACACATTAGAGGCGATCTTTGCCAAGAGGTTGACTGTTGAAGAGGTAACTGTAGATGGATTGAAAGACAGATTGGCGCCATTCTTCTCTGAGGTGAAGACCTTCACACAGGACGATTTTGAGAACACAGCCACGTTCTCCAGTATCATACAGAACACCCAGGATGCCCTTGTTGCTTGGAAAGAATCATGTGCTCGGCATGGGCAAACAGTTGCGGTTTTGGAGTTTCAGTTGGATCACATTCCTCCTATCTCCGATCAGGAAGTTGAGGCAGTCTTGGCGAGATTCATCAGATTTGCAGCCAGCGAGAAGGAGAAAGGAAACGCCCTTCTGGACGATGACCTTCTGGAAGGAGACGACGTGCATTCATGGCAGGGTGTGGTGCATTGATGAGGAGTGGAGGGCGCATTCATTGCCCCACTCCTCTCGGTGGCGGTTTTTAGGGCAGAAGCCCTAATTAGGGCATGGGTGGCTCAATCTGAGTCTTTTATTGTAATCAGATTTGAACCGTCCACTAATTGGACTCACTATAAAAGGGGCATCCCCCCTCATTTGTAAACAGTTAGAATTAGAATCAGAGATAGATCAGAGCTAGACAGAGATAGAGATTGATAGAAGTTAAAGTAGAGCTAGGAGTTAGCTTAGTTGGAAAGGAAAGAAAGACTTTCCCTTTGAAATTTTTTGCAAAAGATTGTTGTGTAAGACTCTCATGATATAAAGATTTCATTGATTGGTGACTTCATTTTGTGTTGTGGGTAGTTGACGAGATCTTTTCCTCTTTCCAATTTGAATAGAGTAAAGTAAAGTAGATTTGTTTTCATGCAAGTAGAGTTAATTGTGGAATGTGACATTAGTTTGGGCGTATCTTCCCGTATCCATGCCACTGGCGGACTTGCTGACGGTAAGTCTGCTCCTGCGTGGTCGACTGGAATCTCAGCACTTAACTTCGGTTGTGTTCAATGTGCCCACTTGCTTCGTTGTGAAGGGGTGTGCATGGTGAATCTCAATTTGAACATCTCATCCATCCTTTGAAGATTGCACCAGCTTTGTCAGAGTTGTCCGAAGGGGAGACGAAACGAAGTTTGGTTTGAAGGCTGTCAAAGCTAATCCTTGCATTCCACTAGTAGAAATAGATTGTAGAATTCCTATCCTTACCTCCTTTAAATTCAGCATTTCCCGATCCGTTTAAATCCCAGAGCATCATAGTCAAAATCCTTCATTTGCTTGAGCATATAAGGTTGAACGATTATGTAAGTCCCCTTGGAATACCCAGCATATTCACATCAACCAACTGAGTCTATTCGCATTAAAGGAACCTTGGAGTCGAACGCATGAACTTTCACGCAATCTTAGCATGCGGAACACTTTGATCAAGAGAGAATAGAGTGACTGTTGGACATTTTATTCTGTGCTGGTGTTGTCATAAAACACACGTCAACAGGGTCGAGTTGTGGTATTTCTGCCTGGCGTTAGACATTGGAGTCCAGTCACAGCCTTCTTCTTGCATCCCAACAATGTATGTGCCTTCATTTCGATTTCTGAACCTATTCATGGCATTTCTGGAGTGTGTATGAATTTGTATCTGTTGGTCATGGTATTTTCTGGTGGATGTCAGACAGTATCATCTGCTGCAAGTTTTTCAGTCTTACTTTGATTTCAAGGTCAGGGTATTCACTGTATTTTGGCATCTTAAATCAATGTTTCTTGGCTGCACGTTGTATCAGGTCTGATAGTTAATTTTCTGTAGCTTCCTTAATGAATGTATGTGAAAATTGGACTTCATTAACCCTCAAAGTACTGTAGTAAATCTGATATTACCTTGACACAGAACTGTGCATTGTATCGAGTTGAAAGGTGTCATCTTGCATTGTGTATTTCTCAGAAAAGTCTTTGAAAAATCAGTCTGAGTATCAATATCCGAGTTTGTGGCAATCTGATATTAAATTCCGAGCAGCATTTCATTGAAAAATCAGTCATTGTTTGTAATGCCCAAAACTTTACACCAAAATAAATTTAAGAACAAAGCACTAATTTCAAATTTCGTTCACTTATGCTTGCAAAACTCTCAAAGTTTGCTACCAACGCATGCACTATAAGAAGGCAAACAACTTCCGACTAGACATAAACTATAATTCTTTTAGTTAGACAACTAAATTTCTTAGACTATCATGGTCATCTTGAGAGGAGACATGGAATCCACGTCTCCAATGTAGATTAAATACTTCATCGAACCCAAAATTAATCTAAAACATTATATAAGTCGCATGCCAACAATAACATATATATATATATTAGTAGTAATTACAAGAATAATAAGAAAACAAACCCTAGGGGCCAGACCTAGTCCTCGGGGGCTCGTCTTAGATGGCCTTGCCTACGTATATACTTCGCAGAGGCATCGTAGTTCGACTGGACTTCGACCATCTCACACATGGTTGGATAACAAAGGAATATAATCGCTAGGTTAAAAATATGGCTCAACATCAACTTCAATCATAATCTACTATAATAAGATATAACATAATTTTTGGGATAAGGATTATTGCCAATAGGGGTATTTAAATTATCATTATGATAACAACTGACCGAGAATGATATCTTGTGAATAACAAAACAAATTCATAGATTAAAAAAAAGATATCCAAGGCTAAAATAACATTGATTGGAATATGAAAATTTAATGGAATTAATGGAAGGCCACACATACAAAGATAAGATGTGGTGATGATGGACAATACAAGATATCTAAGCCACTATTGACTTATAGAACAACTTAATCATATAATGTTCCAAAAAACCAACTTAACAATCAATACTGAGAATTTTTAGTTGGTATTTATTTAAATCCCATTGAGTACTAAATTGGTAGCTTGACAATTAATGCTACTACACACAATTAAGGGTAACTAACCTAAGTATTATCATGTTTTTTATTCATCAACGCCTCAAATGTACAAATTATTATATAGTTAGGTGATATGAAAATTGACAAATACGTTTCTTTTAACCTTCAAGTTGTCAAGAGGAAGATTGGTCATGCAGGAGGATTAAAATATTGCCCTAACCTCTCAAGTTTGTATAACATTAATAACCAAATTTATGTTTTAGATAATATCAAGTAACCTAACCTTTCATCTAATATGTATTGTTAAGTCTATTTGATTCATTATCTTATATATATATATATATATATATATATATATATCTTCTTTGCACATATATTCCATATACCTTATGAATTAATTTAAATTTATTATAATAATAATGATTAATTTTTAGAATTAATTAAATTATTTCTTATATATATATTTCATACATATTACTTTTACTTTTAAAGAAAAACTGAAAATAAAGAACAAAAGAATATTCATTTATTGTTTTAAAAAGAATGGTAAAAATACTTAACCTTTACCCCTATACATACCTTTGTTTAATTTTACATTAAAATATGAGTGGGATATATTCTCTTTATCCCCTTTTTTAATTTTAGGATTATTCTACGTGAGGATTAGATTGAAGACTTTTAAAAGTTAAAGTGAATGGGGTAGACGTGGAGCCCCAAAATGGGAATTTTCCAATCCCTCTCCTATTACAGTAGGAAAATTTCATTCATGGTTTTGTTTCTTTTATAATGATTAACTTTGTCTCGTGCATTAACTGCGTTAAAAAAATATTATTGTTACCAATTTCCCTATTCAGTCATGAATGAACAAAATTTACGAATGCTATTCTCCATCGTTGATGGCTACAAGATAAAAGTCATTACTAAAATCAGTGATATGAATTTAAATCCGTAACTCTATGGGCAAGGGTATTAACTATCAGCACAGCTTAAATAACCAAATGAACATAAATTTCATTCCACAGCTAAAAAGATCTCTATGTGAAGATTTAACACGGGTAAAACCACCAAAATCACTACCTTCAATTAATGGGTACACATTATTTTAGAATAAAATTAAAACACAGTAAAAGTGATCCAACCATGAACAAATTGTTGAATAGAATGTTAACAATTATATGTAGCTCAAATTTTATCAATGTTATTAATTAGAATCATAAGGCGATATGTAAAATAAGAAAGAACCAATAACTAGTATGGATTTGTCCTCAACTATATATTGAGTCCGGTGAAGTGATATCACTAGTTAATCATTTATGTGACTTATGCCTTTACTCGATGTAAATCTCTCCAATGTTGAAGGTTCTATATACAGCATACAGTGGTATCAAAATGCCCAAAACAAAAATAGTGTTGGCAAAATAAAGTTGCACTAGATTTTTAAAATAAGCAAACAGAACCACTCTAAATTATGAAACAACACAAACAAATTTCCTCTTTTTCTTCTGTTCTCTCTTTTCACCTTCCCTTTTTATTTTCTTTTATTTTCCTACGCAGTAGAGTGGGTATATTGAAATCTCATGGCCTGCATTTCCTTCAAGCCTATGTAGGGCGTTCAACTTTCCCCAAGTTGTTGTGTTTTCAGGATACTCAATTTTATGCGAGGCAACATAATGAAATGGTTTATTTTACCTTTCTTTTGTGTTCTGTTTATTTATTATATTTTAATATATAATAGGAATTTTTATTTATTTATTTGTTTTAACCTACATCACAATAGAAGTTTCCATTGGATTGAAATGAATTGAGAAATCTAATAGCAATTCAAGGAAATGTTTTATGGCCATAGATTTATTTTCAGATGTTCAAACGTAGGCTATCATTGAAGACACAGGTCATGGAAGATGTAAATGAGATTTCTTCAACTAATCTACCAGTCAGCCCATTATTGCACTCAGAAGCCACCACATACTAGAACTAAAAGATAAAACAAATTCAAAGGTAAGAGAATGCACACCATCAAGAGTAGTTTCAATAATCTAGTTTTCTAGTTCCTCCTTTATAGTATAGATCTATAAATCGATAAATAAATATACTGTGCAACCACAACCTAGCATGATTGAGAAAACCTTTCATCTTCCAAGAAAACAGAGAAGAAGTAACTTTTTGAGATCTCAAAGCGTAAAGTTAAAATTCTTACAAATTTAACGAAGGCCTAGTTGTGGTTGGCTTTTGCCAAAGGGTCGAAAAAGCTCCACAAGATTCTCCTCCATGCATTCCCATGATGATTTTTGAGGTGTAGAACCTTAGAAAGAGACTGTGTGCAATGAAACTGGGGCTGACCCGCTTGTATGGCCTTGGCATAGAAACAAAGCATTTTTTTTTTTTTTGTTTTTATTGAAAACCCCTTTCAAACCGTGTTTGTACTCAAAAGAAGTATTTCCCACTCCTCCTCCTATGCTTGTTTAATGCTAACTCCTTACCTGTGCCAAAACGGGAGATTTGGATCGGGGTATGGACACCCTTCAAACATAAAGGACCCGACTTGGACAAGTTTGGAGCGGCTACTAGTGCCGATCAGTTCCCGAGGTGCGTCCAAAACTGAGACCATTTGGAGATGGCAAGAGAGCCCACACATTACGGTTGGTTGTCCTAGGTGGAGCAGGGTGTATATGGAACAACCCAAAATCCAAACAGAGGCTCCCTTATTAGAGCCAGACATGGACGACTTTGGAAAGGCTACCAGTACCGATCCAATTGATAATCAGGTATGTGCAGCTCCCTTCATTCGAAGGTTTTTAGAAACTTTTAATAGAATGCAATTCAGCAGGTATAAAGGAACCCCACCACATTTAGTTTTCTTTGTAAAATGCAAAAGCATTCACAAGGCTCATGAATTGTTGGCATAATGACTCAAAAGATCCGGTCTCTTGGATTGCAACGAATGTAGGATATGCATAAAAAAAATGGATTTGATGAAAAAGGCTTTAGAAACTTTCAAGTGAAAATTAAATGCGTCAACCATCCCACCAATTCCGGTCTAGCATGCATTCCATCAACATTACTCCCTCCATGAGATAATATTTTTGGTCGCCAATATATTAATTACATGACAAGATCCGTTTCAAGCGCTTTGTAATGGCATGTGACCCAACTCTACTTGGGCAGTGTGCTTTGCTTTTAATCCAATCATTTTCCCACAATTCCAAAGATATTCTTGCAGCAAAAATAAGTCATGGAGACGAAAACAATAAGTGAGCTGATTTGGAGTTGGTCACCCATAATGATTAATCTATCCTTTTGAGCACACAACATCTTTTACAACATTCTATGGGGCGTGGAAAGATTAACCATAAGGGATTTCTCCTTATGACTCTTTTAGGGTTCTTTTGCCAACACGTCTCCTCATAATATTCGAGGGCCAACACTATTGTTGCATTTAGTACTTCAAATTGGTCTTTATTTTAATGATGTAATTAATGTAAGGATATTATTTACTTTCCAACCCTATCTATTTACTTAGTTACTTATTCATCAAAGTAGAAGTGATAAGATACCTTTATCCATTATTTAAATGAAATTAAAACACGTGATACCCATTATTATTAATCAACTAAATGCACGGTAATAGTATCATCAATTATTTAACTCTTGGACCCTATCAATACAATATTATTATATATTTTTTTATCCACTAATATTCCTTAATGACATTGGTATTATTAAATCATATTTGTTCATTTTGATAACAATAGTAACATTGTTTAATTAACAAACAACCAATATAATATTATTATCTACCCACCATTAAGCTTTACCAATGATAATAAATATATGTTAAAACCGATCATTATTAGTAGTATCATTACTTAACCAAAACTTCACCTCCTCTGATATAACCAAAACTTCACCTCCTCTGATATATATGTATTAAGCAAAATTATTATTTATACAACTTTATATATAACATATCTAATTCATACAACGCATATATGTTTACATATACTTAATCACCACATTTAGTATGATACTTATTTACCTTGCAAACTTCACTAAGATTATATCTATAAATATATTTGTCACAAAAAGTTATCATACCACCTTTAATTATTAGCAATACTAATGTTTAGACATAGTATTATGACTCAATTGAATATATATAAGATAATGAGGTTTTCCCCCTCGCCACTATTTCTCTAGACCTATTTTTAAATAATCCTAACATCCTATTATCACCTCCATTTTGGCATCATAAAAATGAGTGATGTGCAACGAGTCATCAATATGCAAGGAAGCTTCACACTATAAGGATTATCATATGGCTTAGATTTAACATCCACCTATTCCATACATCTTCAAACACCAAAAGTACCATTAAGCTTAATCATGACTTACTCCCATACCATTCATTTATACCAATTAGAACATTATCTCAATAAAATAACTTATAATTAACAAGTGAATCCACTATAACCCATATGAGTTTTATGTCGTGAGGTGCACTGTTGCGACATGTTAGAAAATCCTTACATGTATTATGGGGAGTTGACTGAGTGGCCTTATATTCTCCCCCCCTTGTATAGACTTCCTCCTAGAAGTTGTTAAAGTCAGAAATATCTCAGAATTATTTACCTTTGCTGTTCATGTGTATGCAATGTCATTTCGATCATTATCTTTCTGTTTTGGTGCAATGAAATGAAATAGTTTGATAAAATGAAACATCTATCAAACTAGAAAAATTGCAAAACTTTACACCTCCTAGAAAGGAGCATTACATGGAAGGTGAGGACAATGGGATGGAATAGTTTACAAATTCTCTTGAGCACTTTGTTGAAGCAAAACAGAAGTGAGTGATAATGCTATAGGGGAAAGAAGTTCAAATTGCTTTTTTAGATGAAAATGGCAATAAGAAAACAAAGTATTCACTTAAGGGAAGAATCACATCTTTGTAGTGTCATTGCTGGTTTAAAGCTTCAACTCTAGTGGCAATGGCATAAACAAGTTGTGACAAAGTGGGAAAAGCCTAAGAGTTTCATGCAAGGTAAGTGTGTCATAGTTATCCAATGGCTTTGCTAGGTGAAAATAGTGATTTAGATGGTGATGGCTCTAGGAGAGCATGAGCAACTAAGGGGACTTTAAAGTTTTAAGTTGTGTCATAGTTCTTTAGTGGTATAACTGGTCTAAAAGCACAACTTAACTGGTTGTGTGGGAGGAAAAGCATGACAAGGTGGAAGCAAAATTTTGCTCAAGTGGAAGTCATGTAATGTTAGTGGCAAAACCAATGCAAAATGACAATTAATGTGGTAAGTAATTGACCAACAAGAAAGAGTTTAAGCATTAAGTGAAATTACAACTTTAGGCTAGCAATGCCAGTGAAAAATTGAGATTCAAGTGGCTAATCTCAAGTGAAATTGTGCCAAGTAAAGAGATGAGTTAAGAACATAAGTAAATTGCACTTTTTCAATGGTAATGTCATTCTAAAAGTGCAACTCTAATGGTCAAAGATGATCTAAAGCACAACCAACATGAAGTTAAGAGCTAAACATAAATTGCACTTTTTGCTTGGCAATTCTAGCTTAAAAGTGCGACAAGGGAGACAAAGTTGTTATGAAAGAGTTAAAAAGGTGGCGCGTGCCTCATAAAAGTGCATCAAATATGAGAGGAGGTTTTAAGGTATAAGAAAAGTGTAGTTTTGGAGTGGTAGCACCACACAAAAGTTTGAACAAGAGGTTATAAAAGTGGTGACATGTTAGTGATTATTGATAACATAAAGAAAGGTGGCATAGAAAGGGGAAAATGCGAGAAAGGTGATGAAGACCCCACAAGTATGTAAAGTGATTGGAGAAGAAATTACACTTTTTTGACTAGCATTTCCAACACAAGCATGACAAACATATGAACGGTGTAATGTCCCGTTTTTGGTTACATGGATAAATATAAAATTATTTTAATTATTTAATATTTTCTTCCAAATGTTAATCCAAAAGGAAAATATTATTAATTAAATAATATTATATTTAAAAGTGACTTATTAAATGCAGATTTAAAAATAAGTCACAATTGAAAATAAAAAAGAAAAGGAAAACTGAAGAGCCAGGCATGCAGAAAGCCAAGGGGCAGAGTAAAAGAGTAAAAGAATGGTTGGAAGCTCATTGTAAGGGATGGAATGGTTGATATCGGTTTTGAGAGCTTGGCTTTCCGTAACTTGAGGATGAAAATCTTCAGGTTCAAAATTGGACGAAAACCCAATTCTTGTGCTAGCTAAGTCACACAGATTTCATAGTTGGCTTTAAATGGTTGAAGTTAATGAAATTTTTGAAGTCTTCTATGAAGACAATTCTCAGATATTGGTGTTTATTTCTGAATACCTTAATATTTATTTCTCAGTTTTGTGGTCGATTAGTTGTATGATTATGACAATTCAGATGCTGTGGAAGCAGTGATGCTAAAGGGAAAAGGATGATATTTAAAGTGACAAATTCCAGCGCTGACATATTAATTAGTTCTAGCCGTGTATTTGTATCAGCTGCGGTGATTATTTTATTATAGTGGCAAGGAAAGACTTGTGATAGGGGAGGTGCCGATTGTATGGTGGAAGTAGGGGAAATTTGGAAAGTCGTGTTCTTGATTCAAATTGTCTTTATTGCCTTTAGAAGAGGATTGATTCCTTTGGGAAATGCCGAGAGTGAAGTCAAAAATCTTCTGGTAACGTCCAAGAAAAGAGGAACCGGGGCAGAGTATTAGAATATTAGGTGCAAGCATTGATAGTGATGATTTATGTTGGATAAGTTGAACAAAGACCCGTGGCCAAAATAGGATTGCCAGAATTCCGATTGGAATGCTAATTAAGGATTCAAGCTGATGATCACGAATGTGAGTTGTTTCAATCTTGAATACCATTCCTAGTTCAAAATGGAAGGTCGATGAAGATACAAATGGGGAAAATGAAGATTAGACAAGTCAAGAAAGTGGCCGATATATTGTTGTGAAGCCGTTGCCAGTCCAATTGAGAGGTCGAGAAAATTAAGAAATCTAATACTATGGTGCCCAATTACAATGTCGTATCATTTTTGTAGTAGCCGTAGTGTCATTTCTGAAGCCAAGAGCTGTGGGAATATTTAGCGGCTTCTGTAGCAAACAAACTATAGCTCTATGTGTCGGAAATTGAAGAGACTCGAAATCCTTTAAGGAAGATCAATCATTGTCAATTCTTGAGCAACATTTATGTTTCAATATCGTGGTGGCATCTGGAGTCTTTAATTGCAAGGAGGTCTGATAATATTAAGGCAACAATTGAATTATGTTAAAAAATTCATAACTTGAAGTGGCGTCGCTTCAAATTTGAGGGGTCTTAAATTAAATATTGATTATGGTTCTAAGCTAGCCGAAATCCCTGAGATAAGGCAGAGACTCCATTACTTGGCAGCTGTCGAGACATGGCCAGGATATAAGGAGACGTGGCAACCCATTGAACATTGCCATAGTAATGAGTCATCGTGGCAATCAATCAAGGAAACGCACCCTTAGAAAGCATCGTGCTAAAAACCTTCCAGCACATCAGTCCAAGGTGAATACTCGGGTTAGCTTGATAGTTAAAAAAAAGAATGGAAATATATGGTTTTTCTGTGTTGAGTTGCAATGGGAGACAAATGCATTTTGAGCTGGATGTTTGAATTGTATATTGGCTTCAACATATATGGTGATGCATCAATTTGAAGGGGAGATTGTATCAGATATTAACTAATTGATCTTGCAAGGTGGACGGGCATGGGACCCTTGGGTAGGTACCATTTTAGGTGATGGGAAAAGGAAATAAGGTCGGCTAGGTCTTACTTTTGTATATGAAGCTACCTTTGAGTCGTTGGTTTACAAGTCGGCCTAATCGATGTCATATTTTGTTCTGTAATGTATGCTAAACATCTTTGTTTAACGTTCTTTGAAAACTGTGAGTTGGGATTGTATTATATTATTCAAGAGTTGTGAAGTATTCATTTCTCATGCTGCTATGTATGTGGAATTGTGAGAACTCAAAATTATATTAGTTAAACTGATCGAAACAAACTTAGAACAACTACGGTGGGTAAACAGTTTAACGAAATGCTTGTTTGTAGCTTCATATTTGATTTTTTTTTGCACAGATCAGGGTAGTGCATTACAAAGGGAAATAAACATAAAGTGAAATGCATTTTTTTCGTTGGCATTGCCACACAAAAGTTCCCACAATCACAATTTTGAGTTGGCATTACCACCTAAAAGTTCCTATAATGGCAAAGCAAGCCAAAAGTTCCTACTATCACACTCTTTAGTTGGCTTTGCCATGCTAAAACTCCCCAAAGTGTAGGAAAATCCAAATTCAAGTGTTGGGTGTAATCTCATGGTTAGGGTTTTTGTGTTTAATAGAAAATTTGTCTTGTTCTTGAAACAATTCTATTTTTAGAAGCTATTATTTTAACAGTGAAGCATATGGAAAGGGTGATCCTAAGTCATAAGTGCAAAGAACCTAGGATCAATTCCACTTTTCCAAGGGTTTCATTAGGATGCAAATCAACAAGGTACAAAGATTGACCTTCAACCTCAAAGAAGATCCAATCAGATTTGGATCTGATCCTTTTGAGTCTTAGAAATGAATTGGAATGCTTAACCTAATTGGACCATATGACCTAATATGAAAAATGCAATATCTTGAAGATGAACAGATTGAAACAAACAATTTACAGGTGGATCTGGGGGAGGCAGAGTGATGTGTACCTGTCACCAAAAGATAGATTTGGCATGTGTAGAGGGACTTATTTGCCCATGGGCGAATGGGTCTTTGATGAGGGATCCTGAAATTGATTTTGCAGTCCTTTAATGCTGAATTTGAGCTCCTGATTCCCGGTTGCAGAATTGTCATAATGTTGTCAGTAAATTTTGTAAGTGAGTTTCTATGGCTTGACAACTTTGATGACAACAAATGCAATAATGAATGAATTGCCTTCAAACTTTCTTTGATCCTCCTCAAACCTATAACTTGCACACTCAAAGAGGGAGAAAAGGCTCGGCCATTTAGGGGGTTGCCTCAGTCAAACCCCATGTGAGTGTTTCCACTTCCACAATGGCAAAATGTCAATGCTAAATGATAATGGAAAGGACCGGAATAATGAAATCACAATGTGCTGTAATTCACCACCCTTCAATGGCTGCCTTGAAGGACTGAAGTCATACACATATCCTTAAGGATTTGGATCTTGCTTGCTTGAATGCTTGAGTACTTTGGAGACCTACAAAAAGATGTTAGCCTTCACAAAGTAATGACAACATGAACACATATAAAATTAGACATCATGTTGGATCTTGAATTGCTGTTATAATGCTTTGAAATGCTACTCTCAACTTGCTCAATAGTGCTCTTGATCATAAGTTTGCCAATATATTTTTACTTAGATTTTAAATGATGAAAATACTAGGTATTTATATGCAATTGTCCAATTTTTTGGAAATTAAATTCCAAAAGCTCACACTTGAAATTGTTTAAATGCCACGAACAACATATTTGAATTTGGGTCCTGGTTAAGAAGGGGGATCCATTTGTCATGGGCGAAAGGGTCTTGGCCTAAATTTCCAGGACACACCTAGTCAAGAGCAAAATAACAATTGGATGCATTTATTCAAAGCTTGAAATCCTTCGAAAAATGGTAAAAATTAGGCCTTGGAATGCATAATTTGGAAAATTAGGAGCTTAATTAAGTCCAATAAATTAGGGGGACAAAACATAATGTGAAATTGTTAAGGGTGACAATTTTCGACACTATATTTAGCCCTCACTTTAGTGAGATTATGAACTTACACTCACACTCACACTCACAATAAAGTAGAAAAATATGTCAAGAGGGGTTTGAATGTACAAAATGTTGAAGAGATAGGATGTCTAAGGATCAAGGGAGGTGATCAAGCCCCCAGGATCCAAGATTCCATGACAAACCAACATAAGCACAATGGAACACACATGTATGAAATGCAGCAAAACAACATACACAAACATACATGTCAGAAAACATGAAGCATACACGATGAAAAACATATGACACCATAAAACATAAAGATGATGATGAAATGAAAAAAAATGCGATGTAAACACAAAGAAGACACACAAAAAGAAACACAACAAAACACAAGGTTAGTACTAAAAAGGATTCGAGTTGGTAAGGCAAAGAGACCCCAGTCTTAAATTATCTCAAATGCCAAACGTCATCTATCGTATAAAGAAAATGCTCCATGAGGACTGAAATCGTACACATCACTCATGGAAGTCATGGCTCTACTGGCGAGCAAGTTGTATTATGCTAGGTGGCCATGTTAAAAGGCGCTCATGCCTCACACAATAGCAAAGTCCGCTATTTGCAAGGTGAATCACAAACCGGGAGACACACGGGCTAGTGAAGTCCGATATTCACTAGGCGAGCCCCCAAGACCAGGTAAAATGAGAGACACACACTAGGTCTACAAGGTGAGCCCCCAAGACCAGGTAAACTGAGAGACACACACACTAGGAAAAATGGGAAACACAGACTAGGTCTACAAGTTGTGCCCATAAAAACCATACCAAGAGTTAATACTCCTTGATAACCTTGATAAGGTGCCACAAGATGCTATGTCAAGTTGTCAACACTACACTAAGTTCAACTTCCATGAACAAAGTGGAGCAAAAATGCCAAGGTTTAACGAACGTCACGGGGGGACGAATATGCCAAGGTTTAACGTCATGAGGGATGAATATGATAAGGTTTAACGTCACGGGGGATGAATATGATAAGGTTTTAAAGCCTCAAGGGATGTTGTAATAACATCACCACAAAAGGTTACAATCAAAAGGGGCTTTGGTTAATACATGAAGGTCACACCTTACGGAACATCACATATGATATCACCACCAAGAGAGGACTAGTCAAGGGATAGAAAATCACACCTTAGGGCATACCAACCATAGTATAACCACCAAGAGGGGTGTCATATGCCAATAAAGGTCACACTCTTATGGGACATCAAGTCCAATATCACCAAAAAGGAGACACATCTCATGGATTAAGAAGGCCACACTTTGGTTGACAAGGTCACATTTCCTTGGAGATGAATGTTATCATCACTAAGAAGAGACCATTTCTTATGCAAACAATGAGTGGGGCATTATATGCCCCCCCTTTAAAAGGTTAGTGTATTTGCTACACTAACGTTTTAAGGAGATACACAGGGATCTCTCGCTAGAAGGAATACTCCTAGGAGATGGCTAACTAACCCCTTGCCCCCCAAGCATAGGGACAAAGGTGAGCCTAGTTTGGTGCTCCTTGCAAAATGAAAGATGATTGCATAAGCCTAGTTTATACCCTCATGAATGGTAGTGAGCATGTTATGACACTACAACTACCACATGGCAAGGAGCAAAGAACAATGAATGTTAACAGATTATGTGTTTAATTTGATCCCCATAAGGATCAAATTCTCTCAATTTCTTCTTTAAAGCATGACATTCATCAGTAAGATGCCCAAGTGTTCTATGATACGCACAATAAGACATGTTTGTACTCTTTCATTTCTTATCTTCTCGTTCACAGATAGGTGGTAAAGTGATAAGTCCTAGGTTGAGAAGTGTGTCTAGGGTCTTTTCGGTCTTAGTCATAGAATGCAAGAAATGTAATTTCTTAAGTTTATACTTCTTGGTTGATGGGGCAACGACTTGTTGTAAAGGTTGAGGATCTTGGTAACCTAGCGCTTTAGTATCTTCAGACGGTGTTTGTTCCAAGAGAGAGTGGACTTCATGTTCATTCTTAATGCCACATCCTTGTTCTCTCAAAATCTGAAAGCCTTGTCCATAAGTCTGTTCCAAATTGATGGGTGTGCTTGTAACTTTATGCTCATATGATGGAGGGTTGGTTGATGTGCTTTCGTTGTGATTGTTTTTTATAGGTGCTTCCATGTTCATGGGTTGAGGTATACTTTGTGACTTACTTTTAGTGTGTAAAAGAGTAAACATTTCAAGTGGTGGTATGGTAGGATGTTGTTGGTATGGGGTAGGACATTGCATTGAAGGATAAAAGGCTGTATTATTCTCAAGGTTGCGTAAGGAATTTTGTATGAATTCGTGCATGCTCTCTTCATCCTGATCTATGGCATCAAAAAGATTTGAAATAGGATGAATTATCAATCAGAATTAGGGACATCACCAAACACACAACTTGAAACATCAACCAAAGATTTCAAGGACATCCAAATTTTACCAAAACACATATCCATTTTGCAGTGAGGTTCAGACTGTTAAACCACAGGTGAAGAACAACCATACAACAACTCCGGACAGGGACTCTTGAAAGTATTCCATCATAGAAAGTTGACTTATGCCCAAATAACAGGATAGAGTCGCCCAAGGGCATCTGGGTCCCAGTTAGGGGTTCTGAAAGTTTAAAATCTGATTGTGTACTACACTATTTAGGAATGCTGATTCTACTTGCAAATAGTTGTAATAGTAAATAAATTTCCAGAATTTGCCTAATGTATCCCAATTTGATGCAAAATGCAAGTATGCAACGATGTTCAAGATGTTTGAACAAGTTTGAATGCAAACTTAAGATCTGAAATACAATAATTGACTGGTTCTAATATGTAAAAAGGGATTTTTGATGCAATTTTTGAAAACAAACAATGCACTTTCTTTCACCAAATGAACTAAATGCAAAATGCCTTAAGATATGCAATTATGAATTTCAAACTGAGATCTGCAAGTATAGACAAACTAAGTAGACAGAGACAAACAAGTGTGAAAAAGACTGTTGATGCACCTATACAAGGATAGGGTCGCCCAAGGGCGAATGGGTCCTTGTTCAGGGTTTTGAAAACTGAAAAGCTTAATGTCTAAGTTGTTGTTTAAGTTTGTTGTTCCTATCTGCAAACAGGTTTGACTGTGACTGTTTTTCCAAAATTTTCCAATGTAATGCAAATGCAAATATATGACAATTTTGGAACAAAATGACACTTTTTTGAATGAAATTTTGAAATGAAAATTTGATCTAAATGACTGAAACACACCCTAATAATGCAAGCTATGATGCAATATTTTTGGATTTTTATAACTTTTATGATGCAAATATGAAACCCTAAATGAGAAATGCAAGATAAAATGATGCAAAACCTAGATATAGGGTTTGAAAGACTACCCAATCAGAAAGCTCCGATGTCAAATGTCAAGTTCACCAAAATGAAACATATGGAAAGGGGGATCCTAAGTCCTAAGTGCAAAGAACCTAGGATCAATTCCACTTTTCCAAGGGTTTCATTAGGATGCAAATCAACAAGGTACAAAGACTGACTTTCAAGTTTCAACCTCAAAGGTGAGCCAATCAGACTTAGATTTGATCCTTTTGAGTCTTAGAAATGAATTGGAATGCCTAAACTAATTGGACTATATGACCTAATATGAAAAATGCAATATCTCAAAGATGAACAGACTGAAACAGTAATTTGTAGGTGGATTTGTGGGAGGCAGAGTGATGTGTACCTGTCACCAAAAGCTGGATCTGGCATGTGCAAAGGGACTTATTTGCCCATAGGCGAATGTGTCTTTGATGAGGGGTCTTGAAACTAATTTTGCAGCCCTTGATGCTGAACCTGAGCTCTTGATTCTCAGTTGCAGAATTGTCAGAATGTCGTCAGTAAATTTTGTAAGTGAGTTTTTGTGGCTCGACAACTTTGATGACAACAAATGCAACAATGAATGAATTGCCTTCAAAATTTCTTTGATCCTCCTCAAACCTATAACCTACATATTCAAAGAGGGAGAAAAGGTTGGGCCATTTAGGGGCTTGCCTCAGTCAAACCTTGTGTAAATGTTTCCACTTCTAGAATGGAAAAATGTCAATGATAAATGATAATGGAAAGGAAGGAATTATGAAATCACAATGTGTTGTAGCTCACCACCCTTTAATGGCTGCCTTGAAGGATTGAAGTCATACACATCTCCTGAAGGATTTGGATCTTGCTTGCTTGAATGCTTGAGTGCTTTGGAGACCTGCAAAAAGATGTTAGCCTTCACAAAGGAATGATAACATGAACACATATAAACTTTGACATGATGTTGGATCTTGAATTTCTGCTATAATGCTTTGAAATGCTGCTTTTGACTTGCTCAATAGTGCTTTTGATCATAAGTTTTCCAATATATTTTCGCTTAGATTTCAAATGATGAAAAAACTAGGTATTTATATGCAATTGTCCAATTTCTTGAAAATTTGATTCCAAAAGTTGACACTTGAAATTTGAAGTTTGGATGTTAAAATGCCACCAACAACATATTTGAATTTGGGTGCTGGCTAAGAAGGGGGACCTATTCGCCCCTGGCCCAAATTTCCAGGACACACCTTGTCGGAAGCAAAATAATAATTGGATGCATTTATTCAATGCTTGTAATCCTTCGGAAAACGGTAAAAATTAGGCCTTGGAATGCATAATTTGGAAAATGAGGAGCTTAATTAAGTCCAAATTTCGACACTACAAATAGGTATGCTTGTTTAGACGCAGTCATTAATTTCATATCCATGGATAGGGTTTCAACAATTTTTACAAGCTCTAGAAAAGTTTCACTATATTTTAGAGACTCTTGATTTGACATATTTGCAAGTCAAAACTAGTTTAGATTTTTAAAATTGACTTAAGTGACGAGTGTTTGTATTTTTCTAGAGAGGGTAGAGAAGAGCCTGTTTTGAGTTCTTTGTATGTAGTTAGTTGTTTTAGTATTGGATTGCTTTAAAAGTTGTTTTATTTCTTCTCTTCAGAGGATAGGGATAGGGTTGTTTTAAAGCACCACTTATATAGGAATATTATACTATTATATTATCCCTAAAATCTTCTTCTTGAGAGCTTATAAGTAAGTGATTTCTTCAAATTGATTACAAAGGAAAATTTATGCAAGACTTATGCTGCAGAATTTTTCATTCAGCTTTGCTTAACATCTGTCCTCTATTCTTAATTAGTAGATTTGCATGCCTTTTAAGGATTGTTGTCTTGGATCTCACATCATGTTTCATGTTGTTTGCAGAATGTTTCTTATGTCAAATCAATCCTATTGTTAATACTAATTCATTGATCTCCAATTTAACCATTGGATATTATTTTATTTGTAGTTCGTATTGTTGTTCAATTGCATAACAGAAAACTTCATGGTGAGATAAGAAATTTGCAAGTCTTGTGCTCCTACCTCAGATAAAAAAGATAGGTCTGGATTGTCTTAGATCATTTTGTTTACATGCAAAACTTCTAGAAGATAATTTACATTCTGTGCATAAGTAGCAATTTAGTTTATTTGTTATAGATTTAGGAGTAGATTAGACTAGGGAGCTTCCCATGCAAATTGAAGGAGAGGGTTTCCTTGCATACTGTTCAATTTGAGTTTTCCTGAAAAGGACAAATTAAAATGCCAACAAAGTTTAAACTAAATGGTTCAGGAATACTTTTCTTGTGTCATATGCTATAAGTGTATCCTTGTCCGTTCTTTTTGTGAAATGGTTTTCAATGGTTGTGAAGCTTTGTTTTTTAAATGATTTGTTTCTAGCTTGAAGCAACTGTATATGTTCTATAATTAGCAGCCAACTAATTGTTTCATACTTTATGCATGTAATAAGAAGAATGTTTTTCTTTTCAGGGATGTAGCATTTAGAATAGCCATTTTATTTTTCTGACAACTTTATTTGATGGCTTGTGTGATATTGTAGATTCATGGAAGATTGAATACACACACTGGAGTTGCTAGTTGCATTGCTCAATTTAAACGTAGATTTTATCCTGAGGTTAGAAAATTATGAAACTGTTTGTTCTTTTTTCTTGTGCCTGAAAGTAAGAGATATCATTCATACTGGTATTTATATGAAGGTGACTTCTTTTTGGCATCCACCACCTGAGATTTGTTTAGAGAATTATGGTAAAATTTAACTTGCAGTTGCTATTATGAAGAGTACCATAACAGAGATATTGCTGAACAATTAAGATCCCAACTGTACCAATAATAAATAAAGGAAAGTTTCTGCTTGCTGGTGAGTTGACCATCCTATGCCTGCAAGAAACAACAAAAATGCAGGTACAAGATGCCTAAGCAGCTGGGATGCAATCGACCAGAATAATGAAGTCTTACTGTGTATTTCTCTGCTCTTCTTGAATCTTGCTTGGTACCATCATGCTAGGTTACTAATGCGGTCCTTGATCTTGTTCAGGTGATTGCAATCCTCCCACAAGCCTGCCAACTATCATCCTTAATACTTTACTGTGCTTCAATTGGATCCTTAGTTGGATCAACTTTTTCAATTTTATTCTATAGCAAATCAGCAGTGCTCACATAAATATCTGACTCTTTCAACAATACCTGTATGAATATCCCTTGTCTCCTCTTTCATTTCTAATGTTGAGGCTAAAATAAAAATATTTATCTTAAGACTCAGAGTAAATAGCATTTTGCATCTGTGGATTTGGTCCATCATGCAACTGGGAGAAAAGCTTTCCCAGCATCAAAAACAATGTGAACTTCCTTGCAGGTTCATGCATGTACAATGAATTATCATTAAACGTTTCTTCCACAGAATCCTTGTACTGGTCCCCATTTGTTGATCTATGTGCTGCCTGCACAATGCATTATCATTAACTGCATCACTGTATGCTTCAAATAAGTCTTGAGAGACTTCTTAGCTATCAATATTTTATTCTGTTTGATCACTGCCAGCCTCTCCTTTGCTATCTGACTCATTTGTTAGGGGTGTAGACGAAGGTTGATGCAGGAGCAGAGGAAGGACCTGCTTCATAGATGGACGAAGTGATATAACTGGAGCGAAGACATCAGCTTGTTTTGTACCTGGGAATCTGTACCAGATTGAAATATCCCAAACTAATTTTTTATTCAAATTTTTTTCACTTTCACCAATCTATGTGCTCAGACATTTTGTCAAACAGTTTTATAACCTCTCTTAACTGGTTTATGACTGATTTTGATATAGAGTGATTTGTTTATTGTTTTGGACACAATGGCATTCATGGAATACTTGCATTTATATAAACAAAATATACAATTAAACCCAAAGTAGCAATATGTATAAATGAACACTGAATTTCAAAGTGCTGGTAACAATTGTTTACATTCAGAAATCTGATACAGCAGATAAATATCATTTACAACTCACTAACCTGGACATTAAATGCCCTTCATATCCATTCATAGCCTTTCCCAACAAGTACGACTAGCATAGAATACTTCATGAGCAATTCCCAAAGGGCATGGTAGCTTTAGAAGTGGTACAGCAGTCTTTGTTTGATTCCTTCTCCCCCTTTTGCTGTGTAAGCTTCCTCCTTTGCCTTCTACAATGCTCCCAATCTTCACATTATTCAAACTTGGGCCCACAAACATGTACGGCTAGCTCAGGATTTTGCATATGGTACGATTGGAATAGCTTCAGCAATAAATCATAACATATTTCCTTTCATTTCACCATAACCAGAAATTGGTCTTGGCACAAGACTTCACCGATTCTGAAAATGAATTTCAATAATATTTTGCTTTCAAAACTCACAACTCCATGCCAAGCAAATAAGATATAAAGCTGCTCCAAAGTAAGAATATGATGAAACCGCCTAAATTGCCAAATTCTTCTAGGCAGGTTTCCAAAACAAGATATTCTATAATATTTCCAATCACTTGCAAATTTGTCTTTGAAAGAGACTCACAAATTAGAAAACCAAATCTTTGAATGCACTGTGAAATACTTGATCGATATCTCCAACAAACATTAGCCATGGTAGATCTTTCACCACTGAAGCCAATCTTCTCCAAGAGGGTTTTCGTTGTCAGGAAGGCTGAGATGAATCAAGTCCAATCTCTAGAACCACAAGGGTTCTCGAACAAAGAGATAATAAACTTCCACATCCCAAATTAGCTCTCAATTCCCCTTTTTATAAGCTCTTTAGGGCTTTCCAAAAACACCCTTTTAAAATCACTTTATTAATTTATTAAGCCTTTAAACTCCAAAAAGTGATTTAATTTACTTTTAAGACATTTCCGACACTTAAAGTCTCTTTTAAGCATCCCATCATTTAAAACTTTCCATCCTCTTTCCAACAGGCTATAACACTAAGGTGCTCGATGTATTTATTTCATAGTTACAAGACTCGCAAGAACTCGACGAGTCGGGATTCGAGCAGAGGTTAATGAGTTTGGCAGACTCGGGGTTGAGTACTTGCCAGACTTGCCAGACTCGCCGGGTTTGGGTGAGTCTCGACCCCTAGACTCGGCCATTTTAATTAATTTTTTTTAAGAATTTATATCTTTCAATGCTTGTTTGGTTTATGACATGCCCATCTAGGATTTACAAAAAATATGAAAATGGTGTGCGCCATGAAGGTCTGTGTGGTTTTGAAGGTCTTCATTTGGGTTTAGTGGTGGGGGCTCCACTCCGAATCCCATCCTGTATTGCGACAAAGAGCGTGAAATGTAACCCTTATATTTTTTCCAATTTTCACAAGCAGTTTCACCCATTAACGTTAGAGAAATCATAAACCAACGGAAGGGAATCCTTTCCCTTTCTGATCAACCCAGATCTCGGTATGGGCAAGGTGAGAGCATACTCGAAAGGGGATTGTTAACATATAAACTGAACTACTGGAAAGTACAATGAGAGATGGTTCAGCCGATCAGAATGAAATAAGATGCAAACTTGACCACTTATTCAGTAGGAGTGTATTACAAGAATGAACATGAAAGACGGCTCAATCGATCAGCAATATGAGAGATGCAACTCGACCACTTATTCAGCGGGAATGTAATACAAAGTACTGAAAGTAAATGTCTGGGCGGCTAGCCGAACTCTTTCGCTTTTCAATGGGCGGTACAAGAAAGCAAATTGCTGAAAGTAAAAGATGGTGAGGCTTGTCTCTTCCACTAAGAGTGGGAATACAAAGTAAAGTGCAGAAAATGGAATGACTTAATCAGTACTATTGATAACAGCCTTACAATGTAAAGTAATCTGCAAATTACAAAGAGATTTAGGTAACCAATAAGCTCCAATATGAAGTATATGATCTCCAAACGTCAACCAACTATTCTACTAAGGAAAAACGTGCCAAAAACTGAACTTTCAACAATCTGATATAAAATAGCAGCGAACAGAAAATGCAAACCAGCAAAGTCAGATTCACACCAAAATGCTCATAACTCGATGAAAACTCCTCTGAATGACATGAAACTGAATGCCAATGAAGCATATGAGGTAGGTGCCCAAGTTAGAGCCAAGAAATAACATCAAACACCTCATAATATTTTATGCATGCAATCCAATGCAATGACAGGCAAAGTACAACCATCACAGGGGGGCGACCAACAAATAAATTCATAGACGCCACTAAAACATCTGAAACTTAGCAAGAAGGGGCACCTAGGGTAGACTTAATCAATGGGCCAATACCCAGAACCATCAAAAAATCGTGCAAGGAGCAACGAATGAAAATCAGTTACAGCCATACGTGAACCAGCAACAACAAAACTGAAATATAACATCAAAACCTTCAAATTTGAAGCTCAATCTGCAATCTCAGGATGAGAAGCAGTCTCAAATCAGCTAGGTGTTATCTCTCAAACACGAAACGGATATTAGCTAGGAGGTATGCTTTCCTCAAAGCAAGAAGTCTGAAATCATTTCAACAACATTTCGTTATAATTTTCAATAGATGCCAAATGAGAGAGCAAAGCCTCTTATTTATAACTTTCTCCAACCTTGAATTCAAATTCCCTTTCCCTCCAATTAGGTCGCCCACAAGAGATTCACATTCAAATTCACTTTGACATTTGCCTTTCATTTCAAATTTCATTCACCTTCATAACTTGGCATCCAAACATAAGAAGGATATAACTTTATTTAAAATGCCAACAAAAGGTATGTTAGGCGTCCCAAATAATAAAGTGAAATACTTTAGAATATGCAAATATTTCTCCAAGTATGGCGTCCGGAATACTTAAGTGAGAAACCACATAAAAATTGCTCTTTGAATAAAACCAACTTATCTTTCCATTTAGGCGTCCTCCAAGCCTTAGTAAAAATATTTCACTTAAAATAATATTTTCATCAAATATCAAACTTGCCAAAATAATCACCTCAAATGCTGGAGACCAACTGAAAATAATGCCCTGCCAAAAATAGCCATAATACCAAGTTGCCGAAACATTGCCAAAAATAACACCAATAGTGTTGGAGACCAAACTCCTCAAACTGACCTGCCAAATATAGCCATTGAACCGAACTGCAAAAACCCTACTAAAAATAGAACTTACTAAAAATAGCATACTGCTAAAAATAGTAAGTTGTTCCAAACTTATTTTAACCACAATCTGAGTAGCCGACGTACTTACTAAAAATAGTAAGTCCGGAAAAGTCCTCTGTTGCAGTCGCATGTTACACCACTGCGAAGCTCTCTGAAAACCCAAAAGAAATCCAAAATCCAAACTACCAAACTCCTACATGCAATCGTCGTAACTTACTAAAAATAGTAAGTCCAGAAAAGTTACCTGATGCAGTTGCATGTCATACCACTGCGAAGCTCTCTGAAAACCCAAAAAGAATCTAGCAACCAAACTACAAAACTCCAACATGCAAACCCTTGAATCCTCAAACGAAACTTCCAAGTAGTTGGAAACCCTATTTCTGCCTCTGATTAGCCTACTGGCATCTGGGAATAGGCTAACAGTCACTGGAAGTTGTAGTGCTGAAAATGGGGACATTACAAAGCGCACTCAAGGCGTTGCCTTGGGATCTCGCAAGGGGCATTGCCCCTCGACCCTGTTGGGGGTGCTGCCCCCAGACCCCTGCAAGGGGCACTGACCCCAACCCCACTGGGGGCGTTTCCCCTAGACCCCGCACGAGGGGGTGTTCTTGTTAGGGTGTTTCCCCCAAACCCCCATCAAACTATAGGTCTAAGCATGTAATAGGCTAATGATGAATCATGTTCATAAAACCTACAAAATACTTATCCTTTGTTGCAAATCTTTGCATCTTTCATAGTCAAAATCATAATCAAGGATTCTGATTATCTTGTTTTATACATTGGACAACTTGTTTAGTATGCAAGGAGGTCCATCGACAAAGTTGGTATGCTCTAGTTATAGTACTGTTGAATACAAGTTAAGTCATAGTTGGCAAGAAATGCCATTTTCATAATGCAAAAAATGTTTCAATCATGCCCTACACAAGAACACATAGAACAATCCCATCTATTAGTATATGGGATTGAATACAAGTTAAGTCATAGTTGGCAAGAAATGCCATTTTCATAATGCAAAAAATGTTTCAATCATGCCCTACACAAGAACACATAGAACAATCCCATCTATTTAATCTATACTCTTAGAAAACAATATACTAATAGATGGAAAAAAATAAGGGAGATGGGATGTTATATTGGAGAGAACAATCCCATCTATTAGATGGAAGAAATGTTAGCATGGAAAAAAATAAGGGAGAGGGCAATTTAATATATGATGAAGAGTGTTTTATTTGCTGACAAGAGAAAGAATCAAAATCAAATAGTATAGATTAAATGACAGCCAACACTTCTAAACTATTATCCCAATCTAAACAAGAGAATACAAACAAAGAGAGCAATCAAAATGAAAGCAAATGAAATAAAACACTCCCCTTTGAAGTTGATTCTTTCTCTTGTCTCTCCTATTTCTTCTTATGCCAATATTGCCCTCAGATTTGTTGATGAAGTAGTGCAAATATCTGCAAATAGTAAGCAAGAAAGTTGGAGATAATGACTGTTCAATTGAAAATGGAGGGGAAGGGTTGTTTTTATAGACAACCATTCGAATGGACGGACGAGATTGATCTTCTAGAAAGATTCTAAGATCAACGGATGAAGATTCATGAGAGGGAGGTTACGAAATGGATGGCCAAGATCGAGTTTCTAGAAAGATGCCAAGATCCACGGTTGAGAATTGATGCAACCAGAATATGCCATGCATGGAAAAGATATGACGCCGACGGCTATGACGCCTGACGGCTATGACAGACATGCAGGACATGCAGACTATGACATGAAATAATGACAGGGGATCTTTGACCAAAATAGAGGGAAAAATAATTTTAAATTATTTATTCGAAAATGGAAGGGGATGACAAGTGGCAAATAAATAATTTATTTGAAAATGGAGGAGAAGGACAAGTGGTAGATAAATAATTTATTTTAAATCATTTATTTGGAGGAAATGAAAAAGGAGATTTAATTAGATTCATAAATTTAATTAAAGGAGGAGATATAAATTAAATATGGAAATTGATTAGGATCAATTATTTAAAGGAGAAGAATGACACAAATAAATAATTTCGTCAATTATTTAATTATAGAAGAATAAAAGGTCAAATAATTATTATTATCTGACTATGGACATGTGATGAAATATAAATAATTAAATAAATAATGATTTATCTAATTATTGAAGAAAGGGGTATTAGTGACGCAATTAATTTATTTTAATTGATCAGGATAGAATAAATATTAGAAAGTGAATTAATTAAATAAGTAAAAAATTATTTAATTAATAAAGGAATATGATCATGAATAATTAAATAATTAAAATTATTTAATTATTAGAGGATGATGACTAAGGAAAAATGTTGCTTGTAGACTTTAGGACATTTTTCAGTGTCTACATTTTGCCCCTCTTTGACATAATGCAGTTCATCGCGTTGTGTCAAAGAAATTTAATTTTGAAATATGCCCCAGTGTAAAGAGAAAGGGGGAGGGTGACCAAGAGGGTCACGATATGCCCCCTCGAGAGGACATGCGGGTCCAAAGAATATGAATGTGCTTTCGAAATGGAAGAGAAGACTAGAGGATGAAAGATGGAAGAAATGTTAGCATGAAGGAGATGGATGTTAGCATGGAAAAAAATAAGGGAGATGGGATGTTAGCGTGAAAAGGGGAAAGAAGATAGACATGAAATGATAAGGGAACCAACTTTTATGCTTACATGGTTATATTTATCATCATTGGGCATCAAAAAATGTCACAAATGGACCACAAACACCATGGTATGACATAAACCAAGGTGTGCAAGGTGACCATTTGGGAGAGACAAACAATCAAAAAAGACAAGGAATGCCCCAACTCATACTAGGAACCCGATTGTCCCAGTCTTTTTGCCAAGACAAACCACAGACAGCAAATAGAGAAAAGAGGCCATGATCCATCATCGTCCCTCTAAATCCATTGATAGGACATCCTCGAGGAGACTAGTAACATGACCCAAAACCAATCAAAAAGATAAGAAAATCCAGACCAACAAAGTGTTTGCCAAGAGAGTGTTTTCCAGTGATAATCATGATTGTTTGGTTGGTTGATTAGGTTGACCAAGATGATCGAGTTGATTGATAGGTTGATAAGGATCGATAAAGTGATTTAATTGACCACACCTAGCCTCAGGAAGGACACATCTTGATGAAGGCAAGATTGATTGACCAAGCTGATAAGATTGAGTGGTGTGACAAAGTTGATTGATAATGATAATGCCCGATTTCAGGAAGGACACATCCTGATTAAGGAAAGATTGATTGACAAAGTTGACAAGATTGTTTGATTGTTTGACAAAGATTTGATGAATATGACCAAGCGATGTGATGATACCCAACCACAGGAAGGACACATCCTGTTTAGGTAGAGGACACATCTGATAAAGTTGACCAAGTGACAAGTCTTGACATGACACCTAACTGCAAGGACACATCCTGCTTAAGGTAAATGACAAGGTTGAGAAAGTCTAATCCCAGGAAGGATGTATCCTGATAAAAGACAAGAGATAAGACCAAATGAGACAAACGACATGATGCCCCATTCCGATATAAGACTAGTGACTGATTGAGTTGATGATAAGATAATTGATTGATGAAAGATTTAATTTGTTTGTTGTTTCTTGAAGTAGTTTGAATGATGATTGCTTTCAGACCAAGGACACGACCCAACTCGATGAACCCTAAAGGACTTGACCTAGGGGGCCTCGGGGGCTCATCGATAGATGGCCTTGCCTATGTAGCAGTGCACAGAGACAACACGACTTGACTTTGTCTTATTCGACAAAATACTGGGTCATGATGTTATTTGGACAACCTAAAGGGACTGACCTAATGCCTCGGGGGCTCATTTAAGATGAGCCCTTGCCTATGTAGCAAACGCAGAGGCAACGTAGTTCGACCATTCTAAAAAAAACTGATTCAGACTCAAACTTAGACTCTGTTTTTGGGATTTTTGAAGCTTTTTGATGTTTTTTTTTGAAGATTTTGAAATGTTTTGATTTTTTTGGATTTTTTTCAGGACATTTTATGATTTTTAGGATTTTTTTTTTATGATTTTTTTGGATTTTTTCAGGACATTTTATGGTGTTTTTGGATTTTTTCAGGACGATCAGCTAGGAAGGCATGCACACGAATCTAAGGACAAACATGATCTTGCCCCTAGTCAAGCTGAAAACCAATTGATAGTGATGATGATGATGACAATGTTGTTTGATAGGGGAAAGACACATCCTGAAACAACATGAGGATGATGATTATGTGACTAAAGGATCAAAGTTTGCAGCAAGGCTAGGAACAAATCCGAGGAATGTTTTGGATGATGTGCTAGGTTGCATAGCAAGATTGTATGGATTAGACTCATTGCATTTGGAATGACTAACCCTAGGACCAGATGGGATTATGGAGGGCACTTGGATAAGTGAGTTATAATCCTTAAACCAATAACAAGGGAAACCAAGTCCAACAATAGGTATGAAGATATAATGGATTGCTTTTGGCCAAGGATAAGAGACATGAGGATTATTGGATGGAAGAATTAGGATATGATCTCCAAGGACTATTTCACATAGGAACAATTTTTTTTGTCCAATATATGGGTTTGGATAAATTCTATGAAGGAAATGACATGATATTTCATGGGTAGTGTATGACCAAAGGATAGACATGTCCAAAAAAAAATTTTCAAAGCATGATTTATGTTTGTACCCCATTTCTTATCAAGATCAAGGTAGGCGGGAAAATGGATGGAAATGATATGGATTGGATAGATAGATGGAAATTCTATGAGAAAGGCATGGGAGATGAGACAACTTGCCCTCAAGTGTAATAATCCACATAGATAATTTCTCTTACACATGACACCTGTTTGCCAGGTTTTCATCATGGTACTTATCCAAAGCGCCATAAAAATGGTTTTTACTATTGGATGAAATTTTTCTCTTTACTATTTTTTTTTCTTTCCTTTTGATGATGTCACACAAGACGCTTGTTTTCCAGGTTTTCATCAAGGTGACATTGTTTTGAATTTTTCTATCAATTTGATGTTTTGGATGACTGTTGATTGTTCTAAATATTTTGATGGTGTTGATGTAGATACTGGTGTCATGATATGCCAATAGTGACCTTTATGGAGTAATTGTCTTGTCAGGATCATAGCACTTGCATACAACTGATCGATGTCATTGTGATCCTCTTTGATACTAGTGTTGGCCTTATCAGAATACGCACATCGTGATAGAGTACCATGGGAGTCCTTATGATAAAGGGTTGCTGCCAAGATGTGATGGATTTGTGAAGTAGAATTTTTAGACTTTAGTCGAGATGCAAGATTATGATGGATGATGGTAGGTGTGGATGGACTATTTGGTGTTTTGGATGTAGCAAATTTTATTTTCCAAACTTGGGATGGTGGATGATGGAGTTTGGAATTTTGATTAGGATAGTGTTTGGAACCAACATTTTTATATGCCTTTCTTGATGACCATTTTAAAGGAGGTGGACATTTACTATATGTGGGAGTCCTCTTTTCTTGTGGCTCCATATTTTGATTGGCTTTTGGATTTGAAATGTTTTCTTTGTGTGATCCATTTTTCTTTGGGATCCATTTTAACTTCATTTGTCCACTTGTATTTTTGCTTGATTCAATGGCCTTTGACATTTGATTTTGAACTTTGGATTTGTAATGATTTTCTTTTTGTTGGTTCCAAATGGAAGATTTATTCATGTTGGAATGATGGTTTATGGTATGGATGGAAGGAGTGTTGGCAGCCACCTTATGAAAAGGACTACTCATGGCCCCCATTTTGATGTTTATATTAGATAAAGTTGCCCCCAATATCAAGGAGGTACCACTAACATCATTTGATTCTCTGATTGAAGAATAACCAAGACCTTGATGTGTAGGATTTGCATAAAATTGTGTTGGTTCTATAATGCCTTGCTCATGTAGACCTAGTCCTCTTCCTTGATACTGCATGCTCTGACAGATTTTGTTTCCGATGAGGTATTTTTTATTTTGAAAACAAGATGCTAACCCATCATTTTGTATGTGGTTTTTGTTACTTGGAATCTCCTCATCTACAAGAAATCCTGCTTTGACAAAGGTGGATGCTCCTAATTGATAGGATGTTTTGGATTTATCATTCTTCATGCTTGTTTCTTCTCGATCATTTGGCATATCAATTTGATTTGTTGTAGATTTTGTATCTTCTTCTTTGACTTGATCCATAGTAGCTTCTTTGTGTTCTCCTTTGACTTGATCAATAGTAGTTGCTTTATGCTCTTCTTTGATGTTATCCATATCACTGATTTGATTATCTATGTGTCCAAAGGAGGCAAGTGTCTCATTTTGGGAAATGGAGGTGTTTTGTGTTTGGATGGGATCATCTTCAAATGTTTGATCATGAATGGCATAAAGGTCAATAAGAGGATCATTTTGGATTTCTTGTTCAATGGTAGGATCTTGGTAAAAAATAGGTGTATCTTGGAGAACATGGTTGTGAATAGACTCTTGAACAAGGATAGGTGTATTTTGGATGCCATGATTATCTAGAAGGACTTCTTGGATGGACTTAAGGATGGGATCATGAGATGGACTACTTTGATCTTGATATGAAAGTGAAGTTGTGATGTCATGCTTTGGACTTTCTTTTTGACATGTATCCTCAAGTTTAGGCAATGGAATTTGATTTTGGACAAGGATATGATTTTCTTTGATAGACTCGAGATTTTGACATGGCAATAATGGAGTTTCAATAGCAAGATGTTTTTCAGTATTGGTAGGCAATGGAGGACATGATGGTGACAAATGGTTGGATGGTGAAAAATGTAGACATTGAAAAATGTCCCAAGTCTATGAGCATCATTTTTCCTAGTGATCATCTTTCAATAATTGAATAATTTTAATTATTCTATTATGTTCGATCATATTCCTTTATTAATTAAATAGTTTTTAAATTATTTAATTGATTCACCTTCTCATTTCTATCTTGATCAATGAAAATTATTTAATTGCGTCACTAATACCCCTTTCTTCAATAATTAAATAAATTATTATTTATTTAAATATTTATCTTTTATCACTTGTCTATAGTCAGATAATTATAATTATTTGACCTTTTATTTTTTTATAATTAAATAATTGATCCTAATCAATTATCCATATTTAATTTATATCTCCTCCTTTAATTAAATTTATGAATTTAATTAAATCTCCTTTTTCATTTCCTCCAAATAAATGATTTAAAATAAATTATTTATTTGCCACTTGTCCTTCTCCTCCATTTTCGAATAAATAATTTAAAATAAATAATTTATTTGGCACTTGTCATCCCCTTCCATTTTCGAAATAAATTATTTATCCCTCTATTTTGGTCAAAGATCCCCTGTCATTATTTCATGTCATAGTCTGCATGTCCTGCATGTCTGTCATAGCCGTCAGGTGTCATAGCCGTCGACGTCATATCTTTTCCATGCATGGCATATTCTGGTTGCATCAATTCTCAACTGTGGATCTTGGCATCTTTCTAGAAACTCGATCTTGGCCATCCATTTCGTAACTTCCCTCTCATGAATCCTCATTCGTTGATCTTAGAATCTTTCTGGAAGATCAATCTCGTCCGTCCATTCGAATGGTTGTTTATAAAAGAAACCCTTCCCCTCCATTTTCAATTTAACAGTTAATTATCTCCAACTTTCTTCCTTATTATTTGCAGGTATTTGCACAACTTCAACAACAAATCTGAGGGCAATATTGGCATAAGAAGAAATAGGAGAGACAAGAGAAAGAATCAACTTCAAAGGGGAGTGTTTTATTTAAGATGGGGAAAATCAAATGGTATAGATTAAATACTCGACTAGGGGCAATTCCTTGACTTGCATCTTCATGGGAAATAATACATGGTATCACCACTTTAAAACCTTGAAAATCCATAAAAATCATAAAATGTCCTGAAAAAAAAAAAATCAAAAAAATCAAAAAATAAAAAAAACCATAAAATGTCCTGAAAATCAAATAGTATAGATTAAATGACAGCCAACACTTCTAAACTATTATCCCAATCTAAACAAGAGAATACAAACAAAGAGAGCAATCAAGATGAAAGCAAATGAAATAAAACACTTCCGTTTGAAGTTGATTCTTTCTCTTGTCTCTCCTATTTCTTCTTATGCCAATATTGCCCTCAGATTTGTTGTTGAAGTTGTGCAAATACCTGCAAATAGTAAGGAAGAAAGTTGGAGATAATGACTGTTAAATTGAAAATGGAGGGGAAGGGTTGCTTTTATAGACAACCATTCGAATGGACGGACGAGATTGATCTTCTAGAAAGATTCTAAGATCAACGAATGAGGATTCATGAGAGAGAAGTTACGAAATGGATGGTCAAGATCGAGTTTCTAGAAAGATGCCAAGATCTACGGTTGAGAATTGATGCAACCAGAATATGCCATGCATGGAAAAGATATGACGCCGACGGCTATGACGCCTGACGGCTATGACAGACATGTAGGACATGCAGACTATGACATGAAATAATGATAGGGGATCTTTGACCAAAATAGAGGGATTTTAAATTATTTATTCGAAAATGGAAGAGGATGACAAGTGGCAAATAAATAATTTATTTGGAGGAAATGAAAAAGGAGATTTAATTAAATTCATAAATTTAATTAATTAAATTCATAAATTTAATTAATTAAATTCATAAATTTAATTAAAGGAAGAACTAGAAATTGAATATGGATAATTGATTTGGATCAATTATTTAAAGGAGAAGAAAGACACATAAATAAATAATTTCGTCAATTATTTAATTATAGAAGAATAAAAGGTCAAATAATAATAATTATCTGACTATGGACATGTGATGAAATATAAATAATTAAATAAATAATGATTTATCTAATTATTGAAGATAGGGGTATTAGTGACGCAATTAATTTATTTTAATTGATCAGGATAGAATAAATATTAGAAAGTGAATTAATTAAATAATTAAAAAATCATTTAATTAATAAAGGAATATGATCAAGAATAATTAAATAATTAAAATTATTTAATTATTAGAGGATGATGACTAAGGAAAAATGTTGCTTGTAGACTTTAGGATATTTTTCAGTGTCTACAATAGTACTGTTGAATACAAGTTAAGTCAAAGTTGGCAAGAAATGCCATTTTCATAATGCAAAAGATGTTTCAATCATGCCCTACACAAGAACACATAGAACAATCCCATCTATTAGTATGCTAGCTAAAGTCAAACTAGAACATAACCATTTATCTTTTTACTTAACCGTTCCTATTTGTGAATGAGCTTGACAACAAAACATGCAGTCTTGAAAGCTTCAAGAAAATTTAAATAATAAATTCCTCACTTGAATATACACACCAATCATTGAGACACAAGCAAATACCATGGCTACATCATCATCTACGACCTATCTTAGATACTAGTGCATGACTTGTCGTGATGTTGGGATGATTAATGCAAGCTATTCTGAGCCATAGACTTATATTTTTAGTTTTGATATTTATTTTGATGCCCATGAATTCATATTCCATGAGTTTTGTATACATTTGACAATATTTATATATCTAAATGTGTTATTTCCTTCGGCTAAAATTTGTGTTTATACTTATGTGATCGATGTATGTTTGTGTATGGGATCATAGTAATTTCTATTTGATGATGTTATTGTGTCTTTAAGGTTTATTTATTAAAGGGTGCGTTTTAAATGCTTAAAAATCTTTGAATTTCATGGGTTTTTCTATTTGTCGAGTCTGTGCCGAGTATGGGCCCTGAGTCCGAGTCCGAGTTAAAAATCGGCTTGCCAAGTTCGAGTCGAGTCTAAGTCTTGTAACACTGATTTATTTAAAAAGACAACCTTAGTGAAAATTATTAAATATAGCTTAATGTTGCACCCAATTAGCGGAAATGGCCAAAAGACATCATAATTGAAATTTGATTGGATGGGAGTGATCTCGATGATAAAAGATGATAAACGGGCATGTCTGGGTGACTTACTAAAAATAAACACTCCCTCCAAGAATCTTGGAGCCCAAACCAAAAGTCGAAAATAACATCTAAAAGTATCATACGACTCCTTAAAACCATCTGAGCTCACTGATAACACCAAATTATCCCTCTGAACATGCTGACATAAGTCTAGAAAGTCAGTGACAACTACATTGATAAATTACCTAAAAATGGGGACATTACATAGATACCACCAAATACCCGAATGCCTAATTATAGAGTGTGTGATATGGCTTAGGTTTTGAGCCAACTAAGAGTCTAGTTCCCTAAGGTCAAATTGGTGAGGGTACTAGAACACATGGACTGGGTGTTTTCTTAGATTTTGGCCCATACGTGTATGAAGAGACTTTGAATTCAACAAAGAATGCACAAGAGGATACCCCAAAAATTTATTTGGGAACATCTTTAGTGGAGAGTTAGATGCTATACTTCTTTGCTTATAAAATGGCTGACTCTTACATAAATGCGTGTTGGATTTTGGGGCTTCAAGTAATGTATGACTAGCCATTATGAATGAATTGGGATTGAAGATAATGAAGTCTTATCAGAAGTTTATCCTATGAATTCTAGGGAGGTTCCTATTAGTGGGAGTGTCATAAAATTGAGGCGCAGTTGGCTTCTTATCATGGAAAAGCTTTATTGATGGACATTATTATTGCAAGGTGTGCACCCTTGTCTCCTTGTGCTGTGCAGCGCAGCGCTCAGGTTCATGACATGGCTTAACCGCCTCCCGTGGATTCATTTGTTGGAAATATTGTCATTGATGTCAAGGGTACATAGATGATTGAAAGTTATCATTGATGTTAGACAAGATCTATGTCAAGGAAATCGTAAAATTCCACATGCCACTAATTGATGGACAGGTTGGTAGCATACAAGACCAAGATAAACCAGATTACAAGTTTAAGTAGATGGAAGGTTTGTGCGACTATTGATGGACAGGTTGGTAGCATACAAGACCAAGATAAACCAGATTACAAGTTTAAGTTGATGGAAGGTTTGTGTGACTGCAAGTTAAGGATCAGTGATCCAAGCAAGTGACAACAATAGATTGTTTAGAGCATCAAAGAATTCAACAAAGACATTGGTAGTAGTGATAATGATATGATAATTTATCTCCAAAAGATTAACATTAAAACATTAGTATGAGAGAGGCATCAACCAGATTTAAAAATGCACATGTCCAGGTTGCAGTTGAGAAAGGAGCAGCAGTCATAAATAACAGATAAAGGATGGGAATTTTTGTGGAGCCACATAAGACAAAAGATTAACATTAAAACATAGTGATAATGATATGATAATTTATCTCCAAAAGATTAACATTAAAACATTAGTATGAGAGAGGCATCAACCAGATTTAAAAATGCACATGTCCAGGTTAAAGATAAAGTAGTGATAATGATATGATACTTTATCTCCAAAAAATTATATTAAAACATTAGTATGAGAGAGGCATCAATTTAAAAATGCACATGTCCAGGTTGCAGTTGAGAAAGGAGCAGCAGTCATAAATAACAGATAAAGGATGGGAATTTTTGTGGAGCCACATAAGACAAAAGGAGCAGCAATTAAAAGTGAAATATATGCTTAAATTACCTAAGTTAAAGTGAAATTAGAGATGACAAAGTACAGCATTATAAAAGGCAACGGATATAGCATATAAAAGGAAAAAAAAAACACATAAGACAAAAGAGGGGCAAATAAGACGAAAATCTGAATAAAGACAAAAATGAATACAGAGGAAAAATCAGGCAGCGATTACTTCCTAAAATGGAATTCATAATATGAAAGAAGGGCTCTCGATAATAAGACAAAAAATTGTCTTATTCATAACATATGGTATGAAGCGATAAAACAAGCATAAAGAACAGCGATTATATTGAGTAAAGATGTCATGTCCTCAAAATTGTAAGGCTAAATTTGAAATATTGAAATACAAATCAAAAAAATAAATTACCATTATTAGAACTATAATTATCAAACATAAAACAAATAAAATAAATATGAAAATACATATATAATAATAAATGAAATGTAAATCTGAATATCATTACAAATGATATTATAATAATAAATACAATTATAATCATATAAACTAATATAGAAAATAAATGTAATAAAATATGAAATACACAAATATAAAATATAGAGTAAACAAAATAAAAGTAAAATAAATAAATAACAAATAAGATTGAATAAGCAGATATAAAATGCTGAATAAACAAACAGCAAATATGAAGGAAACGATTTATCAATTAAAGAAGATATGAAAGGATGCGATACATACCAAGGGACAAACAAATAAGCATGACTGTTGGTAAATCATGCTATAAAGAGAAGATGACTCCAAAACAAATCATCATCGAATGGAATGGAATGAAAATGGGAATCTGGAAAGTAAGAAAGAATATAAGAACTAAAAGAAACACCGGATTAGTGATAGAAGGCTGTGGTATGTTCTATTATAGTGATTGAAATAATTATATATTTTAGCTATTAATGAATATTATTCTATCATGTTTGTTATTTATAATTATTATTTCTGGGGTAGGCTTTATTATCATTATGGCCTGCAATTATATATATACAACGGGATTATTGTGAATCAAGTAGGGATAATAATATACACAGAAATGTTTATATAGAATATTTACATAATGATATATAAATATTTATTAGGAATAGTAATATAAATTAAAGTCAAATAGAGATGATGATATACCATATTTATATATATATATATATATATATATATGTATATAATTGTGCAATAAAAATGCTTGCAGCAATTATTGAGTTCTATAAGTAATAATAACCTATTATGAAAATGGGATAATAGAATACCATCTTTGGGATCTTGATGGACGTTTAAATAACTTCCTAACGTACTTATGAAATTATATAGAAGAGTCATTCATAAGAGTGATAAGGGAGAAATGAGCAACTCTTTGACAAGAATGAAATGTTTATATCATCTTTGATCTTATTAGATATTATTACTGAAATTTATTGATCTCTAATGTTTCTAATGTCCCTTTGAGAAACACTTTGAATGCAAGTTTCGAGCTTAAGTGCTTCCACCAGAAAGGGGTCATTACACCTCAAGTTATCATCCCTTGTTCATCAACATCATAGGCGAGGCAAGAGAGGTCTACACATAAGGATGCCCTTAGGGCACTCCCTTCTCAGCCCAAGGGCGGCCAACAAACACCCGTTGTAATGAACCCCTCGGCCCTCAATGGCAGACCTGCAGTCATCCAAGGAGGGTGGCCTACCTCGAAGGGTCCCTAGTATTTGCTCTCCTACATGTGCTTCCAACTCCCCTCCTTGATGATTTGATTGAAAAAGAATGATAATATGAAAGAAGGGCTCTCGATAATAAGACAAAAAATTGTCTTATTCATAACATATGGTATGAAGCGATAAAACAAGCATAAAGACCAGCGATTATATTGAGTAAAGACAAACTAAAAGGCAGTGCTCATTTTAAGGAAATAATTATTAAAAGAGAGGCAACAATTCATTATAAAACAATGCTTATTAAATAACAGTTGTTAAACGAAGGCGGCCTTCAAGTTTTTTAGTGAAAGGATGCGATTAAGAGGTAAGTTTGTGAATAAAAAGTGACATCCATTCAAAAGGTTATCTCTATTTAAGAGATGCATCATTTCATTAAAGGTATAAGATATAAATTGTGAATGAGGATTCTAAAATCAAAAAAGGTGGTGTGAAAAAGACATATAAGGATATCATAAATACACCAGCAGATCCAAGAGCAGATTTTTAAGAAGAATACTCTCAGAATTTAAGATGGATTCATGAAAAGTTAGAAGGCAGATTTATATGAAGAATTTATGGCAGAATGATAAGAAGACTTATGAGAGCTTACGTGCAGATCTATTAAAAGAATTATGAGCAGATATGATGCAAATTTGTGAAGCATTAATGAAGAGGAGTTTATGCAGATTTGGGAAGCATTTATGAAGAGTTTATACAGATTTGGTGAAGGAATCATAATGTCCATCATCCGTTGAGGAAGCAACATATTAAGGGTGGAATCTTGTCTTGTTATGGAAGTTGGGGCTTCCTAAACGAGAGATTGGTGTCTCTAGCCAAGTTGATGCTTAGCTGTGGGGGTTGGTGCCTCCAGTAGGTTGGTGCCTACGAACTGAGGGGTTGGTGCCTACAAATTCAAAGGTGGGAGTTGGTGCTCACAAATTGAATGAGGGGTTGGTTCCTCTAGTAGGTTGGTGCCTACAAAGTTTGTAAATCAGATTTATATAAAAGCAATATTTTGCAAGGTGTGCGCCCTTGGTCTCCTTGTGCTGTGCAGCGCAACGCTCGGGTTCGTGACATGGCTTAACTGCTTCCCATGGATTCATTAACTTTGGCGGTTGTATTGTGCATTAATAGGTCGATCTTTTGGTGAAACGACAATCGTTTGTGCAACAATAATTTTGGTGGATTGCTTCTGTTTGAGGTAATAATCAAATGGATCTATCCTTTGTTACCATTCCAATATCTGGGATAGATGCTAAGTTGTATTGGGAACAAAGGATGTTGCACATTGTGGAGAACCTTGATAGGACATTACATGAGGTTTTCTATTGCTTTCAATCTTCGCTTGACAAAAACTCCTTACCAATTCGGATACTTTGAAACTGAAAACATCTTTATCAGCAATTCCTCCAAGCTGAACACCATGATGCATATTTACAGCTTCAAACAACAACAATGCATGACCAAGCCTTGGGGTTTGAGCAAAGATTGTAGTACAAACATCTTGGGTTTCATGTCCCCCAAACTGCAACACTAAAATATAGAAATAACCAAATTTTGAAATGCATATATATATATATATATATATATATATATATATGTTTATTATAATTATTATTATCAAGATAATATTATAACTACCATTTAACCATTATTATCATAATCATGATTATCATAGATAAGTATTATAATTATGATATAAATATTATAGATTAACAAATGTTATAATGCTAATATCATGAATCTGATTATAATGATAATATCATCTGATTATAATGATAATAGGTGATATTTATAAATATCATTATAAATATTATAATGATAATACATATCATAAATATGATATATTACAATGATAAGATATGATATAAATATCATAAATATAATAACCTATGTTCTATACTAAATATACAAATACAAAATATAAAATATAATAAACAAAGAACAAAGCCTGATTCCTAAGCAGCCTCTAAACACAACAGATAATTTAAAAAGGATGCAGCGGCTCACTAATCCTTAGCCACGATTATACTTAGTAAATAGTAATTAATCCTAAGGACATGACCATTTGAATGGTCAACCCTATCCAAAGTGGTGCGTCTCTTGTGGAGGGGACATGGGCATATAAAAGAGTAATAAGAAGTGAAGGGAAATCATCGAATGGTTTTAAAAAAACTGTTTTCTCTTCTATAGCAGATCAAAAGGGGAGATATATGAATAAGGAAATATTAAGGAGGCTTACTCAAATACGTATGGAATAAAAGGATAAATCAGACATACAAAAGTCTGAAGTATAACATCAGATATATATATATATATGTAAGGAACCATATATGGTACATCACTTAAGAGCAGATTGGTGAGGAATATGAATAAGGAAATATATGAAGTTTTGAGAAGAAGAATAGAATGCAGATTTGGTGAAGGGGATAAATTATTTCATTATAATATTCCGTAATCCGTTGAAGAAGCAACTTAGAGGGTGGTACTTTGCTTTGAAAGTAATTGTAAATTTTTAATAGGATTGGGAATTTAGCAATAAATTATTGACTTTGGATCTATTGATTATCTTAATCAAGAAGGCTAAAGACAAAACTTTTAGATAAATCAAAAAGGGACATTACATTTGGTCACTACAAATCTTCTAACAGGATTGGATGCTAAATATGCTGATTCCTTGAAGCAATAAAAACCCTCAATAGTAATGATTTTGGAACTTGTCCTATCTGCTGTTGGAGGAGGCTGAAAACTTAAATCTGACTGATATACATGCAACAATGGAGGGAAAAGAACCTTGTTTCGGTTGCAATTGCCAAAGTCTGATAAACACTTTGCCATGGATGCTGAATGGCATGGTTTAGGACCTTTTTTTCTTATCTAACACTTGACTGAGTTATAAGGTGGATATTTGGTCAGGCTATGACAGGGGAAAAGCATGCCTTAATTCATGTTTTAAACATCCTCTAAGCTGGGCACTACTTCATGTTGGCACTGCCACACCCTAGTGGCATTTGACTTGAGTTTTTTGATTTTCTTATATGTGGTATAATTGCCTTTCTGTGAGGAATTTTCAAAATACTTGGTGATTATGTCCAAATGGTAAATAACATTGCATATATCACACAATAATGAAAGCTTCAAATGTGGAAGCATACATAGACAATTACACCTTGAAATCTCTTTTTCATTCCTTCAAAAACTTACCAGGAAACCTCCACAACTGATACAAATCACAACTGCATGGAAATCTACTGTATAACATTCAGTTTTCCAGTCCTTTGGAAAACTTAGTCTTTCATTCCATCAAAAGAAATCTAAATGAAATTGCTTACAAGCTTTTATTTTGCTCCTATATTTATACTAATCAGCTAAAAGTTTAATCTTCCAAAAATCATTTTTAACTACAGAAGGATCCTTATCACTTATAAGGATGAGATGGAATATAAGTCTAAGTCATTATTGATTATCCACACCCTAATGGCATTTGACTTGAGTTTTTTGATTTTCTTAAATGTGGTATAATTGGCTTTCTGTGAAGAATTTTCAAAATACTTGGTGATTTTGTCCTAATGGTAAATAACATTGCATATATCACACAATAATGAAAGCTTCAAATGTGGAAGCATACACAGATAATTACACCTTGAAATCTCTTTTACATTCCTTCGAAAAATTTACAAGGAAACCTCCACAACTGCATGGAAATCTACTGTATAACATTCAGTTTTCCAATCCTTCGGAAAACTTAGTCTTTCATTCCATCAAAAGACAATCTAAATTTAATTGCTTACAAGCTTTTATTTTGCTCCTAATTCAGCTAAAAAATTAATCTTCCAAAAATAATTTTTAATTATAGAAGGATCCTTATCACTTATAAGGATGAGATGGAAGATAAGTCTAAGTTATTATTGATTATCCGCACTTTATTAGACGTATTTAGCTAAATAAAAGACTTTCACTTTAATCTTTAAAGTGAAATACAAAATAGATTAACTCAAACCACTTGAACTTTTCCTCATATGTTCACATTGAACCTGTGCGGAAGTTCCTATTTGAGCTAAAAAATTCAAGGTTCGCTCTTAGAGAGGAAAGAATTCTGCACCAATCCAAGTTTGTCTTTGGAGCCTTCAAACTTCCCTTTTGCTAAGGGCTTGGTCAAATTATCAACTACCTACTGATTGGTGGAGATGTACTAGAGCTTCACTACTCCCTTCTAAACCCTATCTTTGATGCATGTGCTTGGACTTGTCATGAAACATTGGATTCTCCGTGAGTTTGACACATCTTTGATTATCATAGTAAATGACTGTGGGATCCAACTCATGATCGAACAACGCTACAAGTAACTTTTAAAGCCAAATGGCCTTACAATTAGTGGTACTAGCTGCCATATACTCTACCTCTACTTTGCTTAGTGCCATTGAAGTTTTTTTTTGTTGAACCAGGATACCATTCTTGAACCCAAGCTAAAGCAACACCTTGAGGTGCTTTTCCTTTCTGTTGCACTACTTGCCCAATCGAAGTTTGTATACCCCTGCAACTTTGGTTCACCATCTTCAAGATATCTTAGAGCATACTCCACTGTGCCCTTCAATATTTGAGCACATGTTTGTAGCTATCCAATGCACCTATCTTGGCTTCACCATGAACTGATGTAAGGTGTTCACTATAAAAGATATATCTAGTTTGGTGTTGACCAAATATGTCAACAAACCTATTAGTTTTCTGTATAATGTGGGATTAATCACCTCTGAATCTAAAGATATTACACACTTCAGATTAGTGATCATAGGTGTGGCCATAGGTTTGCAATCCTCCATCTGAAATTGCTTCAGGATCTCAACTGCATACTTACTTTACCCGAGGAAAATCTATCTTGCTCTTTGCCAAACCTCTAACCCCAAAAAGCAATCCATCAGGTTGATGTCCATTTCAATGAGCTGCTTTGCACTTGTAATGAACAAATCATCTACTTACAACATCAAAATAAGTAGATCACTCCCAACAACTATGTAATAAAGATTAGAATTTGCTTCACTTTTGCTAAAGCCCATACTTAGTAGATATTCATCTATCTTGGAATACCATGCCTTGGGTGCCTGTTTGAGTCCATACAAGGCTTTCCTAAGCTTACAAACATGATATTCCTTCCCATTTACCTCAAAGCCCTAATGTTGCTGTTAGAGCGTAGTTTTGTAGGCCTCAAATTTTGCAAATTTGGCTATGTTTACCCATGTGTTATGTTGGCTTTGTGTTAACCTACCTTTGATAATCAATCTCAGAAAGTATAAGTGGGTTTTTCCTTCATCAAATTTTTTCCCAAATCTATTCTATTATGTCCCCTGTATGTTCGTCATGCTCTAGTATCTCTAAAAAGTCCAAAAAATGCTAAGTGTTGAAGGTATATAGGTCATTTGCTTAGGTTTTGTAAGTTGTCAAAGTTTTGGGTTGTCGGGGTTTTCCATACTGTCATATCCTTCCTATTGATCCCAACAACCCATTCATGCCCTTTTCAAAATTTGTCTAAGTTCTGGTTTTGTCGGCTTGTTGGGGATTTCGTTCCATCCATCCCAAGTCCAAACAGTTTGCCTTGGTAAAGTCTTGTATTGGCGGGCTATTGGACTTGGTCATCTAGTACCTTTTCCTTTGCATCTTTGATCCTCGATCCTCAATCTTTCGCCTTTTAAGCTGCTCCCTTTGCTTTTCACTTGGTCTTTGGACTTTCCCATCTCAGAGTGCTATTGCCTTCCAACCCCCAACATCCCAATCCTTTGCCAATTGAAACATTGCTTGTCTTCCGGAGTTTCAGACTTGATCCTGCATGCACGCTTTAGTGTCCAACTTCGATTCCTTGATGTTGATGCCACCCTTCCATTGAAGTTGTGAACTCCTCTATATTTGTTGATGTCATCATGACATCATCTTTGTATGATGCTAATGTCTCTTTTTTAGAGTTCCTTGTTGAGTCATAAATGTGATGTCATGAAGATGATCCTAAATATTGGAGGATCGAACCATCCATTTCCCCAGTACCATTTTCCATGCTCCCTTGAACCTCGCCTCCTAATTCAATATTTTTCACTAAGTCTTTGAGTCAAATTTCAGCTGGCCTTTAACTCGGTCCTTATTTTCTGCCACCCCAAAAACACGAAACTCCATTGATTCCTTCATTTATCCTTTTGGAGTTGGAATTTCAACCATTCCTTATTTCGATAGCAATAATAAGGTCCACTTGACTCCTCGATCCTAACATCTTAAAGCTTTATTCCTTGTTAGAGTTCCGCTTTTAGACTTCTTCCATTATGCATCCCTTCTTGTCATGACTTCCATGTCATCTCTGAAGTTCGACTCTCTGTTCACAAGTAGGAGGTATGATTCTCTTTAACATTCGAAGTTCGACATTCTCGACCATTTTCACCGGTTTCTTTGCAACTCATTGGAACAGCCTAGGAAGCCATGCGGTCGCTAGAAAAGGACTCGACATACTAGAATAGTACTGACCAATGCAGCAAAAATCGTTTGGGGAAAAATCGGCAAACCAAAAGTATAAGATTTTTTGAAAAAATCGGATTTAAAATAAATGTAAAAAATTGTAGAAAAAGAGACAAAAACTGCATTCTTTTGAAATTTAAGGGCATTTCCATAGCATAGAGATACAAAGAGCAAATAAAATAGAAAGTTTAACCCATGAATTGTAAAAAATAGGATTTCGATGTTTATATTCATGTCGCTGGTTACATTGCATTGCACAAAGCATACTTCATAGTGCATAAATAATAACTAAATGGTTATAGTTGACATAATTTCAATTACAATATAGTTTGTACAAAGTCAACTTATAAACTAAGTACAAAGTTCCAAAAAATTAAACGTAGCCAATGACTCTTGCTACTACAAATAGAGCTATGCTAGAGGGCTATAGGTTGTGATGATGAAGCTCCTAGTTCAAAGTCTCTCCCAAGTCGCTCAACCTCACGACCATCCAAGTTGACCTCTAGGATCTCAAAATCCTCAGGCTCAAGAAAGTCATTAAAAATATAGTTTTCCTTCGTTAAGCAGACATCATAAATAACAAAATGGGAATCAACTGGTTCATATTTGTGATTTAACAGTACTTGCAATATCTAGAACAATGTTGAAAAGAACTATATGAATAGTGTGAAAGGGAAATTATATGACAAAGGAAGCAATTGCAAAGTTCAACTTAATAGGTTTTGAATCAAATAGCTCATGATAGAGTAGTAGAAAATGCTTTTGAAACAAAATTTTAACCATAAATGATATTGAAATGTTCTCATTGATAGCTATTTTAGTAGATTTGTAAAAGAGTAAAAGGAGTGTTAAATATTTTTCCATTAGATAATAAATACTTGTTAGTACAAAAGAAGAGAGCAACTATTTGAGCCACAATTTAAGCTATTATTATTCAAGAAACTTTTCCTTGATTTTGCATATAAGTTAATGATGGAGTTAAAAATATTGATGGACTTTGAGTTGAGAATTTGAGAGATTATAGGTACAAGTTTCAATGGAAAATCAAAGCATGCGGAACATTCCCTTTCAGTGGGACAATTGCTGCTGAAATCTATCTGAATCGTTAAAGAGAAAATACATGAGGCCTGCTTCAGGAGGGATTAATATAAGCCCACAAGACGAGGGCATGCCTTCTCTCAAGGCATGTATTAGTTTGCCTGATACCTATTTAACATGCATGGAATGCTACACTATATATGTCTAATGCATTCATGTACTGCTATTTTACTCCTTGCAGGCCTTCTGAACCTCCATGTATATGACGATCCTAAATGGAATGATGTTCCCTAACAAGTGCAGGGCATGCATTTAAGCAATGAGTTTCAGCAATTAACAAAGCATTAAGCTTGCAGAATATATAGGAAATTGAAATATAACCAAAACAATCCTTCATTTTGATATAAAATACTGCTACAGTTCATCCTTTTTAGCACTACAAGCTGATTTTTTATCTTTTTGATAGGAACCGTTCTGCTTCCAATTCCACAATTTCTATATACTATTTATTATGTGTACACTTATGCTTCCCACTTGATTATACAATTGTCACTACCCTACCTGCTTGTCATTAAAACTTGATGGCCAATGTCAAATTGAAGCTCCAAATTATCACACTTTGTTATCATTTGAAAAGGAAATTTGTCCTAACCTAACCTTGATAATTTAATCAACCACCTTGGTATTGTTGTTGATAATTGAAATGTTAAAATTCTTTTGAATAGTCAAGATTACAAAAAATTGAAGAAAATAAACATTTTTTAGGTTGATATTAGGCCAATAGAGTTTTGTTTCAGTTTAGTCTAGCTTTCTATATTTACTTTTGGCAAGTACTCTTATAAAGTTCAAATATGTTTAAAAAAAAAGATAGAAGCCTTCCTTAGTATTTATTATATTGTCTACTATTTCCCACTGAATTATGTCTTTGGATTTATATACATGGAAAGTATTACTACGAGCCTATGGCAAATGACAGTTGAGTGGAATATAGAGAAAAAAGAAGCACATCTTTTAACCATTCCATGTTAATGTCCTTAACATCAAATGTAGAAGCATGCCAAAGAACATGTCTTTATTTTAATGTCCTTAACATCTATTAGAAATATACTTCCATTCAAGGTCGGCTACATGCGATTTGCCTCAGCAACCTGATGAAATCTAGTGAATCTTTGATGGTGAAACACATCCCAATGGCCAACACTTAGTTTTGTTCTAAAAATCAACCAAAAAACGCGATTAAATAGCGATTTCACACGGTTAGAATTTCACGAAAGGTTGGTTGGGTGATTTTTTGGCAATTTACAATCCCTTAAAAATCATTGAAAATCACGGCTGATTAAATCGCGATTTTTTGGTCGTTTTGGCTGAAGATTTTTTAAGGATCTATGCTTCTATGGTATTGACAATTATATTGATGACTTTTTCATTACCCAAGGAGGATTAAGTGCAGTTTTGAGGCACGATTTAAGTAGTTTTTCTCATAGTTGGCAAACTTGAATTTGACAAAAACTCAGCAGACCCAAAAATTTGTGACTCGGCAAAAACTCGACAACTTAAAAAATTGCTTAAATTTATTTAAAAAAACATTTTTTTTGCAAAATTCAATGATAAAATAAATCCAATGAGTCCATAAATGAGTACAAAAGTGTCTTCTATTAAATTTGATTCATTTGAATACAAATTGAGTACAAAAGCACATCATCATGCAAAATCTTGACACAATAGTTAGTTAGCAGCTATTATGAATTTATGAAGATTGCCTTTGAAAATCATCATCATAATTCATAAATTGCGTATTATAACATTTCCCTAGTGAAGTGAAAACTTGGGGAGAGGTTCTAATCTTTGCACTCTGTTGCAGCTCCTTGCTCGACATTGAAGGCTGTGTTTGTGGCTCCGACTCGACCAAATCAATGATCTCCTTTGATTTGTTGTCTACCTTTCTTCTTCAAAGCTGAAGTTTGTATTGTATTTTATAATAATAATGGCATTTCATTTAAACCTTTGATACTAATAGTATGATACTTCATTATTGGTCAATGGTATTATGATATTGATAAAGATAATTGTCGATTTTGGTCTCCACTCCCAAATCCTTTCATTGCAATCAAATTTCTTAGACAAGAAGAGATCCCAATAATTACTGGGGGTCTAGGAGTGGAGACTCCAATGGGGTTGAGAGGCAATGTCCCTCATGGGGATTTAGGGGCAATGCCCCTAGTGGGGATTTAAGGCCTTTGAAACCACACAAAACTTCATGTCGCACACCATTTTCACAATTTTATCTCTTAAGCGAGAAATTACCAGTGTTACCCCAAGTTTTCGGGAAGGGGACGGTGGGGGACGATAGGACGAGTCCCCAAGTTTCTAGATTTTGAGGCCAAATTGGGGGACGACGAGGGAACGACTATACAAAATATAGGGAAAATTTTAAATATTTATATGAAAACATGGATAAGGCATGCGTAATATACATTATAGAACCTTAGCATATAACATTTGTGTTCAATATTATTTGTCAATACTCAATACACATTCAAAATTTAAAATTAACATAAATGAATCATGAAACAACCTCCAAGTTTTAATTTATAAACTTATATCAAAATGCCCAAAGGCTACATTGCTGCCATATAGCTTTAAAGTATGATATGAAAATCAAAATACAATAAACAAAGAGCAGTAGCATTGCTTGTCATGATCCCTATTGGAACACTTGCAATTCCTTCATTAATAAATTAATATATTTCCTTCAATTATTGAGTAAATTAACATTAACATATTTTCTTAATTATTAACATATTCCTTTCTTTTATATAAAAATATACTAAATAACAAAGACACTATTAATAAAATAAATCTTACCTCTCAATCGAATAAAATAATAAATAAAAAAAGGGATAATAAAACAATAAAATAATAAATAAATCCTACCTTATGCATATGACAAATTGTTGCACTTGACTGGTTAATAAGCGACGCATCCCCTGAAGAAGCCCGAGCATATAAGAGCGCAATCATTGGAGAAACGAGCAGGAAAAAAAAAAAAGGGAAAACAGAATCACGGTAGCAGGAGGATTACGTCACCGGGAAACACTGTGAGTAAATATCACTTAGCATTTGTTACATTATTTACTTGCTGATTCAATATAAGAACATTTGTGGTAGTCGTGAATTGTAGATTGAGGCACTAAAATGGAATCCGATCCCTCCTTGACATATAAGCGCAACATATAGATGAGATTACTGATGCCTCCGGGTTCCGTTCTTCCGAAGTTAGCCAACACACTAGATAAACCACCAGTAGCCAGCATTGTTGGATGAGATTGCCCTGTATAAACATACCCACCGTATATTATGAAAACCATCCCAGACTCGACCTGTACAAGATAAATATATCCGCAATCCCATTGCTAGAAAAGAACGACACACTGGCCCATTATGATAGTCACCCGGGAAAAATCACCGAGTATAGGACAATTACTCCACTTAAGTCACCCATTGTATATAGACTGGCCTGGGATCATTGAGAATCTGTCCGCAAGTAAATCCGGTCTACATTAATACTCTGGCCGATCAATGATATTAAATCTCTGTTATGAATTATATCTAGAAAGAATAGAACAATGGTGTATACGCACTCATACTGTCATATGTAATCTTACATCCTTGGTAATATGTTATAATTGTTGAGATCAAGAGTAGTGGATTATGCTTAAGAAGGTTCGTCTAAAAACCTCACTCAGGTTCTACCCCACAGGCCCTAACAAGGGTTGGGCAGTTTATCCCGCATGCCTCTTGCATTGGGTTGGGTCATGGAGGGGTGAGGGTCCCAGGCTTCCTGCCCCACAGGCCCAGAGTATGGGTTGGGCATTGGAAGATGGTAGACCGTAGGCCCCTTAAGGATGCCTCTCTCTTGAGGGAATAAGTGTTTTCTTGTTTTATTTCTTTCTTAAATCTAACTCTGCAGATATTATTATGTTGAATGATTTAGTAATTATGTAATTAAATGCTAATATGTAAATGCACGAATTTGAATGTGGAAATGCAGGTGACCTTACCAAACCCCTATCACTCGCAACCTCCATAAATAGGGACCAACCAGGTAAGGGATCCTTACAGTGGTATTAGAGCACCCTTCCTGCCATCTCGTGGGAATAAATGAAAACCTACCACCAAAGAGGCTCTAGGAATGATAACCCCGAAACTGACCCCATAGGTGAACCATTGAGAGATGAACTCAGAGCCTTCATGGAAAACAATGATAAGAAAACTCAAACCTTATTAGAACAAAATGAAAAAACTAATCAAGCATTACTGCAAGCTCTCCAAAACCTAAACAACAATCATACAAATGAGGCAAACTCTAACCATTTTGAGAAGAATCACACTACATCTTCTCAAGGCACAAATCCCAGGCCCACCCGACCCCATTTTTTGCCAAATAAAGAACCCAGAAAAGGAAGCATTGATAATAGCCCACATGTAGAAAGTGTTGATGAGATCTTAACAACCTATCATAGGTTAGAGCCTGAACTAAAAGAGCTGGTGTCATTTAAAGACTATTGGAAGGCCAAACAAAGAAACACCCATAGGAAGGAGAGGGATGAGTCAATTGATGGAGAACTCAAGAATAGAATCAGCAAATTAACCATTCCTAGCTTCAATGGAGAAGGCAAAACCACCGCCAGATCATGGGTTCAAAAGTTAGATACCTACCTATCCTTAAGCCCTATGACCGAGACAAGTGCCATCAAATTTGTGTTGCTGCACCTGACCGAAATGGCCCATGATTGGTGGCATCACAGACTCATAACCCAAGGCCACCAACAAGTTACCACCTATGATGACTTTACCCAAAGATTGATTAAAAGATTTGATCAAAGGCACCTGGAATGGTACTTTAGGGAACTCACACAATTAAAACAGCAAGGCACTATTGAAGGTTACACTATCGAATTTCAGAAGTTGGCAGTCATGGTTCCCAAAATCTCTCAAGAGAGACTTACCTATTTATTCATAGAAGGCCTAAGAGGTCCGGCCAAGAGCATGGTGGGCACTTTAGAACCTAACTGTTTGGATGAAGCTATCCAAAAAGCCTTGAAATTTGAAGAGCATTGGCCCAAGGACAAGCCCAAAAAATTTAACTCATTTTCCAAAGAGGAGAAAGACAAAAGGGGGGAAATAAATAGAACATGTCAATGGTGCAAAGAAAAAAGAGTCAAAGGTCATATGTGTGGAAGAATGGAAGAACTGAAAAAGAAGGGACTATGTTTTAAATGTCAACAACCATGGGGGCTAGACCATAGATGTACTAGCAAAGCACACCAACTCGAGGCATACCCAAGGGAGGAATACCCAAACAAGAAAGCAAGGTTTGAAAATGAAAATCCAGCTATGCTAGCTACCATTTCCCATGTATCTAAACATAGCCCTTTTCGCATCAAAAGTGCACTCTTAGGATAGAGAGTTATCACCTTGGTAGATAGTGGGGCCTCTCATAACTTCATTGATCAAAGAATAGTAAAACACAAAAAGTTAAGTACCCAAAAATTTGAAGGTTTTGAGGCAGCAACGGCCACCGGCGCTAGGGTACAATGTACCACCCTAGTACCACAATTGAATGTCCTTCTAGGAGATCACCTCATCACCGAAGACTTCTATGTAGTCTCCCTAGATGCTGACCTCATTTTAGGAACTCCATGGATTTATTCATTGGGTTGTTTTATGTTTGATCTTCCCAACCAAATCATTCATTTCCAACACCGAGGGCAAGAAGTCACCCTGAAGGGCATGCCTAACAAGTCTCCTAAAGTGGTCTTATGTAAAAGAATGGAACGAATTTTTAGGCGGGGACAAGGAGAATGGGCCGCCCAATGTATGATATTAGACAAAAACACTACACAAGGGAAGGTCATCCACATTGAAGTTCATCCTATTATCGACAAATGTGAGAAGGTATTCAAAGAAATCCCACCAGGGTTGCCACCTAAAAGAGGGTTCGAACACACCATAGAGTTAGAAGAGGGGGAAAAACCGGTCATGACTACTCCTTACCGTCACCCCCATAAGTACAAAGAGGAGATAGAAATAACCATTAAAGAGTTGTTGGAGATGGGGCACATTCAACCCAGTTCAAGCCCTTTTGCATCATCAGTGGTTCTTGTTAAAAAGAAAGATGGCACTTTCAGGATGTGTATAGATTACCGAGCTCTAAACAAAAAAACGATCAAGAACCGCTATTCCATTCCCCGTATTGATGAACTCATTGATGAACTTCACGGAGCAAGATACTTTTCCAAAATAGATCTTCGATCAGGGTATCATCAGATAAGAATGAGAAAAGAAGATGTGCACAAAACAACTTTCTGGTGCCACTATGGGCACTTTGAATTCCTTGTCATGCCCTTTGGGCTCACCAATGCTCCGACCACCTTTCAATCATGCATGAACCACACATTCCGCAAACAACTAAGGAAATTCCTTCTTATTTTCTTCGATGACATCCTCATATATAGTAAGACATGGGAAGAACACCTCCAACATATCGAAGAAACCCTCAAGATTTTAGAGCAAGAATCATTGTACGCCAAAGCTTCCAAATGTGAATTTGGTATGGAGGAAATACTATATCTGGGACACAAAATCAGCGCTCAAGGTGTTAGTGTAGATGAAGAAAAGATCGCAGCTATCAAGGAATGGCCTAGACCCAAAACCCTCACGCAACTAAGGGGATTTGTGGGGTTATGTAGCTATTATAGACGTTTTGTGAAATGTTTCTCCAAAATTGCCGCTCCACTCACGGACTTAACTAAAAAGGGGGCTTTCTCATGGAACGAGACAACCCAACAAACCTTTGAAAGATTAAAAGAAGCAATGAGTTCTTGTCCCGTATTGGCTATTCCTAACTTCACCCTACCTTTTGAATTACACTGTGACGCGTCAGGGGAAGGGATTGGTGCTGTCCTCATGCAAAATAAACATCCAATAGCTTTTGAAAGTCGCAAACTTACCCCCACAGAAAGACTCTACCCCATTTATGATAAAGAAATGTTAGCTATAATGCATGCCCTAGCAAAATTCCGCCAATATCTGGTCTGCACCAAGTTCCATGTAAAAACTGATCATAATAGTTTGAGATACTTCATGCAACAAAAAGATTTGAACGATCGCCAACAAAAGTGGGTCAGTCGCATACAAGCCTATGACTTCGATATAGAATATATGAAAGGAGCCAATAATGTGGTAGCAGATGCCCTTTCTAGGAAACATTGCTTGAAAACTATAACCTGGATAGCTACAGATTGGAAATACGATGTTATCTCGGGATACGCTAAAGACCCTCAAGCCATTGAAATCTTGGAAGGACACCTCCCTAAGGAAGAATACAAAATAGTGGAGGGTATGATCTTATATAAAGGAAGAATCTTTCTAGTACCCCACTCCAAGATAAAAGAGAAAGTCTTCAAAGAGTATCATGATAACCCTCTAGCCGGGCACCCAGGGTTTTACAAAACATACAAACAAGTAAGGGAGAAGTATTCTTGGAGAGGACTCAAAAGGATGTACTAAAGTATGTACAAGAATGTCTGATTTGCCAAAGGAATAAAACAGAACACAATGAACCGGCAGGACTCTTGCAACCTTTACCCATCCCCAGTCAAAAGTGGGAAAGTATCTCTATGGATTTTATCACCGGATTACCCAAAACTCAAGGGAGGGATTGCATATATGTGGTGGTTGACCGACTCACTAAATATGCCCATTTTTTTGCCATACCCATGGACTATGGGGCCCCCCAGATAGCAAAACTATTTTTCAAAGAAATTTTTAGACTCCACGGCCTCCCAAAGAATATTATTAGTGATCGGGATGTCCGGTTCATGAGTAAATTTTGGCAGGAACTCTTTCGATTATCAGGAACTATTCTTACACCAAGCACTAGCTACCACCCCCAGACAGATGGACAAACTGAAATCGTCAATAAGTGGATAGAAGGATACTTAAGAAATTATGTCATAGGACAGCAGAGTGCATGGATCAAATGGTTACATTTAGGGGAGTATTGTTACAACATGACGTATCACATGTCCATCCAAATGGCCCCCTTCAAAGCATTGTACGTATATGAGCCCACTGCATTCGGGAGCTTGATCACCCAAGAAAGCCAAGTTCCTCGAGCTAAAGACTTTGTGCAAGAAAGTATGGACATCCTAAATGCTCTAAAGGACAATTTACACCAAGCCCAAAACCAGCAAAAATTATATGCAAATAAAAAACGCACGGAAAGAACCTTTGAGGTCGGAGAATTGGTGTTCCTAAAGTTGCAACCCTACAAACAATTTTCCATCAAATCCAATGGAAAAGAGAAGCTTAAGCCCTGGTTCTATGGCCCCTACAAAATCTCCAGGAAAATAGGGGAAGTAGCTTATGAGCTGGAGCTTCCTAAAGGGAACTGCATCCACAATGTCTTCCATGTGTCAAGATTGAAGAAAGTGCTCGGCAAGCAAACAATTCCTTGTGAAGAATTACCTCCCCTCGACGATGAAGGTAAATTAGCTCTTGTGCCTGAAGTCATCCTAGATCAAAGAGAGAAGAAGTTAAGGAATAGAAGCATTCCAGAGTTATTGGTAAAATGGAAAGGCCTAACGGAAGAAGACTCAACTTGGGAGGGTCAAGAAATTCTCAAACACCCAAACCTCCAAATTGCTTGAGGACAAGCAAATGTTGGGAGGGGGAGATTTGTCATGATCCCTATTGGAACACTTATCATATTGGAACACTTGCAATTCCTTCATTAATTAATTAATATATTTCCTTCAATTATTGAGTAAATTAACATTAACATATTTTCTTAATTATTAACATATTTTTTTCTTTTATATAAAAATATACTAAACAACAAAGATAGTATTAATAAAATAATTAATAAAATAAATCTTACCTCTCAATCGAATAAAATAATAAATAAAAAAAGGGATAATAAAACAATAAAATAATTAATAAATCCTACCTTATGCATATGACAAACCGTCGCACCTGACTGGTTAATAAGCGACGCATCCCTTGAAGAAGCCCGAGCATATAAGAGCGCAATCATTGGAGAAAGGAGGAGGAAAAAAAAAAGGGAGAACAGAATCACGGCAGCAAGAGGATTACGTCACCGGGAAACACTGTGAGTAAATATCACTTAGCGTTTGTTACATTATTTACTTGTTGATTCAATATAAGAACATCTGTGGTAGTCGCGAACTGTAGATTGAGGCACTAAAATGGAATCCGATGCCTCCTTGACATATAAGCGCAACATATAGATGAGATTATCGACCCCTCCGGGTTCCGTTCTTCCGAAGTTAGCCAACACACTAGATAAACCGCCAATAGCCAGCATTGTTGGATGAGATTGCCCAGTATAAACATACCCACCGTATATTATGAAAACCATCCCAGACTCGGCCTGTACAGGATAACTATATCCGCAGTCCCATTGCTAGAAAAGAACGACACACTGGCCCATTATGATAGTCACCCGGGAAGAATCACCGAGTATAGGGAAATTACTCCACTTAAGTCACCCATTGTATATAGATTGGCCCGGGATCATTGAGAATCTATCCGCAAGTAAATCTGGTCTACATTAATACTTTGGCCGATCAATGATATTAAATCTCTGTTATGAATTATATCTAGAAAGAATAGAACAATGGTGTATACGCACTCATATTGTCATATGTAATCTTACATCCTTGGTAATATGTTATAATTGTTTGAGATTTTTCTTTAAAGTTGATTACAGCTACATGATATATTAGGTGAAATTCAGAATGAATTACTGTTAACAATTGCACAATGTAATAAATGGAAATCAGGATGAATCATTGCTAGTAGTAAACTAGATGATTGAATACTGTCTGAAATGTGTTTGACTCCTATCAAGAGTAGTGGATTATGCTTAAGAAGGTTCGTCTAAAAAGCTCACTCAGGTTCCGCCCCACAGGCCCAGGCAAAGGTTGGACAGTCTGCCCCACAGGCCCTAACAAGGGTTGGGCAGTTTATCCCACATGCCTCTTGCATTGGGTTGGGTCATGGAGGGGTGAGGGTCCCAGGCTTCCTGCCCCACAGGCCCAGAGTATGGGTTGGGCACCGGAAGATGGTAGACCGTAGGCCCCTTAAGGATGCCTCTCTCTTGAGGGAATAAGTGTTTTCTTGTTTTATTTCTTTCTTAAATCTAACTCTGCAGATATTATTATGTTGAATGATTCTGTAATTAAGTAATTAAATGCTAATATGTAAATGTACGGATTTGAATGTGGAAATGCAGGTGACCTTACCAAACCCCTGTCACTCGCAACCTCCATAACTAGGGACCAACCAGGTAAGGGATCCTTACATTGCTGCCCCTAATTCACATCTCCCATAACTGCATCAAAATCAGAGTCTTCCTTTGAGTCACTGCCACTGCAATGGTCCACCTCAGCCTCAACCAAATAGAATCCCAACCAAACCCTTTGGTGTCTCCTCCTCATCAACTTGGGCCACGTCCTCGAGATCAATATCCCACCGTAGAGTTGGAGTCTGTTGATACTCTGAAGTCTTCCAATCTTGAAGCTGAAGAGCACTATGCACGACCATTAGGTTCTCTGCTCGTCTAGAGGTAAGTTTAATCCTCTTGAGGGAGTGGATAAAGCTATATGTGGACCAATTCCTCTCTGCAGTAGAGGAACTGGCAACTTGTGCAAGAAGGCGAGTAGCAAGTGTTTTTAAGTGTGGTGTATCCCTCCCATGCCATGTCCATCATCCAATAGCGTTTGTTTGAACTAATATAGCTCTATCCAACCTCGCCTATGGTTTACTCAAAGTTGGGCCACAAAGATTAGCAAATCCAAGGAATTGTGCCCGAAGTATTGAAGCTTGCTCTGCTGAAAACATCTTATCAATGGCCCATGTGAACCCATCTAAAACCCCAGGATCATCACATGGAGGCAGCCTACCATCCCTTGGTGCATACCATTTGGGATTTAGAGCAAAGGCAGCCATATGAAGTGAGGTGTTCATTGTGTTCCACCCTTGCGTCACAATGGGCCTAATGTGTTGCTCATATAAACCCAAAGTGGGATCCTTTGACAAAATTGTTTGCTTGATCTTTCCAAGTAAACTGTCAAATGTCTCATATATCTCTCCAAGCCAGGACTAGGAGAGTCTGTATCAACATCTCAGATGACATCTACAATAAGCGAGATGAAGGAGTAAATATATCTGCAAAATGCAAACAAAAAGTTCAAAAGAATTAATTGACAAGTTAATTGACATGTTAGAAACTTCAAAAGTTGGATCATTGGACAATAAAATTAAAATATTAAAATCAACAATCTTATTTATGTCTTACCTCACATTGGACCACCAATCATCAGCGAGGATTTTTTGTTTGATGTTTTTTCCTTGAGCAGAACTTGAATTAGGCCATCTAGTCCACTCTGCATTGACCATCATCAATTATAGAGGCTCATGCACCTCAAGCATCCTCTCGAACAAGATGAAGTATGTGGCATAACTACATTCATTGATTCATTAAAATTTAAAACAAAATCAAATTTAGAATATTGAAATGTTTGAAGTTTAAAAATTTGAAAAATTGAAAGTGAAACAAAATGAAGCGACATACCTTGTCTCAATAGGTTTGAGAAACTCCTTCTTTGAAAATGATTTGAAGAGAGCAAGTGAGGTGTGGTGATTGCAAATGAACATTTGAATATCTCTAGCTTCTGCCACCACTTGCTTCACCCAATCCAACTTCCCTATGTCTTTCAATGCATGAACACATGGGGTCCAAAAGATGTGCCTATAAGTACCCTCCACCATCAAACCAACCGATTTGCACACACGTGCTGAATCGGTGATCACCTGCACCACATTGCAGCCCCAACCTCCTCTATGACATCTCTCAAAATGAAAAACTAGAAGTCTGCATCCTTACGTTTCCCCGAACAATCTATGGCTCTAAGAAAATAAGAACCAGTAGGGCATGTGACTATGATATTGACGAGTGGCTGATGTCTAACATCAGTCCACCCATCCATCACTATAGAGCAACTTGTCCTCATCCACGTTTGCCTCATATCCTCCATTAACACATTAACTTTGGAGTACTCTTTGTCTAGGAGGGTGGTGCGTAGCTTATGATCTCCAGGGGGTATGAATGAAGGACCAATAGTTGCTATATCTTTAACCATTTGCTTGAAATAAGATGAACGGGCCACATGAAATGGGATGGCATGGGCAAAAAAGAATTTGGAAATGGAAGATTCAATGGCTTTTTATGTTTGGTTATTAAACATAAACTCAACTAAAGCTCCCTTCCCACTACCACTCACCTTCCCCTTTCCTCTTGTGGCAACTTCACTACTACCAACTGTGGAAGGCGTAGGCATAGTTGATTGCGCACTAAGAAAAAAAGATGATGCACCTTGAACCCCATCCACTTCCATTTGCAATATTTGGCACTCTATTGCTTCATGCTCTTTTAAGTCAAGACACATTCTAACCCCATGGCTCGCCTCACCCAAAAAATGAGACCTTACGCTTGTGTAGCTGCCCCTAAAATATGGAAAACATGGCAATTCCAAACACTACTTCCCCTTGAATTTTTTTGTCTTTGGCCCATAGGTGTAACATATTGAAGGAAAGTTTTTTTGTTTGTTTAAAGGGCGATTTGCATAGCATTCCATGATTGTTGAAGGGCAATGGTATGGGTTTGTTTGCTCTCCACTAACACCCTCACCACTTTCTCTTCTATTTTGCACTTCATTTTCACTTTCACTCCCACTCCCACTGCTGCTCTTGTTTTTTTAATTTTGAATGTAAGTTTCAATTGAAAAATGCAAAAAAAAAATAAAAAAATCAGACATTGTATGTTTGAAATTTTGGGAAAAAAAGTGTAAAAAAAAATGAAAGGAAATGCATACCTCTTTGGTGGATTTGCACTCCCAACATCACTAACTTCAACCTCTTCTCCTCCTTCAACCTGCTGTTCTTCCTCCTTCAATGGCTGCAACTTCAAACCCTTGGCTACTCTTTCTCTCCTTCACAAACAAATGCACAAATGAATTAAATGAGGAGTTGTTTTCCTCATAAGATAGAAAATAATGTTGGGGCCCACAATAGTATCAAATTCAAGGCTTTTCCTTTTTTAAAAATGTGTTTTTTTAATTTTAAAACATGCTATGACATGGAGGACACTCGACTGTTCCCAGGACGGTCGAGGGACGACTTAGCCGTCACTTGGCCGTTAGCGGGACGACCAACCGTCCCCCTTTCCCCGTTGACCGTTCCCCCATTTCGGGGATGTTTTCCAGGTTTTGCATAAAAAAGGGGACCGTCCCCCTGCCGTCCCCCTGTACTCGGAACGTCCTAGGGACATGGATGGGCCATTTTGGGGGGCGAGGGGGGGTGCATCCCCGAGTTTCCCTGGAAATTACATATTTGACACATTTTTGTGTAAAATATCTGCTCTCCCAAGTGCTGTGTGAGGAAGTGTGAGGGGTGTTAATGCATTTATAGGAAAAAATTGTGACTTTTTTGACTATTTTTTGCACTTTTTTTTTGTGTTTCACATTTTTAATGCGTTTGGCGAGTTTTTTCTATCAAACTTGCCGAGTTTCTGGTGAGTACTCGCAATGAAAATGGCAAGTACTTGCTAGAAACTCGATGAAACTGACTGGCGAGTTAACCCACAAGTAACTTGATGAGTACTTGCCGAGTTGGTGAGTACTCACCAAATTTGCCAATTATGGTTTCATTGATGGATTGTTGGAAGCGGTCAGGGTTTTCATTTAGTGGCTGAAAAGGCCCTGCACCTACTAGAAGAATGCTTAGAATTGCCTGTTTTCAACCAAGTCTTGTAGATTCCATGCTGAATGGTGCCATGGCCATGCTAAATTTATCACAGAAAATCAAATCTTGTAGGGAGTAGATTCTCACACCATCTCGAATGGTTTTTGCAATGAATTTCATGAATTTTTTGGTAGTTTTTGTGCGGATTGAGATGCAACTGGTGAGAAACTTAATGATAGATCTTCATGATGGGATTCAAATGGTGGTTGGTTTGTTCTTCGACCTTGGAGATTACATTTTCAAGATTGCAAGATGTGGTGCATGACTCCATGACATGGTTTTCTTCTGTATGCTCTACCAGTCATGTTTTTGTGTCCTAATTCTAGATTAGTGTAAGGACATTTGTTATTCTTTGAAAAGGTTGACTTTTTTGCATTTGTATGGAAAATGCTCTTTGTAGTGTCCCTTACCCGCCTTTGCCCTAGATTTCACTTGTTGATGAGGTTTAGGGGTTCTTTTCAAATCAATGTTCTCTTTAATGAAATGATCTTGGATTGAAATCTGCATTCACCAATTTAATAACATTTCCACATACACATGTATCTGTTACCATTAATATCTAGATATTCAAATATAAACATAATCATAAGAGCAATAATGAAGACATATGAGGAGTGGCATGGGTATATCCGCCCGAAGCTATCCATGTAAGCCCAAGAACACAAGCGTTTGACCAAGACTACCCACCTCTTGGCCCCAAGCAGCAGGAACGTCCAACCAAGACTATTCCACCCTTGGAGTGGCGTGCTTAGGGGAAACACTTGTACCTGCTTTCTCTACCCGTGCCAACGCCTTGGAAGACACTTAACATATTGGGGACAGTTGGTGGAGCGTATAAGTGGTCTAGGCCTATCACCCGTCCATGGCCTTGGCGGATTCTTAAGTGGGACCCCCACCCCTCCATGGCCCACCCATGCCTTCGGATTGGGTGGAACCTAAGTGGGGTTTCCAGGCACCACTTCCATCACACTCTTCCTCCCAATATGCTTACAATCACTCATGATGACAATATTTTAACAATCAGATACATCTTTATTCATCTAGTAATTATTTCATAATCAATGCATTGCCTATAATCTTTATATTATTAAAAGAAAGCAATATCAAGCCCTAGCATTATAATGCCGATAACTTTAATGAAATCCTATGTCAATGAACATAATTAATTAGTGCATTCAAAGAAACATATTTCTGCATATTGTCAAATGGTCCACCAAATGGCATATACGAACAAAAAAAGGAAATATATATAAAATTTTTAGATAGCAATCATATTTGGCAGCAATCAAAGATACAAGAGGTTCCCTGCATATGCCTACTGTGTGGCGATTCTGCAATTTTAATTGAGCAGCCAGAATGCTTTAGAAGTTAGATATATTTATGCTAAGGAGACTCGTTTATAATTCAAGGAGATTTATGAAATACAGGTATATCGACTATCCCCCCAAGCATCGATTAGCAATCATCAAGGAAAAATATTAGGAAATGTGTAGAATATTATTAGCTAAGTGATGTCATCTCACCTTCTCTTGCCGCGGTTATATGGTTTGTGCCTTATTCATGTTTCTCTTCCTTCCTTCCTTCCTTATCCCTTTAGATCGGGTCTCCCATCCCTATTTCAACGTGTACGGATGGTTGTGCCTCCTTTGTTGGGTAATGTCCTTGAGGAATAGACACACCTTTTGGGTGACAGGTGTCTCATGCGTTCGTGTAATCGCTGGCTGTTTTTTCAAATATAGTCGATTTTTGACTTTCACTTATAATCGCTTGTGTTATTTAGTAAAAAACAATTGATTAAGAGATACTTGATCGACACAATAGACATAATATACAACTCCCATCTCAGAGTCGAAATAGCTTCAATCCTCCGATATAATGTTATTATTTAGTGTTCTCCCGTCACTTGCTTATTATTCTATATTCGTTCCCTTTAAATATTATTATTATTTATTATTTCTTTATTGTTATGATAATATTTATTTTATATTATTATAATATTAAATGGGAGTTGCTATATTTGTAATGACATTTAAATTGTCAATATTATGATTATGATAACATTAGATTGTTAATATCTATATTTTAGCATCTATAATATAAAAATAATAATTATAATATTGCCTTTGGCAATTATAATGTAGTGTACCGACACTCTGCTGATTTGTTTTGACTGGGTTTCGTAGGTCTGATTTTGATTTTGGTTTAGTTTCCCCTGTTTGTGCTTCTGAGTTTGTTTGCTAATAACACTAAAATGGTACTAAAGAGCATATGCATACAATAAAAGCTTCAAATAACTAAGCTACTAAAACAACTTGAGTATATTGCTCAATGTAGAGGCCAAATATAATTTCTTCATTACAAAATAAGATGCTTACAACATATAGTTTTGATCAGATTCGAAACTAGGTATTTCATAAACCATATTTTAACTTACAGCCAAACATCATTGTGAATAGTGACTTGCTACAGTACCCGCCTCCCAAGAAATGCACACAACTTTTGGAAGCCGAACTTCTCCCACCAAAATCCAGTTTGGCAAGCCTTCTAGGATAAGGGCGCCCCCTTTAGGAAAGATAGCAGCCTCTTAGAAGAGGCGTTTCTTTTAATATGTGCTGATTAAAACCCTGAAGAAATGCAGCTGGCTGTAGCTTCCAAAAAAACAGTCCCAAAATGCTCTACAAGCGAACAACTCTCGTGCAAATGTGAATGGAGTCTATGGCAGTCCAAACCCCTTTGAAAATGACTCAAAATAACTGCAAACAGCAACTGGTGTCTCCAAAATGAAGCCACCAAAAACAGATCAGCAACTTTAAGGTGGTGTTTCACACCACCAAGCAGCTCCAAACGAAGAACCGAGCCCCACCAGGCTCACCCACTGCAAGAAATCAGGAAACCCTAGCCTCCTTCTTTCTCCAAGCTTCACTCCCAAGTTTTCTTCAAGCAAAATAATCATCTCATGAGAAGGGTCGAACTTTCTCACTTGTTATTTATAATTCAACATTGAAATCACTATTCATTAAAGTGAGCACTATTCACTTAAGTTATTTCTTTTTTCACTTTATGAATGAATAGTAACTGCAAAATATAAAGTGACCCCTTCAATTTAAAGATACATGGTCCCAAGGTCGAGGATGGTGAAATAAAAGGTGAGTATCATAAATTTAAGCACAAGTATCACGCCAAACGCAACAATTCACCCTGTCACCATACTCCGGAGATCCATACTGCAAATTGACGACCAAGTGCCCGTCCGAGAAACCCTCTATCTAGAACTATTAGCCTACGAGGGTTAGGAAAATAGGCTAATCCCCCAACTTTGATGCTTGTTAAAAAGGGGACATTACAGTCCACCCTCCTTGAAATTGCTTGTCCCCAAGCAATCTCTACTGCAAAGAAACCTCACTCCTCGGAAGGCCGATAAGAAGAACTGTAAAATGTCCCATGCATCACTGACTAATTCCAGAGTCATCAACATAAACGCAGTTGCGCCACATACCCCTGGGTCTCAACACCAAAACGAATGTCTGCCATGTCTGATAACCTCTGACTTCCTCTGCGCAAATCTGATCACAACTTCACCATGCTGACAATTGGTGAAGCAACCTGTCGGAACCCATCCCACTGCAGTGCCAGTCCTATCACCATGTGGATCTCTATACAACCTGAACTCACATCCATTTGTCATGGAGAGGCAAAAATATCTGGAAACATCCACAACACATCCCTCTACAGTCTCTCCAAAATACCCATGGAAGTGACAACCAGTCAAACCATCATATCTGTTGACACTGTAATCACCCTGTGACCATGTAGCCATATGAAATCCCTGTGGCATTAAAGTAGCAAACCCTGTCAGATACATATCAGCACGATGGGTAATTGGCTGTTGTCCCTGCAAGTAATCCCTTGCAAACAACTGAGTCAAGTATTTGCAGCCTCTAGTCCCATCTTCCGAAGATGGTAACTCTGGACACAGTAAGGAGTCACTCCCCTTAACTGCACCAAGGAAAACACCCTGCGCACAAGGATTGTGCATCGAATACGAGTCATGTACAGGTGGATCAAGGTCCAAATTGCAAGCATCCCTCACCTTGTACACACTATTAAACTCCTCTGTGAGCCCTGTTTGGAATCCCGATGCACTAGGACTATCCCAAACACTGCGATTATTGCTCAACCCCGAATTAGTATCAGGAGTATGATTGACTTCCAGCTCGAAGAGTGGATTATCATAGATCGAACTGCCATCAAACTCAGATAAGGGATTATCCACAAACTGTGCAATCACTCTGTGCGGGTTTGAATCATCCAACTTTGAGTTCCTGGAACAATACTTTGAATTGTACTCCAGAATTGGCTCCTCAAGCTGCCAATCATAATCAACTTTATGGAATGAAATGACAGATTTGCTTCCAGGAGAGGGAAACAAATTGACATAAGATCCAATCTCCCAACTAGATGTTGCTCTGCATATCTCTTGTGAAGTGGACAAAGTAGTGTCGTAAGTTGACACATAACTTTCTGGTGAGTCAACTTCCATGTCACAAGAGCTATCGATGATTTGTTCTGCATCTCCTACCATGGGACTAAACTCAGGAGAACCTGGTGCAACACATGGCTCTGTGCAACTCTCAACCAACGCAATCAGCCCATTTGTATCAACTGCACCTGAATCCGTGATGGATGTAGTAACCACATCCTCAATCTGCTCACAACCACAATCCGTGGACATATGTTCATAACCCACTGCTGCCATGGAAATCTGAACTATATCGGAAGAGGGTGAAGACTGTGCCAAACTCGATGCCATGGTAAGCTCCACGTCCAATGACTGTGACTCTTGAAGGGCCAATTGAGTGCTCTTCAAAGAATCCATAGTCGTCTCTAGCTCATAAGTGAGCTCATCAACCTCCTCTTCTTTTCCCTTCAATGCCTTATGACAGATGCAACCCCACTCGAGAAGGAAATCTCTATCCGCAAGTAGTTGTAGGTAATTTTGTTTCATAATTCCAACTGCCTCTCGAAGTGTATGGAACTCTGTGAGGGAAAGACTATTAACACCGTACTCATCTGACATAGGAGTACTCCAACCATAGGTTGCCAACATCTGTCAAGCAACATCAAAATGCTCCAAGGCTGTAACAATCATATCATCACTAACCTTCAATTGTCCCGCCAGATGATGATACCCCTGTGACTCATCATTTCCACCCAATTCCACACTATAGTAAGAGGCTGAATCCTCAACGCTCACCTTATGATCAGCAACATCATGTGTGCTATTATCAGTACACACATCAGCAACTAAGGTACTGCTGCTATGTACCTCAAAGGACGGCTCAACTGATAAGGTAGAAGCTGCTGATATGACAGTATCTTTACACACTTCTACTTCCAATTTAACTGCATCACCATCCAACTCATGATCCTGAGATTTTATGTCAACACATGAATCCTCAAACTTGTTCTCTAAGGCCTGATCTGGAAAATCAGACTCACCATGACACGAATCCACGCCAAATACTGCACTCTTATTACCCAATTCCTGAGTACTTTCATGTAACAACTCAATAGTAGCATCTTGCACATGTGTAGCCACCGTAGCTTCATGCTGTTGCAGGCTACGAGCAAATGTTTGTTGTGAAAGCGTGAGTTTTCGTTGGGTATCATTCAAGATGCTCTCAACCTTGATCCTAACTCCACCATACCAGAAGTGGTGAAGCAATACACTCGGACTCCTCCAAACGGCAGTGCTAACTCTACCTCCACCTGGATCCCAACTCAGTAAACCATGCCAATTCCAAACACTATGTTGATACACCTTAGGTATCATACTTGAGTCGCACGGATAAACTGAAAATCTATCAACCTCAACACCATTTGACTTCAGCGGCACCACTCGGATATACCCTTTTTCCAAATTGCAGCAAGTCTCCAAGTCTTGAATCAAATGATAATCAACATGAGAGAATAAAGTAGAGGACCTGCTAAACCCGGAATCGTCATCTGAAGTCGGAGACAAGTCATACCGGAGCTGACTAGAGCACTCCTTATTCCACCCACCTCTTTGTGCCATCAAAGTCATCGCCAAATCCTGTGTATGTGGTATGAAAATAAGTTGATGAGCATACCTCATGCTGCAATCGAGGTGAAACTCTCCTGACTATGCTAATTGAGTGCTCACCAGAGAACCCTTAACGTCCTCAAGCTCTAGAGAGAGCTTATCAGCTTCCTCTTCTTCCCTCATCAAGGAATCCGAATAGATCCCAACAAGGCTAAGTAGGGTGTCTCTATCTGAAAGAAGGTTCAAATAATTCGTCCTCATTGTTTCCATACCTTCTTTGACAATCTGCAAAGCATCATGAGAAGATCCGGCTCCAGTCCCATCTTGTCTTCTCTCTGACTGGATTGCCCAAGGATGATCCTCAATTAATTTGTGCATCTTGTCATGATGAGATAATGCCACAATAATCCCATCCTCCTTCACTTTCAACTTTGTCTCCAAGCTACGAACAACCTCCGCACCATATGATGAAGCCTCTAACTGTTCTTGTTTACCCATGTCTGGAATCTTCACCAAGTTCTTCGATTGCCCAAGCTTACCAACCTCATCACTGTCATTAGAACAAAGTGCATCCCTTCTCTGCGTAAGGAGTCCTCTAAGGTTATCTATTCCCTTTTGTCTTGCTATGTTGATGAGATCGACTTTATCTTTTACCTTTTGAAGGTGTTGTCTCGCATTGGCAGCGATTAATCTAGCCTCCTTTGCTTTCTGCAACCATCCCTCGTTCAACTTTTCGGACCTCTTTACCTTTTCGCTGCCAAAATATACAAAACCAGCCCTCATATGCTTGATATCTTTATGTCTACCAAATGGTGTAGTCAAAACACTAGTGGCTGCTCCACTAAGTAGAAGATCAATTTTCACATTCTCCTCAATATCTTGGGCTTTTAATGGACTTTCATATGTGTGAATAACATCCACCGAACTACAATCCGATTCCTTGTCATGATAGGTGGAAGTAATGCTAGACTCAAATAATGAAGTATCACAAGAAATCTGACCTTCATGTTGCTGCTCTAATGGAACTGATTTAACTTCAACCAATTTTTGCTTTTCTTCAACCTTGTCCTCATTATGAAGTGTCATGTGATCCAAATCCTCCTCTTGGCAAATCTGTTTAATACTCTCCTTAGGATCATCAGTAGGCTGATCACTAACTGCTGCAAATTCATTGTAGAGATTTCTAGAAGTTTCTCCTATAGATGCCTCTTCTCTCTCCTTCTTTTTGTTTTGTGATCTAGACCTGAAGAAGGATAATATGTACTGCTCTGAATTTGGGTCTGAAAGCATTTTATTCATTCTTTTTGAAATCTGTCTTGACTCCTTCGCTATGGTATCCAACTGCTTTAATATGACATTCCATTGCTTTCCATGAGTAGCCATGAAGCACAACTAAAACCTTTGCAGCTGAAACTCACCCAATAGGTTGGCAGGAAACCGCTCTGATACCACTGTAGTGTACCGACACTCTGCTGATTTGTTTTGACTGGGTTTCGTAGGTCTGATTTTGATTTTGGTTTAGTTTCCCCTGTTTGTGCTTCTGAGTTTGTTTGCTAATAACACTAAAATGGTACTAAAGAGCATATGCATACAATGAAAGCATCAAATAACTAAGCTACTGAAACAACTTGAGTATATTGCTCAATGTAGAGGCCAAATATAATTTCTTCATTACAAAATAAGATGCTTACAACATATAGTTTTGATCAGATTCGAAACTAGGTATTTCATAAACCATATTTTAACTTACAGCCAAACATCATTGTGAATAGTGACTTGCTACAGTACCCGCCCCCTAATAAGTGCACACAACTTTTGGAAGCCGAACTTCTCCCACCAAAATCCAGATTGGCAAGCCTTCTAGGATAAGGGCGCCCCCTTTAGGAAAGATAGCAGCCTAGAAGAGGCGTTTCTTTTAATATGTGCTGATTAAAACCCTGAAGAAATGCAGTTGGCTGTAGCTTCCAAAAAAACAGTCCCAAAATGCTCTACAAGCGAACAACTCTCGTGCAAATGTGAATGGAGTCTATGGCAGTCCAAACCCCTTTGAAAATGGCTCAAAATAACTGCAAACAGCAGCTGGTGTCTCCAAACTGAAGCCACCAAAAACAGATCAGCAACTTTAAGGTGGTGTTTCACACCCTCAAGCAGCTCCAAACGAAGAACCGAGCCTCACCAGGCTCACCCATTGCAAGAAATCAAGAAACCTTAGCCTCCTTCTTCCTCCAAGCTTCACTCCCAAGTTTTCTTCAAGCAAAATAATCATCTCATGAGAAGGGTCGAACTTTCTCACTTGTTATTTATAATTTAACATTGAAATCACTATTCATTAAAGTGAGCACTATTCACTTAAGTTATTTCTTTTTTCACTTTATGAATGAATAGTAACTGCAAAATATAAAGTGACCCCTTCAATTTAAAAACACATGGTCCCAAGGCCGAGGATGGTGAAATAAAAGGTGAGTATCATAAATTTAAGCACAAGTATCACGCCAAACGCAACAATTCACCCTGTCACCATACTCCGGAGATCCATACTGCAAATTGACGACCAAGTGCCCGTTCGAGAAACCCTCTATCCAGAACTATTAGCCTATGAGGGCCTAGGAAAATAGGCTAATCCCCCAACTCTGATGCTTGTTAAAAAAGGGACATTATAAATAATTATATTGAATGGTTATTTTTAGTGTCATGATTCCAGGGACATGACACTCTTCCAGGTCAAGCTGTATTTTATGTATAACCTTTGTGTATGACTGTAACTCAGATTTTCAAGTTTGTTGGTCATTGTAATAGCATTGTAAATGTTTTTCAAAATATCAATAGAAGACACTACTGTATTCATGTCATGCAATCTTTTAGAGTTTTAGGGATTGAAGGAAACCCTAAATACATATTTGTTGTATTTGTATTCAATATCTATTAGTTTGCATATTACGGGTGTGGTAAAACTTTTCATTACATTCATGTGTATGCTTTATGAAAATCTTTCAAATTGCTATGTGAAGCTTTAAACTTATTTATGGATTATTAAATAGAGATTGTATTGCTAGGATAAAAGACATTTGAGAGTTTGGGCTCTGGAAGACAAAACTAAGGAAATCAAACTCATTTGAAAAGGGCTTGCACTGTTATTAAGTTGTCCATTTAGAGTAAGCTTTGTGTTGCAGGAGTAGGCACCAGTCCCATCACATAAGGTTAACCACCCACTATTAAAAATCAAGAAAAATTGTTTAAAACCTTTTATTTATTTTTAGTTTTATTTGTTCTACCATTATGTATAGCCCATTGTTGCAAATTTTTGCTATTATTATTATGAACTTGTAAATGATAAAATTCTTAGAGAATTGTTGAAAAGTGTATTTCACTAGGTTACGATGTTGTAAGCAACTTTCATTGAATACATCTCAAGGGATTGGTGACCAAGATTCATCTCTAGTTGCATTGTTCGATCTAGCTGCCTGGTAGTAAGAGATCTGCAATTTTAGAAGCTGTAAATGCTTAGTATGATGACAAATGGGAAAGAGTATGTTTTCTCACACCTCTAGGTGGATTTGTGAATCTTGAAAGGGCAATTACTATGGTGAGCATCACAATGACGACTAAGGTATGCCAAATCCCTGTAGTACCACATGACCATGTTTGTTCCCCAAGATCAGATTTTTCTTTCTGCCGATCTATCCATTCAACTTCTTCATTCATTGTAGGGGTTGATCATTTTGGTTTTCGCAGAACTTTTGTTATTATAAATGCTTAGATGCATGTCTATACAATTATAAATGAAACCATCAAAATGGAGTATTATAATGTTATTATTTGCAAATATGCATGTGCAAAGTATTTATCAGCTATAAAGATGAAATATCCCGAGGCAATTTTGTATGCAATTTTTTTTTCAATTTTACCAACTTGTGTATATAGACATTTCGTGAAAGGGTTATCTCTCAGCTGTTTCTGAGTTGCATTTAGGTTTGTTTTCACAGTGTGGTGGTTTATTCAATACATTCAAATATAGTTTTTCTCCATAATTTCAATTACAGGATAATACATATTATAAGCATTACAATAGAAAACATGCTTCCTATGAAGAGTATACTGCTGATATGAAATTTCAGAAACTATCTTTGATAATATTTATTAACAATTACAAAGAATCACCACATATAAAAGTTGGTGCTAACCTGGAAATGGCAGATGCTAGATTTAACCCTCCAAATATTAGCGCCGGTCTTCAATTTCATCACATATATTAATGGCACCATATATAATGTACGACACCCTTAGTAATTAGTACAAAAACTCCAATAAATAAATTGCTGTAGTAAATTAACTCCCGCTGGCTTCTAGGCTGGGCGCAGACCTTGATTGACCCTACGAACCCTCCAAAGTCCTTCCACATCACCTTGGGAGATTCCCAATAAGGTATGACGGTCTGAGTTAAAGATGCAACTCCAATAAGGTAAGGTGTGGCTGATAAAAACTAAGGCTGCGATGGGAAAGATTGACGCTATTTTATCCTTCTAACATAGAACTCGACTCCTTCCTACAACCTCTGGCATTAAATAATAAACTTCTACCAATAATAAAATTGGTATGGCTAGACTAGTCACTAATATAACCTTAAATTATATTTTCAGATATTCTCCCTGGATGTATAAACCAATGAACTCTGAAATTTGTCTCTGAAAGAGACTTCAAAAATTTTGCTTATTCCGCCGCCTATAGAACTCATTGTAAAAATTTTGAGCATTCTTTCCACAATTGGCTAGGGTAGAATCGTCTTACCACCAAAACTGGTCACCCTTAGGGTTTTCATCCAAGGGTTTCAAATTCTGAAAAGCACTCCAAAATCACACAATAGAATAATATCCAAGCATACCAAAATGACCTTTCTTTTTTTCACTTTTGTATCCAACTCTACCCTAACCTTTTAAAATCCCGCTTTTTGATATTTTTTAAGTAAACTCAGGAATAATAAAGTGACCTTTTAAAAACTTCATTAAATATCCACAAAGTCACTTTATGAACTTATTTAAGTTAATTAAATAATATTAGCCTTAAGATATGATGGAATAAATAATATTGAATAATTAAATTAAAATATTCCCTTGGCTTTGACATTAGCCTAGAAGAATAAAATAGGCTAATTAATCACTCTTGCGTAGGCAACGAAAGGGGACATTACAATCCTCCCTTCCCGGAATTGCTTGTCTTCAAGCAATTGCAGATTAGGATGTTGAAGAATTTGTTATCCTTCCCATGTTGCATCCTCTATTGGTAAATCCCTCTGTTAGATTTAGGATTAGAAATGCAATAAGAAAAAAACACAACAATGAACCAAATATGTTCATTGTTTTGCTATCACTACGACATTTACAGCAGCTCAAGTAGCTGAGTTATTCTCAAGTAGCTGAGTTATTCTTTAGAGAAGTTTTCCATTTGCATGGGTTGCCTAAGACCATTGTCAGTGATAGGGACAGCAAGTTCCTAAGTATGTTTTGGCAAGAGATTTTCAAATTGAGTGGTACAGTGCTCACCCCAAGCACTAGTTATCATCCGCAAACGGATGGGCAAAGAGAGATTGTCAATAAGTGGTTAGAAGGCTACCTTAGAAATTATGTTTCAGGGCAACAAAGGGCTTGGGTTAAGTGGCTTCATTTGGGAGAGTTTTGTTATAACTCCTCTTATCACATGTTAACTAAGATTTCTCCTTTTATGGCACTCTATGGGTATGATGCTCCTAACTTTGTAGACTTGGTGTTTGGTGATAGTAGAGCTCCCCAGGCAAGAGATATGCTTCAGCACAATCAAGACATCTTAAAGTCACTAAAAGAAAATCTGTAGCAAGCCCAAAATCAGCAGAAGTTGTATGCTGATCAGCAGCGTATTGAACGCTCATTTGAGGTAGGAGACATGGTTTACTTGAGGCTTCAGCCCTACAGACAGTCTTCTCTCAAAAAGAGTGGTGCAGAAAAATTGAAACCACGTTCCTATGGTCCGTTTAGAGTCACCAAAAGGATTGGTGAAGTGGCATATGAGTTGGAGCTTCCAGCAAAAAGCAAGGTTCACAATGTCTTCCATGTTTCCCGCCTCAAAAAGGCACTTGGGCATAATGTGGTAGCTACTTCAGAATTACCTCCCTTAGACGAAGAAGGACAGTTGGTGTTGCTTCCAGAAGAGATACTTGACAGTAGGGAGCGGTCCTTGAGGAGGAGAACAATCAAGGAGTATTTGGTAAGATGGAAAAATTTACCTATTGAAGATGTTACTTGGAAAGGTGAACAAATTTTGCAGCATCCAACTTTGCAGTTGCTTGAGGACAAGCAATTTTGAGGGGGGCAGACTGTAATGTTCCCCTTTTGACAGTGATCCTGTTATTAGCTCATTAGTCTATTCCGGATTCCTGTAGGCTTGTTGAGATGTTTTAAAGGATTCCATTCATGGAGGTTTTGTGGTTCTTTCTCATTATTTACTATTTACAGTAAATACTAGTTCTGACAGTAAGCAGTTATCAACATTAAGCCTTGGCCATTAAAATATTAATGAAATGCTTCATTACTTGAGCAATTAATTCTAATTTGCAGTTGACCCCCTTGGCCTAAGGAATGAACTTAAGTTGTTTTGAAAAAGGGGTCTTGAGGGTGGCGCCACATGAAGAAGTCAAAATTTTTTAATTTTAATTAAAATCCTCATTCCTCAAGTGGGGCGTATTTTTGAAGAATGGCTTTTCCTTTGGAAATTTGAAAAGTCTTGTCTATTGGTGTACCTCTTGGGGAGACTTGAACAGTTTCCTTTTGTCCTTTAAAAGTGAGGTTTGTTTTTAATATTGGTCATCCATTATTTTGCTAAAGTTATGTTGTCAAAATACTTTGTCATTTTCTACTTCGAGGAATGCTGACCTCCTAGTTCTTCATTCAATTTCATGTTTGAGAGACAACACCTAGTTGAATTATTACTGCTTCTCACACAGACTAGCAGATTGTATTTCAAGGTGAATTATTGTTGTAATTTCCAGTTTTACAGTTGCTGTTTGCATATAGCTGAACTGTGTTTTTGCTCATGATTAATTGTACGATTTTTGTATTGTTCTGGGCACTTGAGAAATATATTCCTAAGGTCTAGGCGACCCTCTCCAAGCAAATTCAGACTTTATTTTGAAGTGTGCAATTTTATAATGAAAATCACCCCTCTCGACGGCCGTACTTTCTAGCATGTGCATTGGGAATTGTGCCATTAATAAATGTAGGTATTTGGAGCTGTTTTTGGTGTCTCAACTTGGGCGCCTATCTTCCATTTGAACCTCGCTTGTGATTTCACATCATTCGGAGGTATTTTGATCAAGTTATGAGCTTTTATATAATTGTGGAGTTGCTGATTTCCGTTTCCAGAATTACAAATTCATAAGAAAGCAAAATCAGTTGTGTTTCCAAGTTCTATCTTCTTTCCTCTTATCTGCCAACTCAGATACATTGTAATTAATGGTGCTTGAAATATGGTGATGAACATTGTAAATTGCAGCCTTTTACTTTGTAAGAACTGCTAACAGTAGTACTGTTTCAGTTTAGCTTTGTTGCATTTAATTAGTTAAACATCACATTAGCACCCCTGGATGGTATACCGCTAGTGTGGAGAAACATATTGTTATCTTTCTTGTAATATTCTCCCCCCACTGTTTGGTGGTAGTGTGGAAGATTGTTTCATGGTTGGTTATCTGCCTACCTCTTTTCAAGTGAGCACAAGTAGCACTCCACCATATGATAGCACCTCGCCCGTCAAGGGATCTTGAGTGCACATTCTTGGTGTCGAGTTTAGTTCTCTCTTTCAAAGTGTAATCTTGTTTTTATTTCAATATAGATCCTAGGGATCCTCTGACCATATGCTCGCCCCTCCTCCTTAAGTGGTTTTAGGGCACCATTCTTGGTTAGCGTTCTTTATTGCATCGTTTTGGTTTAAGCTAACCTTAACGGGTGCATTGGCTATATTGTAAATGTTACTAAAAACAAAGAAAAAATTGAGAGAGAATATTTCACAATAATGAATAACAAACTAGAATGATACCAAAAATTTTCAATGGCCTTCTTTGCTTTTTTTTTAAACATTCCTCTATCCTATACACTCTAAAGTGGGTTGCAATTTTGCTATAGTACAAGGTTCAAAGTTTTTAATGTTTCCCCCTTGTCTTTGACGCACAAGTTGTAGAAATAGGTGTAGATTGATGCTCTCTTGCAATCTTCTATTATAGTTCTAGCTCATGAAATAGATCAACTTTAGCCTTTTAAGAATTCAATCCAACTTGTGTGCCTATCATTGCCTTTTTGGCCTTACCCTTTGAATATGCCAAAAGAGCGTATTGCACTTGATGGGAGACATTTAAGCACTTTTTGCAAGGCTTGAATCATGCCTTGGTAATAGTGACAAATACCACTTGAAGAAAAAATACCTCCATTGCATACAAGCCCACAAAAATTGCATTTCACTTTGTACCTTGAATATGAAAAGTCTCTTTCATGCAACATGGTGACCAAATTTGCAAAAAAAAAAAGGATTTAGGCTTTCAAATGTTTCAAGGTTTCAATTTTTACCTTGTTACTCCTAGAGGAAACCATTGTTTCTTTCATTTTATTGTTCTTGCCTTTCGACATACCTATATCTCCAATACCAAACTTCCCAATATACTGCACCTCCTTATATACCCAAAGGTATGTGGAAGAGTGTTGCTTCAAAAGAACAATCTTCACAACATACCAAACCTCTAGATATACCAAACCTTTTGATATATATCACTTCTTCCTATATACCCAAAGGTATGTGGAAGCACAGTGGTATGGGAGAGTAGAATGGCACCAAAAGAAATGTTACAAAAGGTCTCAAGTTTGTCTAATGGCATACTTGCTCCCTGCTAGTTTTTAATGATCAAATAAATTAATACTGAAAGTAATCAGAAAATGCAGCACACGAGACAATAACCACAACAAGATACCCTGGGAAAACCCTCCAACCCGAGGGAGAAAAATCCAGCCAATATATCTCTTATATATATTGATTGAATAAGAGCAGAAATCTGCTTACAACTCAGGCACAACACAATGCCGATTTGATACAATGAATAATAGCACCTCTCTTAGATGCAATATACAACTGAATATATTTCTCCTAGAAGTTGATCTGTTGCTACAAAATTACTATGTGCTGAAGGTGCAAACTTCTCCTTGATATACAAATTATAATGATTGAACTTGATAATCAAATGAATGATCATAGCTTGTATATATACACAACTATAAGAAGGTTCGCACCTCTTCAAGGAGGAAGTCGGCCCCATTAAGAAAAGACATATTTCTTAATAATAGTCAGCTTTTAATAAATCGTGTCTCTTCATAAATGACGACTTTCACAAAGTCGACTACATTAATGATTAAATATTATTTCATATAAATCGCGCCTCTTCATTAAATGTAATATTACAATTCAAATAACCATTTAGGCTACCATTTGAATTGTCTTCAAGGAGACTTGATGTGCTGGAAGTAGCAGCCCGACGCTGCTCTATAACATCAACACTCCCTCTCAGCTAGGGAGGATACTTCCAATTGTATAAGACATATTGCCTCATCGTGATGTCCACCTTAATGACTACTCCCATATGTGGAAAAGGAAAGATACCACCTCATCGTGATACCAACCACCATGGCTACACCCATGTGTGGAAAAAGAAAGATATCAGCTCATCGTGATATCAACCACCATGGCTACACCCATGAAGTGGTATGTACAAGTGCTCATCACTCAACGTGATGTTGTCACCTCATCGTGATGTTCACCATGGCTCTCCTAGAGGGTGAAAACACAAGTACAAGAAAATCATCACGGACTCTCTCACGTGATGCTGTCATGGAGTCACACACATGATATCCACCATGGCTCTCCCAGAGGGTGGAAACAAGGGCTTTCACCTCAATTCTCAAAGCGAAATGCATTAACAAGGGCTTGCACCTCAAATCTCTCTCAAAGAGAAATGCATTAAAGAGGATCACTGATACTGAGACTCCTCAGCTAGGGCTTGATTCTCCACCATACCAAGCTTGTCTCGAAAGTACACAAACTTTATCTTGGAGAGGAGCTTGGTGAGAATGTCTGCCATCTGCTCATCAGTACTAATGTATTTCAATTGAATTGCTTTCCTCAATATTATATCTCTGATATAGTGCTATTTGATCTCAACATGCTTGGTCTTGTCATGAAACACTGGATTGATAGAAAGCTTCACACAACTTTGATTATCACAACGAATGATAGTAGGCTCCATGATTGTCCAAACAATCCTGCAAGGAGCTTCCGAAGCCACACTGCTTCTCGAGTTGGCACACAAGTTGCAATATACTCGACCTTTGTTGTACTCAGTGCCACAAAAGACTGCTTCCTGCTACAATAGGATATCATCGCAAACCCCAAACTAAAGCAACATCCAAAGGTGCACTTCCGATCGGTAATACAGCCTGCCCAATCAGAATCAGTATAACCATGCAGCTTCAAATCTACACCTGAAGAATATCTCAATCCATATCCAAGTGTGCCACGCAAGTACCTCAAGATATGTTTTGCTGCAACTAGATGTAGTTGCCTTGGTTCAGACATGAACTGACTAAGTGCACTCACTGCATAGCAAAGATCTAGTCTAGTATTGACTAGATACATTAACGATCCAAAAAACTGCCTGAACATCGTGGGATCCACAAGATCTGAACTAGCTGCAGCCTCTTGCAACTTATGTAAGTTGGTTTCCATAGGTGTAGGCAATGGATTTGCAATCCATCATACCAAATCTCTTCAAGATTTCAATTATTTTGCTTCTCTTGACTTAGAATAATCTCATCCGACATCTGCCATGCTTCTAAGACAAGGAAGTAATGCATGTATCCAAGATCCTTCATTTCAAATTAAGAAGCTAACTCCTTGCTTTTGATAACGAGGTGATCAATATAGGGAACCAAAAGCAATTAGATTACCATCTTCTTTATGTTCAGTAGGCTCTCTCTGAATCTTCAAGTACTTGCATCAACCTTCTGACCTCATCGTCCAAGATTGCTTGCAATGCTTGCCTTAGAGAAATGCTTTCTAGTGCACACCTCTGTAGAGATTCAGGGCTGTCCTCTTCAACGTCATCCCAAAACACTCTATACTGAATAGGTTTGCGGAGCTACCAATGTTAAATCCAGGTTGACTGACTTGAGCAATTCTTATCTCAACTGCTGAAGAGGATCTTCAAGGATTTAGCATCAGGCCTTGCAACGTGAGTCACATAACTCCCTCTGAAGGTTAATTTCTCCTCTTGAAAAGATTGATTACAATGACAACCTGAATAGGTTCTTCCTTTTCGAGAGATGTCTTCAGCCACCAACTCAGTCCCATGGCTGCAAGCTGTGTCTCCATGCTTCAGCCTACAAGATGCGTCAAGTTCTTCTTCTCTTCAAAGCAATCTCTTACGCTTCTTGGTCCGTCCTGAAGACATTAAGGAGAGATTTCTACTAGTTTATAGAACTCAGCTATTCTAAGGAGAAATACCAATGCTGGAAGCATACATGATTTACTATCTCAATGTTATAGCATGAATTAATAACTACATAGGAAATTCATGAACATGAAATTAATGTTGCAGTTCTCTTTTCATCTCAGAGTCACACTCAAAGATCTTCACAATTTGCAAAGAATAGTGGTATCTCCAAAGGATCTTGTCCCAGTGATCACTATTCAAGAGAAACCACGATTTTGACTAAACACACATGATTCAAATAACCAAGGTCAGATTTGCACAACTTAGCAAACCAAATTTTAGCCTAGAAGGGTGATTTCATATAAAACAAAGAATACTTATCTCTTTAAATATTTTGATGGGTGGACACAGTATTATACGTTGCTCTTACGCTCAGATTTGTCCACAACCTTCACGGCTTGAACACAGGCCCATGACTTAGAATATAAATTACCTTGAATTCGTTTGAGGAGAGATCTCATCCACATCCGCAAATGAAGCATGCTGTTTAGGCTTGGTTGGGCAATCCTTTGCATAGTGACCAAATGTCATGTCCCCAAAATAGCAAAACTATAAAGACCAAGTGTTAAAATACAAATAAATTAATAAATAAAATAAATAGCAATATTAATATTAAATATAAAATAAATGTGTATCATATCAATATAAAAATATATAAATATGAAATAACAAATATAATAATAATATATAGGCAAATCATTGTTATTACATTCTAGTATTAAAAGCAAAAATAATAATAATAAATAAATATTATAATCATTACACATCAAACATTGTAATACATTAGAATAAAATAATAATAAGATATTAGCAAACTGGTTTTATTGTTATACTTTAATGTTAAAATATGTTCAATAAAACATCAAAATAAAATAATAAAATAAGTATAAATCTGAAATATCAAAATTATTAGTAATAATATATTATTTTAAAAATAGATATTATTGTGATAATAAAGGCAGCAATTAAATCTAACAAAGAGATATATTTTATGAAAAGTCACCTCTTTCACCAAACAATACATTCCCCCATGAGTCACCTACCTTGAATGGTATAAATAGAAGGAAGAAAAATAAGGAAGAGGGAAAAAACATTGAGAAACAAAACAGCAGCAACAATGATTGTTATGCATTGGAATATAGAGCCATTTAATATATATATATATATATAATTTAATAGGCATACAAGTATATATGCATAGATATAGATAAATTTTATAATGAATAATATGCAATGAATAAAGAATATACATATGAATAAGGAAAGAATAACTATATAAACATATATAAATGAATACTAATGGATACAAGTAAAAGAATAATTATATATATATGTATATGAAGTATATATATACGTACACGATTATGCAATCATGATACTTATAAGTAATGATGACTCTTTAATATAAATATAAGTAGATTATGTATATTTATGAATTGTCCTCATACTATGATCAATTCAGTATAAGGTTGAAGGAGGCAAGTAAGGAAACATGGAGAGATATAGCAACTCAGGTGATGTACTCACTTAGCAATAATATTTAGCATATTTTGAATATAAGAAACATATATTGCTAATTTGATTATTGGTGTAATGCTTTCTTTAGTAACATCATGATGATAATGATGTTGATATTAACTTAAAGAATTAGTAATAAATGCAAGTGTATTTGATTGCTAAAAGATTGTCTTCCTTGTGTTTGCAAGCTTATTGGGAGTAAGGGTGTGAGGGAAGTGGTGCCTAAATACCCCACTTAAGTCCGTCCCTGGAACCCAAGGTAGGGATGGGCCCTGGAGGGGTGGAAATTCCACTCATAGTCCGCCCAATCCCAAGGCTTGGGTGGGCCATGGAGGGGTGGGGGTTCCACTCATAGTCCGCTGCGGCCATGGAGGGGTGGTAGGCTCGAGCCACTTATCCGCTCGCCGTCTATCTCCAATAAGTCAAGTGTCTTCTGAGGTGCTGACATGGGTAGAGAAAGCAAGTACCAGTGTTTCCACTAAGCATGCCACTTCGAGTATGGAATGATCTTAGTTTGGATGTTCAACTCGGAGCCAAGGGGTGGGTTGTCCTGAGGGGATGCTTGTGCCCTTGGGCTTAGATGGATAACTTCAAGAGGATCTACCCATGCCACTCCTCTTCTATCAATTATTACTTTTGGATTATGCTTATATTTTGATATCTAGATATTAATGCTAATAGATAGTTTGTTAATATGGTGAATATAGGATTCTTATCTAGGGTTATTGCATTAAGAGAACATTCATTTGGTAAAGAAGAATTCTCAAACCTAATCAATAGATGAACTCTAGGGCAAATCGGGTAAGGGACATTACACCAAACTTGTCACATCTAAAACATTGAACGCAAGATAGATCCCTCTTCTTCTTGAATGCAGGGGCACCATCTGATCCTTTATCTCTATTCCTCTTGAAGTATCATTTCTTTCCTCCTTTTCCTTTCTTCTTCGAGGATTGAGCGGAAAGAACATGAATGTCTTCATTTGTAGAGCTTTGACCAATGCCTCTCGCAACCAACCTAGACTCTTTTTTAATACAATCTGCCCTCAAACGATCAAACTTGGGAAGTTTCGATCTCGCATTGATTCCTTGAATGTAAGACTCCCAAGATGAAGGAAGACCATTAAGAGCCAACATGGTCAAATCCTTGTCATCAACAATATGACCAATGGTAGAGAGCTGATCTCTCAATTCGGAAATCTTCATGAAGTAAGCAATGATAGATTCTCCTTCCGCTATCTTAACATGATGAAGTTGTTGCTTTAATGCAAGTGCACGGCTTGTGTTGTTGATCTCATACATCTCTTCCAAAGACTTGAGCATCTCTCTTGCTGTTTTCAACTTAGAGATGATTGGAACAATATGGTCCTTCACGGAATCAACTAACATCTTCTTCGTCTTAGTATCTTTCTTCTTCCATTGAATCTTCTCTTCCTCATCAGTAGGTTCGGGGACTTTGTTCTCCACGAACCCAGCCAATTCATTTTCCTCCAAGGTGAGCATAATTCGGAATTTCCAAGATGTGAAATTTGTTGCTCCCTCAAGTCTGTCCTCAATCTTGAGTCCGTTCACCATCTTGATGAAGAGGTGGATATTATCAAAGATGAGAAAGAGAATAAAAAGTATCGCTGCAAGACTAAATCTGATCAAGATCTTCTTCAAACCTGCTCTGATACCATGTTAGTAATCAAAAAATGCAGCACACAAGACAATAACCACAACAAGATACCCTGGGAAAACCCTCCAACCCGAGGAAGAAAAATCCAGCCAATATATCGCTTATATATATTGATTGAATAAGAGCAGAAATCTGCTTACAACTCAAGCACAACACAATGCCGATTTGATACAATGAATAATAGCACCTCTCTTAGATGTAATATACAACTGAATATATTTCTCCTAGAAGTTGATCTGCTGCTACAAAATTACTATTTGCTGAAGGTGCGAACTTCTCCTTGATATATGAATTATAATGATTGAACTTGACAATCAAATGAATGATCATAACTTGTATATATACACAACTATAAGAACGTTCGCACCTCTTCAAGAAGGAAGTCGGGCCCCATTAAGAAAAGACTTATTTCTTAATAATAGTTGGCCTTTAATAAATTGCGTCTCCTCATAAATGACAACTTTCACAAAGTCGGCTACATTAATGATTAAATATTATTTCATATAAATCATGCCTCTTCATTAAATGCAATATTACAATTCAAATAGCCGTTTAGGCTACCATTTGAATTGTCTTCAAGGAGACTTGATGCGCTGGAAGTAGCAGCCTGATGCTGCTCTATAACATCAACACTCCCAATGGGTAGTCTAGAGCATGAAGGTGTGATTACTCATCAAACAATGAGAATCCCCCTATATTGGATTTACACTGAATGACAAATCACCAAAAGGAGAAAGAAAAAGTAATATCTAGAGAAGATAATTGTAGGGAAAAGAATTTGTAGTCTCCTTATTGCTCCAACCTCAATAGTCCTCAAATATCCCTTTGGAGCATCACTTCTTAAGATACAAGAGGGCAATCTAATCAAATGATATGTTTGGTGTTTGGCTGAAACATACCCTTGTCAAATCTGAGGCCATACATTTACTATTGTGTTGGCAAAATATATGCACGAGAGCCACAACATTTAGATTAGGTACCTGAAATGAATGCATCTGAATCGGGTAGTATGATTGGCTGGAAGAATGATGCTTGGAAGAGAAGAACAACTAATCTTTTATAAGAGACTGGCATAAATCTGAAATCGCTGAAAACTAATATTGTTGAAGTAAAGCTAAACTAATACATCTCAACAAATATAAATAAGATCTATTAAGAAAAAATATAAAAGTATAATTGAAATATAATCATACAAACTCTAAATCATTAAACAAAATTGAAATACATACATACAAACTAATGATTGATCTACCGTTGAGGAAAAGTCACCCACCATTAGTCTTCCTAAGCAAATCCTCTCCTAGAAAGATTGGGGCATGTGTCTCCCTCTACATCTAGAATTTATGTAGTGATAAAAAACAAAATATATGGTAATTGAAATGAAATATTTAGAAACAAAACTGTAATGTCGCACCTGGTTGGAACATTTTTTTGTGTGTTTCAATGTAGTTTGGAAATGTACCTGCAATAGTTTTGAATAGAAAAATGAAGTGCAGGCAATAAAGAAATGTGCTGTGATTAATCAACTCAGGAAACATACAATATTCAGAAATATAGAAGGCTGAATATTTCAGAATTTAACGAAGGTAAAATATATATTTTTTCTCAGAACTGCGAGAAACCCGGATGCATAAATGTCATTACATATCTATTTTTGACATACCCATAAAATGTTATTGATAGTTGCAAGTCTGATCTCAACAAACCAGCAATTTGACACTCACAAATTTGCTCATAAAACATCAAACCCTCTTTTCTCCAACTTGAAACTGAGATGCAACCATGTAGCAACCGTAGGCGACACAAATGGAGGTAATGGCAGCCTGAAACCCTAGGCGATTTGCCAAGGAAGAAGCCTACACCCCTGCTGTAGCTGAATGGCCCTGCTGGAGGTGTACAACCAGCAAAGGAGTCACCAAATATGTAATATTTTTCTGTTTTTGGAATGCTGCAAATACCTTCACATATCTGCTGTCAAAATATCTCCTCAATCTACAATGCAACTCAAGTATATTATTGCCAATGAAACCCACAATCAGATTTATGGCACCAATGAACCCTTGGAAACCCTCACGTCTAGACTAGCAAGGATTACTTATACATCAGCAAGTAAATCCTTCAAATTTGAACAATAAATCTTCCAATTTCTTGTTAATCCATCAAACCCTGAAAATGGAATTCTTCTCTATAAATCGTTGAAGCTCAAATACAATTCCTAGATGAGATTATTCGATCAATTGCTCTTGGGTGATCTTCCACACCTGCAAACACTGTCCTCTGAGGGATTTCGTCCTCAAAAAGCTATGGCTTCACAACCAACAAACCCTTGCTGAAGCTCTTCTCAAATTTTGTGCAAACAAGAATAATAATAATGAATGTGCAAAATGAGCTCTCAATGCCCTTTCATATTTTCCATGCCCAATATGCATTTGAATTCCATTTCATTTCATTTTCTTTAATTTCCCCACCTTTCATTCTTTTAATTTTGATGCACAACTTAATAATATAACATCCCTTTTAAAGTCATTTATATCTCCCTTTTAAATTGGCACTTAACTCTATATTATAAAGTGCACTTTAAAAATCAGTTATATCCTTATAAATATAAAGTCCCTTTAATTTTGTTAATAACACAAAGTTAAATTATTTAATTTACCAATATAACTCCGGGATATAATTACACCATCATGCCAAATATAGAAATTCTGCTAGCTGACCAAACCATGACTTACTAGAAATAATAAGTATGAGCAATACATCCAAGTGACTTACTAAAAATAGTAAGTTTGGGTCAAAGTGTCCAAAATGGCCTTCGAAGGCACACCGCAAATAAATTGGGATGTTGAGCTGAAGAGTATTGAAATAAGCACCAAAGGGTCTATTGAAGAGCCATATATCACCCTCAAAGAAAGGGGTCCGCTAAACAACCTATTAGCCTACGGGGACCAGTTGGTAGACTAACCATTGCCTAGGAAAAGGGGACATTACGCAAACTTCAACAATTTCTTTTCTCCTTCATCCTTTCCTCTCATCCCCCTCTCTTTACAACATGCCTTGTTGTTCCTTAACAACTTGCAATAAAATAGGATAAGATAAATACATTAGGGGAATAATTTCAACTAAATCCACATAATCTTACCAAATATTTGTGAGTTATCTAATCCTATTTTCTCTCTTATTATATTCAACTCTTACAAGGTTTACATTGTTTTTCTAATTGATCCATAAAGTATAGAATTATTAAAGCATCATTAGAATAATTTTGCAAGGTTACCCCAAGTTTCCGGGACGGGGACGGTAGGGTACGGCGGGATGAGTCCCCAAGTTTCCGATTTTTGAGGCCAAATTTAGTGACAGCGGGGGACGGCTATATAAAATATAGGGAAAATTTAAAATATATAGGGAAATTTTAAATATTCATATGAAAACATGGATAAAGCATACATAATATACATTATAGAACCTTAACATATAACATTTGTGTTCAACATTCTTTGTCAATACTCAATACACATTGAAAATTCAGAATTAACATACATGAATCATAATACAACCTCCAAGTTCTAATTTATAAACTTATATCAAATTACATAAGGTTATTTCCAGCTCATAAATTGGGAGACATTTGTGATTACAATGAAGATTGTTTCACCTAGGTTATTGATTACTTGGCACAAAACAATAATGAATAGCTGAGGCGTCTGAAGGCAGAATTATTGTAGTTTGTTGGGAGTGTGGACTACTCAATGCTGGTGTATTGTCTGATATGGATTTGAGCAATTAACTGTGGGGACAATTGCTGCACTCAAGGAGTTTTGGGCATCAAATTGCCTTAATATTCAGCCTATTTCCAATTGTGAAAAAGTAAGAACTGCTTAAAAATGTCAAAATCCTAAGTCTTTGTCTCTAAAACCTGTCAGTGAACAACAAGCAAATAAATTCAAGTTTACACACTTTTGGAATAAATTTTTGTTATTTTTATATATCTCTAATAGAGCATCAAATATTTATCTTGCGAGTGTTCCAAATGTTGTGAAAGATATATGGAAAATAATTTAAGCGAACAACTCATAAACCAAAAAATTTAAAACTATTATATATATATATATTTTTTAGTTTTATTTTTAAAACATGCTTTGACGTGGGGGACTCCTGAGGGATGGTTGGGGGACGCCTCAGGCATCCCTTGGCCGTCCCCTGGTTGTCCCTGAGACCGGTCAGCCGTCCCTATTTGGTCAATGCCGTCCCCCCTGTTTTGGGGACGTTTCCTATTTTTTTGCAAAAAAAGGGGATGTCCCCCAGCCGTCTCGGGGATCGGGATAGGGCATTTTAGGGGGGGACGCGTCCCCGGGTTTCCCTGTAATTTTGCTAGAGGTTGGATGGGTTGGAGTTGTAAGATATGCCACATCTTTGTTGCCCTTAGTTCTCTACACCAACTGTAATTTAATATGTGCCGATGAACTTCATCCTTTTGTATGTTGATGAACTTTAGTCCTTTGTATGTTGATGAACTTGCTCGATCAACAATTCCAAGACAATTGGTTAATTATGGAAATGATTAACAAGCAACTTTCAACTTATTAGTTTTTATCAAAAAGTTACATATTTGTGATATATCTAATCCTATTTTCTCTCTTATTATATTCAACTCTTACAAAGTGTGCATGTTTTTTTAGTTCATCCATAAAGTATAGTGTAAATGTAATCAAACCTTTCACAGATATGATCCTAATACCTAAGGAAAAACTAAGTTCAGAAATTCTGTGTAATATAATTCCAAGTCAAAATGAATTTTCCAGAATTTTTCTCTAACAGCGATTTCCAGATCTTCTTATTAAATGTGAATGTGCTGATTGCAGAACATTATCTGATTTCTATGTTTTGCATATCGAATGAGGAACCACCATAAGTAAGGGAGAAGTCCGCCCCTAAGAGGCACGCCTCATGAGAGGACGTGTCTCCATGAGCGGAGGCACGTTCACTCATGGGACACGTCCTTTAGGGTGCGGTTTGTTTTAACAACTCTGATTACCATTTGTTATGTATACACTCACACGTATACACCCTTCTACATGATGGCGGATGACATAAGAGAATTCTGATTTCACATAAATGCAGAATATAATATCACATGTTTTATCGAATTTTATATGTATGCTCGTAACTTCGATTTAAATGTTCCTTAAATTTATTTGATTTATAAGTGATGATCTTTGATCACATCTGACCGAAGCTATCATCATTAACATATAGAATTATTAGAGCATCCTTAGAATAATTTGTCAAGATGTTGGATGAGTTGGAATTGTAAGATATGCTACATCTTTGCTGCCCTTAATTCCTTCGTCCAACTATCATTTAACATGTGTTGATGAACTTCATCCTTTTCTATGCTGATGAACTTTGGCCTTTTGTATGTTGATGAACTTGCTAGAACCTATGTTACCCCAAGGTTTCAAGACAGGGACAGTAGGGGATGGAAGGAGGCCATTTTTTTGGGGATAGTAGGGGACGAGGGGATGCATTTCGGGGACGAGGATGGGAGGGAGCCCATTTTTTCGCGGACAACAGGGGACAATTATTAAAAATATAGGGAAAATTTAAAAATATAAAAAAATTCAAATATTCATATGATAGAGTTGATAAGGCAATCATCATATACATCATAGAACCTTAACACATAATATTAGAGTTTAATTGAGATTTACATTTTGTAGAAAGCGACAAACAAATCAAGTTTTAACAAAATTTAATTCCATTCGTTGACAACGTCCATATATATTATATAAAAATTACAATAAAATTCCCAAAGGCTACAAGTTTCAACTACAAAATGACAAAATTATAGAAATATACAACTGTCCCTAATCAGCATCTCCTAATCACTACATCAAAATTGGAGTCTGAGTCACTTCCACTATGAGAGGCTGTTTCATCTCAATCGAACAAAACCCCAAGCAATAAATTATGTGCCTTCTCATCATAAACCTGTGTAGTATCTTCAAGATGAACATTCCAATGTACAACTGGAGTTTGACAATACTCAAGAGTATGTCGATCCTGAAGCCGTTAAGGCACTATGCACAACCACCAGCTTCTCTTATGGTCTAGAGGTAAGCCTATTCCTCTTGGTTGACTAGATGAAGCTATATGTAGACCAATTCCTCTTTGTAGCAAAGGAACTAGCAACTTGTGAAAGGAGACAAGTGGCAAGCATCCTCAACTTAGGTGCATCCTTGCCATGCCATGTCCACCATCCAATGGGGTCAGTTTGAGCTAATGTAGCTCTATCCATATCCTCAAATGATCAAATCTCGTCTACTAAATGTTGGACCACAAAGATTCACAAAGGCTAGCCATTGTTCTCTAAGTTTCTAGACTCCTCAGTATACATTTTTCTAAGGGCTTTCATCAAGTGTTCTTTCACCTCTTCATCATCAGATGGAGGCACTCTCCCAAGTCTTGCTGCATACCATTTAGGATTTAGAGTGTAGGCTATCATATGAAGTCGGGTGTTCATAGTGTTCCACCGCCGTGTCACAATGGGCCTAATGTGCTCCTCACAAATCTCAAATCAGGGTCCCTATTATGAATTGCTTGCTTCATCTGTCCAAGTATGCTGTCAAATGTCTCATAAATCTCCCCAAGGCTAGGAGAGTTTGTATCAGCATATCTTATGACCTGCACAACATGTGAGATGATGGAACAAATATATCTGCAAAAGATGAAAATAATTTAGTAAATTTACAAGTTAGAAACTTAGAAACTTAGAAACAATAAAAATTATAAAATCAGGAATTTAATAATAAAATCAGCAATTTATTAATTTAATAGCAATAATAAAATGAAAACAACAAATTTAATAATAAAATCAGCAATTTATTAATTTAATATCAATAATAAAATGAAAACAACAAATTTAATACTAAAATCAGCAATGTATTAGTTTATAATAAAATCATAAATTTAATACTAAAATAAAAGAATAATAAAATCAACAATTCATTAAAATACAATAATCTCTTACCTCATTATGGACCACCATTCATTGTTGGGGGTTTTTTGTTTGACTCTTCCTTCAGTTGTGTTTGCCTCTGCCCATCTAGCCCACTCGGAATTAACCACCTTTAATTGTAGATGCTCCTACACCTTAATCATCCTCTCCAACAAAATAAAGTAGCTAGCATATTTAGTATCCACAAGCTTGAGGGAATCCTTGTGTTTTCCTTTGCCCATCTAGCCCACTTTGAATTAACCACCTTTAATTGTAGAGGCTCCTACACCTTAATCATCCTCTCCAACAAAATAAAGTAGCTAGCATATCTAGTATCCACAGGCTTGAGGGAATCCTTTCTCAAAAACATCCTAAACAAAGCTAGTGATGTATGATGATTGCAAATGAACATCTAAATGCCTTTAGCTTCTAACACCATTGCCATCATGCAATCTATTTTCTCAATGTCTTTCAATGCATTGTTCAACACATGAACACAACATAGGGTCCAAAAAATGTGCTTGTAAGAACCCTCCACCATCAAGCCAACTAACTTGTATACACAAGCTAAATCAATCACTACTTTTACAACATTAGAGGGTCCAACCTCTTCTATGGCGTAATTCAAAATCTGAAATTGGAAGCTTGCATTTTGGTTTTCCTCGAACAGTCAATAGCTCTAATAAAATAAGAGCCTGCTGAACATGTGACAATGATATTGATGAGTGGTCGATATCAAATATTGGTCCACCCATCCATAATGATAGAACAAGCATCCCTTAACCAAACTTGTCTCAACTCCTCCATCATTATACTCCTTATCAAAGAGGGACGTGCACAGTTTATGATCTCTAGGGGGAACTTATGAAGGACCAACAACAACAAGTGCATCTATGAACATGTGTTTAAAATATGGAGAGTATGCCACATGAAATGGTATGACATTAGCATAGAAAAATTTGGCAATAGAACTATCAACTACATCTCTTGATTGCATGTTAAACATGCTTGCAACACTAGTGGACCTTTTCTTTCCTCTTTGACTCTCAAGCTCAATACTTCTAGATTTCTAGTAGTAGCACTAGATAATGACCCACTAGGTTGAGACTCCATTGACATTCCTTTTTTTTTGCATCACCTTCCATGTACAGCTTAGTCACCTCTGCCTTCTCAGCTAATGTTATGGTTTTACATGCTTTTATCGCTTGTCGAGGTATGCCTTAAAGATGAGAGAAATCTCTTGTGTAGCTGCCCCTATTGTTCTTCTTGCAAATATGACAACCATACTCTACTCCCCCTTGAATTTTTTTTCTTAGGACTTAGTGTTTATGGCTGTTGCAAATTGTAAAAGAGGTATTTTTGGGTTAAATGGGCCCTTTGCATAATTTTTCAAGAGGTTAAAAGGGCATTGAAATGGAATTTCTGAACTTGATGTCCTTGAAACACTCACACTCCTTGAAGAACTTCCATGGCATGCTTGTTCAATTTAAATTTCTTGACCTTCACTACCCTCACTACCCTCACTGCTGCTAGTGCTCATTGTTTTTTTTCGGTTGAAAATGTAAATGACAGCTACAAATGCAAACATAGAACACAAACAAACTAAAAACCCCTCCTAAGTATTTGAAACTTTGACAAAAGCAAAAAAAAATACAAAAGAAGCTGTAAAAATCATCAAAAAATAATGAACTTACCTCAAATGATGGTGACTTGGTCTTCTTTTGCCCTTTGCTTACTTCTCTTTCCTTCTTTCACTTGGTTTCTCATAGTTGTGCTCCTCTTTTTTATTCTCTTCACAATTTGCAAAATTACACAAATGAGCTCTCTTTTTTCTGTTTCGAATGTTATAATGCTTTTTTCCCCTTTATTTTTTATTAGATTTGTGTTTTTTTTTTATATCAATAAAAAAATGGCTAGGCCATAGGTGACAGCTAGCCATCTCGGAGATTGTTGGGGGATGTCTAGACATCCCTTGGCGGCTTGGCCATTCCGAGGATGATTCGTTGTCCCTTGGCATTTCCTGTTTTTGGTCATCCTCAAGACGTTTTCAAATTTTTGCAAATTTTGGGGATGACACAAGGACGTTTTTGACTCGTCCTTGCATCCTCAATACGTTTATTGTCGGGACGCCCCTAATTTGCCCAAGATGCATCCTTGGGTTACATAGGCCAGAACAATAATTTTAAGGCAACTAGTTATTTATGAAAATGAATAGCAAGAAAATTTCAACTTGTCATTAATTTCTATCAAAAGGTTAGTGAATTCTATCAATAACCCGTATAAATCAAACTATCACAGCATATTGATTACGGGAATAAAGTGATAAATGGGTAGTAAAATGAGATGAAAAGGAATATGAAAATGTATTAAAAACATGCTATAAAAGTACCCATTTGAGGACTCGTCATTTGATGCACTATAGAGGAGCATACCAACCAAAATATTTTCAACTATGCATATTAGATTTCCTACAAATGCTCTACAATTATAGTCACAAAATTTCTAAATATCAAGGATTTTTGTTAGTTAAGTATGCCCTAGCCCTAACCCTAAACCCCATTTTTTTCGAGGTTTAGGATTGTGGTTAGGGTATACTTACTAACCCAAAAAACACTATGCCTAGCCTTAATTGTAAAATAAATTATAGGTTTTTATGGTTAGGGTGTATTTGCTAACAAAAAATGCCAAACCCTAAAATAAATTATAGGGTTTAGGTTTAGGGTTGGGGCATACCTAACTAATAAAAAACCTAAACCTAACCTTAATTACTAAAAAAATTCATGTTTTAAGGTTAGGTTTGGGGCATATTGTTGACAATAAAAAACCATAACATTGACCCAAAAACTTGAAAAAATAATAGGGTTTGGGATAGCGTTAGGGTTTCCTCTAACAAAAGAAACCCCTAACCCCAACCCCAACCCGTGTAAAAAAATGGTTTGGGGTTAGGGTTGAGGTGTAATAAAAATCATATTATGGCTAATCTTAATGCCAACACCTGCTTTTTTATAAGTCAAGATTCGTGTTATGGTTTTTTATATTTAGAAAAAACAAAAAACAAAACCTAACCGTAACCCCTAAACCCAAAATATTTAGGGTCTACTGTTTACAAGAGGTTGAAATCCTAGTTCGTATTAGTATTCTACAACCACAAATATTTATAAATTAAAGTGAGGAAAATTTGAAAAAAATTGAAGTCGCTAGAGGCTGAAAGTTGGTTGATTTGTAGAAAATGCGAAGTCAATGTTGGAAACATGAGTTATGCAATCAAATGCTGTTAGATTGACAATTTTTTCCCCTAAAAGACATTGGAAATCTCAAAAGATTGCTATAGAATGATGAAAAATGTGAAAATCTTGTATATAACAAACAAAGATCACCCAATTGTCATAAAAATCACGATAAAATCATTTTTGGTGAGTTAATCGTGATTTTATGGTCATGCGTGAAACTTTTGTGGCATGTCCACTAAACCTTGAGAAAAACTTATTGTCTATATGTTTGCCTGCAATGCTTTCTTCTATTTGACCTCACTTTTGTGCTTTTACTTTTAAGAGTTACTTAGAGTCCCCACATACAACTTCCTCCATATTGACTATTTTCTCGAAGTGAATTTCCTTTGAGTGCACTTCCTCCTTTTTTATTCCACATCTCATCGATATTTCATTCTTCTATGTACTATTTTTTCAATTTTTTTGGTGATCCTGACAACCTTGGTGGTATTCCCTTTCCCTAGATAGATTGGTCATGCTTAATTTCCTTGCCTCATATGACCTGCCATTCCTTTAGCTAGACTAGTTTGTTTATATACGTGTTCTTCTAGTATTGGTAGTCCTGGAACAACACCACATTCCCTAGGAATTTGGGTGCAGGCTTAGTACATCTCTTAGCATCATTATCAATCCTCTCCTATCAACAATTGTCTCTTATTCACCTTCATAGATAACAACTTCAATCATGGCAAGGATAACAGAATTGTATGATGGAGACTTCACAATACTAATCTTTGTATGAGAACATTTTATAGAAGTTACATTGTAGTAGAACAATATTATTACATCACTATAGGAAAAGACACATGTATTAATGTGAATTGCTTGTAGTTAATATATATGAATACAAGATGATTTTCCACAATCATATGATGAGATGAATAATTATTCATTTGGAGTGATGTATATATATGAGTCAAGGAGGTAAAGGTGCAATATTTGAAGTCCAACCTCTGTATACAAATTTGGTTAGATCCCTCAAAGTCTAAACACCACCCATAATGGAACATTCTTAATACTTTATTTATTATGTATACATACAAAATGCCATGTATATTACAAGTATACGCAGAGCTCTGGTCTATTGTTGCTTTATCAAGCACATTGAAGAATTGTCATGCTACTCAGAATAGTCTTTGACGTAGCAATTGGTGTTATTTGCGCACCTTTTAGCCCATTGGTTACCAGCATTGATTCTTATAGCTGAATCTGTCTGATACAATCAGTTAAATTATAAATTGACAATTTAATCATTTAGTAAACAATACATTAATAATTTAATCCTTCAATAAAGGATAAATTGACAGTAAAATTCATGAGTTAAATATCATATCCAAGGCTTGTTTTGAGACAGTGGATCTGTGTTTGGGAAGTAATAGCCAAGATATATCTTTCGATATTACATATTGCCCCTCCTTATCCATCTAGTCTTGGGTTATGCTTTGGATGCTCTTAAATTTGGCTGTATGTGTGCTCTTTGTAATGAGGTTTTCTTTATGCTGTATTCAAAATTAGGAACGTGAATGAAGATAAGTTTCAGGTTTAATGAACTAAAGGCAATGCATTTGATATACAGGAAATGTTCTTGTTTCTTAAGATATTTTTCTTTTTCTTTTGCAGATTCTTTCAAGCATAGATGTAGGTGTGAAGTATCATTCACAACTGAGAGAATTCACTTGCGATCTCCAAGGAAAGAAGACACTGCCCATCACTGATAATGGGTTATTTAGCGTGGACACAAAAGCAGGGTACAATTTCAACCCAGGATCACAAAAGGTTGGATTGTTTAGGTAGAATTACACAATTTTATTTCATTAAAATTCTAGTTCTTGAAATCATGTTTGTGATGGTAAGTTTAAGCTCAACTGCTTGGAAGATTTAGGTAAATTAATAGGTTTATACACACACCCATGCATAAAGAGAGCAAGAGAGGGGTGAAGGGTGGGTGCGTGTACAACAACCTTTCAACTTTATATGCACTAATTCACTACTTATAACTGAACTTTCACAATTCTTACACTGCTCCAAAAATACATATCTAGATGCTTGTAGATATAGCTCACACACATAGTTATGCTTACATTTTAGTACACCAAATGTTGGGTATGCAGTTTGGGAAAATGGAGCTCAACATGGGGGAACTTGAGATATTTCCCTTTGATTCTGGGCTATTGTGGTCACACTTTGTTAAGATGCAGCTGAACTGTAGGGAAGACGAGTCATTTCTCTTGTTTTTGGGATATTGTGGTCACACTTCGTGAGGATGAATCTGAACTGTGGGAAAAAGAGACATTTCTCTCTTTCTCAGTTGTTCAGGTCCTTTATTGTCATAGTTCATCAGTACCACTGATTCCGTTTAGATGACTTATGATGAGTTTGCTAAAAGCAAAACCCCTATGATTTTCCCATGGGTCACTAGACTCAGAAGCAGGGAAAATGGGGCTTCTGCCTTGGCTATTCAGAGTCTCTCTTATTGCATTTGGGCAAGTTAAGTATATGTTAAAGTTCCTTTTTTGTTTGGGCAGAAACTAGTTAATCAGTTCCTCATATGCCAAACCTATCACCAGGTTCCTAGGTTTGGATATTTTTTGGAATATCTTGTTAAGTTCAATTCAGTTGTTTTAGTCTGTCCTAATGCGTGTCACCCTCTTGCCTTGTTGGTTTTTCTCTTCAACTTTGACAAATTAGTTGTGTGGGTTTGATTCTTTGAGTGTGATTGGGTCAAAACGTTTGGCCCTGTACTGAATTGGCCATTTTGGATCACTTTTAACAGATGACTTTCCTGTTCCAAGCTTGGAAAATTAGCAATATATGCATATAAGGTTCTATGGAAGGTTGCCCTCCATACACTAATATATTTATACTCACCCATTCATAAAGAGAGCAAGGAAGGGAGACAGAGAAGGAGGGAGGCAGAGAGGGAAGGAGTGTTGATACACAATATAAATAACGGAGATATATATATTTAGTTTTTTTTTCTATAAAAATATATTAATGGCATACTTTAATAAATGCACACATACATGCATAGAATCTTGGTTTTGAATGGGTAAGAATCAAGCAATCATTTACTTATTTATTGGTAGAATTGGCTGGGTAGGAACGAAGAGAAGGGTGATCCACAATTCCCAAAAAGTTAAATAACTAGAGACATGATTACTTTTTTGTTTCTATGATCAACTTAGGAAGTGGTTAGGTTGCTAGTTTGGGTAAGGGTGACCCTATCCCTTACCCTACTAGTTAAGTTTACATAGTAGGTACATGGGTTAGATCAGGATGACCCTATCCTTACCCTAACCGGGAACACAATAATAATACAAACACTAATTAATCATTCCACTTAAGGAATCAACTAATAAATAACCATTCCTCTTAGATAATGCAATAAAACAAATACAACGTCACACGAGTAATTCACTTAATTTAGGAATGTAACTATGCTTTTCTAAATTCCAAAAAAATTGCTGTGTTATACCAATTTCATAAATGGGAACATATAATATACACAATTTCACATGTAATCAATCTTACTAAATCTACACATTCCCTTTTATCTTAAAGTGTACTCCAACAAAGTCCAACACTGACAATAACTGGAATTCCCTAGGTAGCACACTTTGCAATGGGGACATTGCAACATCCTCAAAAAGTCACCCAAGGAGTGTTTACTCACCCAACTATGTTGGCATCATCCATTCTCATTTATGAGCCAACCCCAGCTAGCCCAAAGCTCTCACTTGGTTTCTACCTTCTGCTTGGTCACTATACACCTTCCATCTATGCTCACAAGGGTATAATTGAATCACCATACAATTGGCTGAATATAAAGTAGCTAAACCATGCAATATTATTATATATATAATCCTAGGGTATGGTAAATGTGTAATAATAATATTTTATATTATTATTATAGATATTAGTCTTTTGTAGAATTTGAACAGTCATCTTGGAGGATGAGTAGGCAAAATCGGCAGAAACAATGGTCAACACTATGAATATCAAAATTTGCTTTGCAAACGATGTGATAGAAAAGGGAGCCATGAGCCTCATGAATGCAAAACATCATGGTAGATTGAGACCTGTCAAAAACAAATGGAAGCAAATAAGGGAAATAAGAGAATCTTTAAATTAGATTCAACTCAATTTGCAAATGAATATCTGCTTTCCATATATTAGATTATGTCACTTGTGCCTAAGTGAATTCAACTTGGGATGATGCTTGGGCCCTAGATTATGTCAATTGTGCCATACAATACATGATTTTTTGAAGGGACTTCTTTGAGGAGTTTCATTAAGAAAGATGTTATCTGAAAAATTTGGTAGACAAAACAAATTTGGAAACTAAAGGAAAAGGGACAATTGGACTCAAGACATGAGGATTTCTAGATTTCACTCTTGATAATGTCATGTACGTTCCTCAACTGAAATGAAACTTATTTTCCTTGGTGCTCATTCAACAAGAAGGTCACTTCATTTGTTGGATAATGGAGATGTAATAATCAAAAGCAAATACAATAAATACAGTTGTTTTGGCTAGATTCGAGGAAAGAAAGTTGTTGAAACTGTAATGTCCCCTTCTCAGCAGTGATTTGACAGTTGGCCGTTAGTCTATCCTGGTGACCCGTAGACTACTCGGAAGCAGAAATTAGGGTTTCCTATCTTCTAGGAGGATGTTTCAGCATTTGTTGGAGTGTGCTTCTGGAATCTTGGTGTTTGGTTGGTAGCTCTTTTCTGGGTTTTCAGAGAGCTTCGCAATGGTATAATTTGCATGATGATCCGAGTTACTTCCTGGATTTACTATTTTTAGTAAATTCTATTTCTGGCAGTGGTCCTGTTGGCTTCAGTGCACTTGGCTTCCCACATCAGATGGTTCAGTTGGCATAATCGAAATCAACGCCTAGATGCAGTTTTTGGAGAGATAAGTTGCTTTAATTAAAATAATGTTTTATTTTAATTATAACCCCTTGGTCTAGCATCATGACTTAGTTGATTATTTGAAAAAAAAGGGGAATTTTATCGGTGGGCGCCCCATCAAGAGTTAAGTGAAATATTTATCATTTGTTATTAAAGTCAACTTGAGGAAAAGTGGGCGCCAAAAAGGGAGGAGGTCTTATTTAATTAAAAGTGCGAATTTTTGCCTTGGAGAATGGGACGCCATTTGAAGGTTGAGTCAAACTTCAAATTAGGGTTGACTCCTTGAAGTGGGGCGCATCTTCTGGAAGGTTCTAGAGATGCTTGGCAAAAGTTATAAAAAGGGAGCTTGGGGTCTTCATTCATCATCTTATGTTTTTGAGTATTGTTATGTTGCCGGATTGGTGCCAAGATTGCTTCGAGGGATGCATACCTCCTAGCTAGGCTTAACTTCTTGCTTGAAAGATAGCAACTAGTTGAGAGTAGGGTTCTATTGTACTGTTTTACATTTTGAGTTTGAGTTCTTGTATTTTCTGTCATTTTCACAGTTGCTGTTTTGCCTGTGGCTAACCTAGATAATTGATCATATGTTTGTGGACGATTTTATTTTGCTTATGGGTATTGAGGAAATGTATTTGGAAGGTTGAGGCGACCCCTTCCTCCAAATATTAGAATTTATTTCCAAGCTTTGGATTTTATAAAGCAAAATCGCCCTTTCTCTTGGGCCGTACCACTCTGGACTTGCTTGGTTTTGTGTGCCAATTAATTATGAGTCTTTTGAGTCTGTTTTATGCTTTCATCTTGGGCGCCATCAGTCTTAGAACATATTGCACTTTACTTCATGAAGTTTGAGCAAGTTTTGAAGGAGTTGTCTTTATTTTAGCTAATTTCTGTGTTGCTGATTCTGGAATTTCAGTGCAGGTCTGCATAACCAGATTGGTAAAAAATGGGGTTTGGGAGTTGGGTTTGAGTCCAAGAAGTTTAGAAGAGTATAGGAGAGTCCTCTACAATTATTGCAGCATGAAATGTTCTCTAATCACGTGTGCTTGGCAGGCTCGCTATCAAACTGTAAGCTGAACAGTAGTACTGTCAGCATTTCTTCTATTCTGATCTAACTCTTGTACTTTCCCACGGCTGTGGAAGAGACTGGCATGTTTTAGTCTTAGTTTCAATTTCTTGTATCACCCGCTGAAGAAGTGGAAGAGGCTGGCTGGCCACCTATTACCTTATGTAATTGCATTAACTCATCTTGCTGATCAGCTGAGCCGTCAACCTACTCCCGCTGAAGAAGTGGTTGAGTTGCATTTTACTTGCAGCATTGTTCTCTCATTCCAGTCCTCCCGCTGAATAAGTGGTTGAGTGATTGTACTTTCTTATCATTACTTCAGCAAGCTTTAGTTTACTAACGACCCCCTTTCGTGTATGCTCTCAACCTTGCCCGCATTGGGATCTGGGTTGATCAGAGGAGAGGGTTACATTCAGCTGGTTTATATTTACACTAATGCTAATGGGTGAATTTAGCTGTGTAATAAAATGAAAAAATTGGCCGGTATATTTCAGAAACTCAAGGTGAGCCTTTAATTCAAAGAAACATTGCTCACATCATTGAAGGATGAATATAAACAAGTCTTTTGTGGCATGCAAGATTTGAGCATACCAACTATGACAACATTTGAACAATGCAAAAGAATGGTGTTGTAGGTGTGCTATCTTTGCCTAAAACAATGAGAGACATATCAAAAATCAAATTAGAGATCAAAAAAGAAAGTTGTAATTGATCCACTCTGATTTGTGTGGTCTACTAGCAGTTTTTATGCTAGTGGTAATAATTACTTCATGTTTTTCCTTGATGACTACAATAGAAATCTTGTATCTACTTTTTGAAACAAAAATCGAAAGCTTCAGACAATGGTTGAAAATGATGCATAATCCCATATTGGCACACTAACGACTAATAATGGTGGTGAATTCACATCAAAGGTGTTTGAAGACTATCTCGAGAAAAATGGGATCAAGCATCATCTCACAGTCCCTCACACTGAATGAAATGGAATAGTTGAGAGAATAAACACAATTGTGATGAATATGGTTAGAACAATGTTATGGGCAGAAGTAGCTCAAATATGTCTTTGCAATAGGTCACCTTTAGTAGCTCATCAAATGAAGTCTACATGGTCATCTTCCATCAGTTCAGCTATACATTGATTCCCAAGGAGAAAAAGAACACAGTGGACCATAAGAGTAAAAGATGTATCCTTTTGGGATATTTATAATCCTCAAAGGCCTATAGATTGTTCTTGTGAAACCACAAAGGATACAACTAGCATTGATCAACAATTGATTTGACTTGAAAAATTTGCTAATTTTGATATTTTCAATGAGAATGATATAGAGATTGCAAACATTAAGATGGGACATATAGTTTTGAATTATTTTACCTCCAATAATTGAAAAATAAACTCCCCTTCAAGAAGAAATTCAAACTTCATTAGAAGATGAAAACATGTTTCAAGATGAATAACCACCAGATTAAGGAGCTTTAGATCAAGAAAATGAGGGATGAATCTTCTGTAAGTAACAAATAAATGGATGCTAAAATGGGCCACATTGACATTGAAAGAAGTCAGACTTGCTGAAGTTTGGAAAACATACACTAGAAGTGCATAGAAAGCCAAACAACAAGAAGAAAATTCCCTAGAAGAGATTCAAGATAAGCTAGCATAACTTACGTAAGGAGGGCATTTAGAAGAAGAAATCAATATTGCTTTTAATTTAGAACCAATTTCTTTTTGTTGCAATGGCTTTGCCGTTTCGCCAAAAGATCAACCTATTAAACCCAATACAAACGCCAAATTTATACAAGATCCACAGGAGGTGGTTAAGCCATGTCATGAATCCACGACGAGCTGAACAGGCGCCAACCCATCGAAGGGGACAAAGGCATTGTTGATCATCAAAGGTTGCGCCTCTTCGACAGTCTTATGGGAAATTCAGCGAGTGGGGGGAACAATATGTGCCTCACTGAATACCTCCAAGATTTTTATAGAAAGCCGACTCTTCTCTGAGTTTGAGAAAAAGGTAGAAAGAAATCTAAATAGAAAAAACATGAAAGTGGCAATGCACCAACGCTTTTACAACATTTCAAAAACTTATGTTCTTTTCTATGAATGATATGATAGACATAAAATGCCACATCCCTTCATTGTTGGGAAGAGAATGAGCAACAAAGGCTAGATACAAGCATAGTGCAGTCATTCAATCCACCCGCAGGAAGTGTTCGTTAAGATCCGACCAAGCATAGATATTTCAAAAGTCCATAGAAAAACATTCAAAAGCCACATAAACTCTTCCTCTTAATATAGCATAACATGAAGAAATAATAACCTTTAAAGAAAACAGAGAAGTCCAATGACATAATCCAGATTCTACAGATTATAACTTTATCATGCATACATACAGCATGGAAATCGAATAATCAAACTATTCAGATTAAGCTAGACACAGTGTTTTATTCCTGACGAAGATATAAAGAAGGAAACATTGATAGAGGCGATATCATGCACAGTTTTAAGTATTTCTCCCAAATAACTCGTACTTCAAATATAAAATGAACTTTAAAACAAAGGTCGGATTCCACTCCAACAATAGTTTGAGTAAAAAAAAGATATAACATGCCATAGTGAAGCAGTGTTTTGTAAAATTTAATGAAAATACTCCTATAACTATGAAAACTAAAGAAACTTTTTCCAAAAGGAAAAATTCAACAACCCTTTCTGCCTGTTGCCGCTTCCAATTTATAGCTGCCAAGAAGAGAGAAACGTCGACTTCATTCAGAAGTAATGACTTCTAGATGTTTGCACCTGATAGCTCAAAATTCGATCCCAGATCTTTAATTAGGTCGCGGAAATCTTGCTCATTAAACTTTCAACTGCTACATTAATATCCTTTAGATATTTTAACAAGTTGCCCTCCATAAGCACTCGAATCCTAGAAAATAGCTTGGCAAAAGTCTTGTCGATCGATCAAGTGGCTTTGGTTGCACTGAATCACATCCTTTCCTTGAAAATAAAGCAAGGTGTGCTTCGACAAATTCCAAAGGAAAACTCTCCAAAGTACAACTTCTCTGCAGTGAAGAGATGACGTGTCAAGCAGGCGGACAGTCTCAAATTTGCGAAAAGCGCTTTTGAGAAATCTTTCGCCAAGCCGACACGTGGTCCGACTTCCTCCCAAAAGGAAAGCGATTAACAAAACACGCGTAGCGACCATGTGGCGCATTGCATGCCTTTCGAAAACTAACTACTTTTTCCGCACGGATTTTCTCGAAGCCAAAAGTAAAAACCGAAAATAAAAAAAGACTAAGGCAAAATTTTGCTTCACAGTTTTGGCGAATCACAGGGGGACTTCGCTTGCGGAGGCACGAACCAGACCTTTGAGTATTCTTGGAGTTTGAGGAAAGCGGAGTGCAACATTTCCCAATCTGCATTAGTCGGTTGGGCAAGATTACAAAAGGCCTTGTATGCCTGATCCAACTCGAAGACTTCTTTAAAGGAAACAAATCTCCATCTTGCCGAAACAACTCCTAGGTGATAATAGAGACAAGAAAACGGAAGAATCTCACGCTCAACGTCCTCAACAGTGGGTGTTTTGCTTGATTCTGGGAGTTTTGCCGAAGTCCGAACCTTATTCCTGACTTCATCTGTAATTTGCTCAACTGATAACACATCTCCATTTGTTGAAAGGAAGGGAGGTAATTCAAAGTTATACAAGACATCAAAATCCTTCTTGATTTCGTCGACCCTTTTGTTTAGCATTGCCTGGCGTTCCTTGATCTTTGCTGCTACCTCGTGACAGTGGGCGAATTTGCTTGCTTTGCTAGAGGCAACTGTTCGATTTGGAATTCCTGCATTTCTCAGAGCCTCATTTGTTGCAACACATAACTTGGAGATTAGACTCTGAGACTTGGTACTCGGGGGGCATATTCTTGCAAAATTTGGTCTGCCAACGGGCCAACCCTTTCATTTATCTCCTGAGCATCCTTCAGAAACTGTAGGGCTAGTTTTAGGACGACGAGTGCAATAATGATTTGCTCCCAATAGGTAGATACCAACCTTCTTTTTACAGGAAGGGTCACAGACCTTTGTGCAACTGTTAGCTCTTCATGTAGCTGAGCCTCTTTTTCCTTTGCACTTTCCTCCATTTGATTCCTCTCCTTGAGAGCATTTGCCAGTTCAAAACCTAATTTTTCGATCTGTTGGTCACCAGCGTGCAAAGCAGACTCAACTTCTTGCTTGTCATTTCTTAGGTTTTTTGCTTCCTTTTGGGCCTTTTGAAATTTGTCGGAGGCTTGAGATCGGACATCTCCAGCTCTCTCTTTATGCTTTCATGAACACACTGGTACTTTGCATTCGATTGGCACTCAACTACGAGTTCACCCTTCAATCTATCGATCTCGGCAGACAATTGAATCCGCTCATCTTGAGTCTCTGCAAGAGATCTTGTTGCTTTCTCCTGCTAGTCTTGTATCTGCATTATGCGAGTCATTTCAAAATTCCGGGCCTTGATTTTTGACTATAGCAGATTCACTGTTCCCTTTACATTCGCTAGCTCAAACTCACACTTTCTTAATTTCCGATCTAGCCTCTCATAATCCGTATACTACCTTCTGAGTGGTCTTGGCTAGATCCACCTTGTCGCACGAGCGAATCTCATTCAAATCTAGATCCATAGCCATGATGTTGTAATCCTCCATTTGCATTTGTCCTTCGGGTCGGGATACAAGCGGCTTCATGGTAGTGATCCATAGAGAATTCCGCTCTTCATTAAAACAGGTTTGAATCTTCTTGGCAGTCGGTAGCTCAACATTCTTCATCTTGCTTTTTTGCTTCTTGGCTTGTCAAGCCCATTTAGTCGTGTCAAAATGTCTTGAAGAGTTTGCGGGGTATCAATTCTCTATGTTGCAAGAGAAGCACCAGGGGGCAGACTGAAGAGGGTGACAAAAGGGGAGACACCGGATGTATGAGCATGTGGGGAGGCAAATGGGAGAGTAATCATGGAAATTGGTTGGATGCCAAATTGAGATTGGGCACCAGAAGGACTAGTTGGGGTAAAAGGAGAAGCTGATGGAATGGGTGATTTTTGTCTGAACTTGGACGAACCTGGGGTAACAGGTAACATTAATGGCTTGGATTTCTTGATATGGGGCCTGGATAGGGGGATGAAAGAGTTGATAGCGGCCGAAGCGGATATTGCTTGCTCGACACGCGGGGGTATATTGCATGGTGTGTTGAAAATGGCAAGGGGTTCATTCAGATCCAAAAGTTCAAGGTCTATGGGTGGAGGATTCTCTTCAACAGATGGAGGCAAAGGATTAACCAGCAATGCAAAAGTAGGAAGAAGAAGGGGAGCAAGACTTACCTGGACTGTGACTATCTGAACGTTTTGCAGAGCGGATTCTGCTTCTTTGTGCCTGATTGCTACATCGGGTATGTCGAGGTCTTGAACTCGCCTTTTCTTTGCTCGACCCGAACTGGAAAATTCCGATCCCTTAGTGGATGATCCCGTTGAAGCTTTGCCCTCTTGTTTTGCAATCGATTCTCTTGGGGACTGAAATATGTCGGCCAATTTTTTCATTTTATTACACAACTAAATTCACCCATTAGCATTAGTGTAAATATAAATCAGCTGAATGTAACCCTCTCCTCTAATCAACCCAGATCCCAATGCGGGCAAGGTTGAGAGCATACACGAAAGGGGGTCATTAGTAAATTGAAACTTGCTGAAATAATGATAAGGTAGTGCAATCACTCAACCACTTATTCAGCGGGAGGACTGAAGTGAAAGAACAATGTTGAATGTAAAATGCAACTCGACCACTTTTCAGTGGGAGTAGGTTGACGGCTCAGCCAATCAACAAGATGAGATAATGCAATTACATGAGTAACAAGCGGCAAGCCGACCTCTTCCACTTGTTCAGTGGGTGATATAGTAAATAAAAACTAGCTAAGACTGAACATGCCAGTCTCATCTACAGTCGTGGGAATTATAAGAATTATATCATAATGAGAGAAATGCTGACCGTACTACTGTTCAGCTTACAATAATATAGAGATTGCCTATCAATAAGATCCAGTGTATGAAGTTACAGTAAAATAGAAGACTTCTCTATCATTTTCTTGACTTCCCAAACCCAAATCACAACTCACAGACCTCATTTTAATAATCTGATTAATGACAGACTTGCACTGAAATTGCATGATCAGCCATACAAAAATTCACTAATTCATTGATAGCTCACTCAAATCTCACTCAAATCCCATGAAACCAAATGCAAACATAGCTAATGTTGAAGGCGCCTAGGAAGAAACCCAAAGACACCCCAAATGGATCATATTTAATATGCACGGAATTCAATACATCTCCAGCATGGTACGACCCTCAAGGAAGGGCGAATTTGCCTTATAAAAATAAATACTAAATATTAAAATCTGAAAACTGGAGGAAAAGGTCGCTCCAATCTGCAATTAATATTCATTCACTACCGACAACCAAATTAAAATCGCACACAAACTTCTAAGCCAAAACTCAGTTCAGCCACCGTCAAACCAGCAACTGTGAAATGGACTGAAAATACAATAACTCAATTGCAAAATGCAAAACAACTCAATATGAAACTAATCTCAACTAGTTGCTGTCTTTCAAGCAAGAAGTTAAGCCGACTAGGAGGTATGCATCCCTCGAAGCAATCCTGATACCATTCCGGCAGCATAACAATATTGTAAAACATAAGATGCTGAATGAAGACCCCAAACCTCATTTTTATAACTTTTGAGGAGACTTTTAGAAGCTTCTAGAAAAGTGCGCCCTTTTCCAGAGTCAACAGAATTCGAAATTCCTTGTTGACCACAAATCCTCCTCAAAGTTGGCGTCGTTTCTTTCATGGAAGAATTATTTAATAAAATGAAATAATTCTTTTTATTCCTAAGTTGGAGTCCAAAATACTTAGGAGAGAAACTTTTATAAAATTTGCCTTTTTTAATAAACTAACTTATCCCTCCATTTAGGCGTCCACCAAGCCTTAGTAGAAATATCTCGTTTAAAATACTATTTTCAACAAATATTGAATTTGCCAAAATAATCACCTCAAATGCTGGAGATTGGATGAATATACTGCTTTGCCCGAGATAGCCACTAAATCAAACTTCAGAGACCTTGCTAAAAATAGCACTGCCAAAAATAGAACTTACTAAAAATAGCATACTGCTAAAAATAGTAAGTTGTTCCAAACTCATTTTAACCACAATCCGAGCAGCCGTCGTACTTACTAAAAATAGCAAGTCCAGAAAAGTCCTCTGATTCAGTTGCATGTCATGCTGTCGCGAAGCTCTCCGAAAACCCAGAAGGAATCCAGAATTTGAACTATAAAACTCCAACATATAGCCATCGTAACTTACTAAAAATAGTAAGTCCAAAAAAGTTCTCTGATTTAGTTGCATGTCGCGTTGTCGCGAAGCTCTCTGAAAACCCAGAAGGAATCCAGAATCTGAACAATGAAACTCCAACATGTAGCCATCGTAACTTACTAAAAATAGTAAGTCCAGAAAAGTTCTTTGATTCAGTTGCATGTCACGCAGTCGCGAAGCTCTCTAAAAACCCAAAAGGAATCCAGAATTTGAACTATGAAACTCCAACATGCAGACATCGTAACTTACTAAAAATAGTAAGTCTGGAAAAGTTCTCTGATCCAGTTGCATGTCATACCACTGTGAAGTTCTCTGAAAACCCAGAAGGAATCCCGTGACCAAACTACAAAACTCCAACATGCAAACCCCTGAATCCTCAAGGAAAACCTCCAAGTAGCTGGAAACCCTAATTTTGCCTCTGACTAGCCTACGAGCATCAGGGAATACGTTAACAGTCACTGGAACATGTAGTGTGAAAAATGGGGACATTACAGGGACCGTCAGGTTCTCTTTCCTTTACTTCAAACACTAGTAGAGGACGCAGCTTGTGAGTCCTTTTGCTTAGAGCTTCTCCCTCTATCGGACTCCTGTGGTCAGGACGTACGATGTGGAAGTCGCTCCTTTGTTATCTCATGGCTGGACTATGGGTTGCTGTTGTCGGAGTTAGCCTCTCAGTCATAAATATCCTCAAACTGTTCATTGTATGGGAGAAACTCTCTGACCGACTTATGAAGGCATATCATCTCTTGTCGGAATCTCTAGAAATCCATCTTCTTCCTTTCTGACCATCTACGCCGCTTCATTTGATTGTTGAGGGTTTTTTTTCTTGGAAGGTCCCTCTGATACTTTGCCTGTGGTGTATAGAAACTCAACCACCTTGGCCTTTTGGTTGGTATGAGGGCCAAGTTGATGTATACTTCTGTCTTTTCTTGAGTCGGATTTTTCTTGGACTCCATATAGTCCCGATTCTTGTGTTTCAAAGGGAAAAGCTTCATCGGATTGTAGTTCCATGTGTCGCAAATAAGGATTAAGCCTAGGGCCGCCAACAGATTTGTAAGCTCCCTCTGTGCTTCCCGCTTCTCCAGTATCACCTTACTGTTTGCAATGCAAAGGGGAAGCAGATATAACTTTGTTTTGTTCCTTCCTCTACCGTAGGCATTGTCGGAAAGAGTTGCTTGACGACATGCCTCCAATGCGAAAACCCTTTCCATCACAAATCTAGGGAGTCGGAAAGGCTCCTCGACGAAACCATAAAATCTGATAAATGTGAAATCTTCCCCGAAGAAATAATCCACCAGAGTGAATGCAGTTTTGATCCATTTTTCAACCTTAGGGGAAAAACGACCTATCGGACGTGCCAATAGCTCTAGAAGCATCGGTCTTAGAAAGTGGTTCAGAAACTAGTAATAATTACATGTTTTTGATAGCTCGTAGGTCCATACAAAAATTGGCTGACATAAACCATTTTCATTGAGCCTGGAAACCTGCAAATGTCTTTCTAGAAACCCAAAATTTTGATGCAGAATTAAGTGAGCCAAGAAAGAAGAATACTTGAATTTGTACTCGGTTTGGTAATTCTTCAATTGTTCCAACATATTCGTGGCTACTACATGAACAAAGTCAAAGTATCTCTGGCCCCTCTCCCGTTTGAGTATCAGAGCTACGGCCATTTGGAAAGAATGGACCTCTTCATCATTATCCAGGCCGAAAAGCCAAGCTAGCATCGAGAAGAGATCCTGTGTGTTGTTTTTGAAATTTCTAAGTACCAGAGGAAAAGTAAATCGACCTCTCGACAACCTCTCTTTTGTCTCATGCTGATAGAAACTTTCTCTTTCGTTTGCTTCTTCCTAGTAAATCTCCATATCTTCCTCATTGAATGGCTCGACACCCCAGCTGGGAGAGATACACAACATATCTCGTATAGTCGCAACAAAAATCGTGACCTTGATCTTGTTGCATGCAATGGTTCCAGTTTCTCCGTTGAGCCTTTTGGCACATGCATCTATTAGCTCTGGGCACAGGTGTACGAAAGGCAACATAAATTGTGGCAAACCACATTCCCAAAGCCAAGAGGCAAAACCCTTAGATGCACCATATTCTTTCATTCTTTGAAATGCTCCCTCCCTAAGACCCTTAGGGTTTTTTTTCAATTTTGGATCAAAAACGTTGTCGGCAACATCTTGCACCGCCTCTCTGGGAACACCCCTATCTACTAGCACCTTTCTGCAAAACTCGAACGGTCGATCTTCAGGCATTGGGGCGTTGGCATATGAGTTTTGCCCAAAGATATTGGCGAAACCAGGCTTTTTTGACGAAGACTCATCTCTTCTACCAGTCGTTGATGGCTCCGCCATGGTTGCTTCAAAGGCTGCAGAGAGTTTTTTCACTGAAACGACCACTTGCCTTTTGCTTCTTTAGAAAAATCTACTTTTTGTTGTAGTTAATTTCCTTAGGAAGTGCGTGCAGTTAAGGCTATGCCGTTACCGCTGGTCCATTAAATGCTGCCAACGAGGTGATACGTGTGGGTTGGCGATTCGTATCCCTTGAGAATACCAAAAACTCTGCAAGAATGGAATTAATACATTGCCTTCGCTACGTTTCTTCACAAATAAGCTCGTTGTCTCGGGGAGAGTGTTTTTTTAGTTATGTCAATCGTGCTTAGGTCATACAAAGTACCCTTGAAAAGATGCGCTCATTAATTTGTCAGATATTAGCGTGTTAATCCATATCTTTTCACTTACGCGAACTAGTTGATGCTGATGATGGCAAAGGACACACGTCGACGATTGGCTTATGTGAGCATTTCCTCCCAACGCCCAAAATTAATTTTTAGACCTTATGTCAGATTCTATGTATGATTTATTCTCCGTTCCTCGGTTGTTTTGATATTTTCCCATTGCCATTGGGCCAAAAATAGACCTTTCGCTGTTTAGGTTTGTCGACACCTCTTTTCTATAAATAGCTATGCCACCTTAAGGCAATATTCATTAAAATAAAAAAAGCCTGTTGAGTTTAGCCATCCTTTTCTCCATTTCCATATCGTCTTTCGCTTTGCTGCTTTAGCCATGTCTACCGGCCTAGGCACTCCTGTTTGTCTACTTCCACGAAGGCCGCAATATGCCTTCACTGGGGAGATCACTACTAACAGAATCAACCGCCTAGTGAAGAGGTGTGATCGGCTTGGGGTAATTGCTTTACGTTGGGTTGTCGGCATGGACTTCATTGAGGACGAGAACCAGATGAGGAACAATTGCAACATCTTGTCTCGCTTCGTGGCCTCCCTCTTGGACTTGAATATCGCCAAACCCCAGATAGTGGAGCTATGCCGTTGAATGTTCGACGCCTCTTTGCTGAAAGGCCTCGGCGAAATTGTGCAAGTTGCCATCTCGAGTGTCAGCATTCAAGTGCAATGGACCTTCGCAAGTACGTTGATCGCGGGGTGGACATGCCCTGGCTACCCTTTCTGAGTGACTTCCGCACCATGGACCTCGAAAGTCACTGCACTCTATCTCTGCCTGCGGCCAACTACTTCTTGCGGGAGTATGGCGTGGAAGTCGTTCCTGGGTTGGATTTGAGGAAGCATTTCGAGCTTCTGGCATACAATTGCAGAGATTAGAGCCAAGGTCCGTGTGTCGTGTGTTGTTGTGTCCCTCGCTTTCCCTATCAACGAAGAAGAAGAAGAAGAAGAAGAAGAAGAAGAAGAAGAAAAGAACGACTACAGGCAACACACCCTAGTAACTATGGTTGGAGGCCTAACCTTTTTGATCTTTTTGTAAAATGCCTCCATTTTGCTCTTTTGCACTTTTTGCTGAAAGACCCTTTTTGGGTTTTGGTCGAGAGAGCTTTAAGTTAAAATCTGAGCCTCAAGTTGTTTTACGCTTGTAAATTTCGATGAATATATAATATAATACAGTATTTTCTTACTTCTTCTTTGTTACTCGTTTTCCCTTATGGCTTATTCTTAAAACTCAAACATATTTACAAAATTTTACATATGGTACATAACTCTAATTTTTTTTAAAGAATAATGTACTTTAATGGAATAATTTTAGATAAATACTGTTCACCGGTATCTCTAAAGCATTGCCTTCCATGTCTTCCAACTCATACGCATTCTTTTCCTTGCATGCGCTAATTCAGAAGGGTCCCTTCCACAACACTTCAAATTTGGTGTGCTGCCTTGGTTTTGCAGTACGCTCATCATATTTTAGCACTAGGCTTCCTTCCTGGAAATTTGGGTCAGAAGTCTTCTTGTCAAACCATCGTTTGACTGTCTGTTGGCGACCAATCATGGCTTGAAAGGCCTTCTCTCTGTCTTCCTCAAGCTTGAGGAGTTTTTCCATCCGTACCTCCATTTCGCTGCTTTTCTTCTATTTCTAGGGCTTTTAGTAATTGTAAAGCAGGGAGTTCCATGGAAATAGGTAAAACTATCTCTTTCCCATACACTAATTCATAGGGAGATGTCTTTAGGATCAGCTTCGGTGTGATCCAATCTGCCGACAGAGCAACCCTTAGATGCTTGTGCCAGTCTTTTTGTCGTTCAGACCCAATACGCTTGATTAACTGAAATATACCGGGCAATTTTTTTGAATCTTTTAACACAACTCAATTCACCTTTTAACGTTAATGAAAACTCAATTCAACTGAAGGGAACCCTTTCCTTTGATCAACCCAGATCCTAGTGCGGGCAAGGTTGAGAGCATACTCGAAAGAGGATCGTTAGCATTACTGAAACTTGCTGAAAGAGTAATAGAAAGGAAATACAATCACTCAACCACTTATTCAGCGGGAGGACTGAAATGGAAAGTACATTATTGAAATTAAGATGCAACTCGACCACTTATTCATCGGGAGCATGTTGACGGCTCAGCCAATCATCAAAATGATGAGATAATGCATTACATTAAGCAAATAGGCGGCAAGCCGGCCTCTTCCACTTGTTTAGCGGGGATGCAGAAATGAAATCTGAAACTATAGACTGAAATGATGCCAGTCTCTTCCACAAAAGTGGGGATACAAAATATAAAGTGCAGAAAGTAAAGAGCTGATCAGTACTACTGATTCAACATTACAATGCGACGAACAATCTGCAAATACAATAAGATATAGATAACCAGTGAACTCCAGAATGTTAGGAAATGAACTCCAAACAAGTACAAGCTATCCAGCATATGAAATATAGTAAAAAGGACTGAAATATCAGGTCTGATATAAAAATTGCAGCAATCAGAAGAACTAGGAGCCTAATGCTCTTATTTATAACATTTCCTGCTCCAAATTCAAATTCAATCTCCCTCCAAATGGATGCCAAAACCAAACTCAAATTCACAATGCCCATTTGTGTCATTTGCATTTCATTTCTCCAAGTCGTCCTCCTCCAAGAAGTATTATACTTTATTAAAATGTCAATAAAGTATATTATGGCGTCCAAAGTAATAATAAAGTGAAATACTTTATTAAACTGATTTAATTCCTCTAGGCTAGGCGTCAAAACAATAAAGTGAAATATAAATCTAATTGGCCACTTATTTCTCCAAGGCGTCCAAGCATGCCTTTTAAATATTTCACTTAAAATAATATTCTCATCAAATATCAAACTTGCCAAAATAATCACCTCAAATGCTGGAGACCAACTGAATATACTGCCCTACCTGAAATAGCCATAATACCAAGTTACTGAAACACTGCCAAAAATAGCACCAAGGGTGTTGGAGACCAAACCGCTCAAATTGATATGCCAGATATAGCCACTGAATTGAACTGCAGAAACCTTGCTAAAAATAGTACGGCTAAAAATAGAACTTACTAAAAATAACATACTGCTAAAAATAGTATGTTGCTCCAAACTCATTTTAACCACAATCCAAGCAGCCGTCGTACTTACTAAAAATAGTAAGTCCAGAAAAGTTCTCTGATTCAGTTGCATGTCATGTTGTCGCGAAGCTCTCTAAAAACCCAGAAGGAATCCAGAATCCGAACTGTAAAACTCCAACATGCAGCTATCGTAACTTACTAAAAATAGTAAGTCTAGAAAAGTTCTCTGATTCAGTTGCATGTCATACCACTGTGAAACTCTCTGAAAACCCAGAAAGAATCTCGCAACCAGACTGCAAAACTCCAACATGCAAACCCCTGAATCCTCAAAGGAAACCTCCAAGCAGCTGGAAACCCTAATTCTACCTCTGACTAGCCTATGAGCATCCGTGAATAGGCTAACAGTCACTGGAAAGAGTAGTGCTAAAAGTGGGGACATTACATTAACCTAATTAGGTTTTTATTTGTTGACTCCGCTAACCCATTTCCTTGTGGGTAATAGTTTGATGAAGTTTTGAGGTAGATCCCATTCTTAATAGCAAAATCTGACATCCTTGATCCTACAAAGGTCCGAGCATTGTCGGATATGACAGTTTTTGGTGAACCAAACCTAGTCACCAACTCCTCGAAGAAATTAACAATCTCGGCCTCTGTAGCATTTTTTAGGGCGATGGCCTCTATCCACCTTGTGAAGTAATCAATCGCCGTGATGATCCATTTGTGACCAACACTGGAGATAGGATTTATCATTCCGACAAAATCCAATCCCCATTGAGCAAAAGGCTCTTCATTTAAAATAGGACTTAAGGGCAAAGCGAATTTTTTTCTCTTGCCAACAAAAAATTGACATTGAGTAATTTCTACACCAAATGGTGCGCTTCAAAAAACATTGAAGGCCAATAGTATCCCACTCGCATGATTTTTAAGGCAGTAGTTTTAGCGGAGTAATGTCCACCCTCAGGACTGCTATGGAATTTCGTAAGAACCCTTTCTGCCTAGTGCTTGTCGAAACATCAAAGCAATACACCAGCATAGTTTCTTTTAAGTAAAGTCCCTTCAATTAATACATACCTAGTGCCTTGCAGTCGGTAGTATCAGTGTGATGGGTCTTGCGATGCCTGCAAAGTCTAAAATGAACCGGCTGACAAAGTTAATCTTCCCTAAGAAAGACTGCAGCCCTTTTTGATTCACTAGTAGGGGTAAATCCATTATAGATCTCACTCTTTCGGGATCAATTGCAATTCTCTCCTTGGACACTACGAAACCAAGTAGCTTACCTTGAGGTACTTGAAAAACACATTTTTTTGGATTTAAAGAAATCCCGAACTTTTGACACCTCTGGGAAACCTGTTCTGGATGATCAAAATGATCAACCTTTAACTTTGAAAAAACCGTCAAGTTGTCCAGGTAAATTAGAATGATTAAATTGATTAATCCCTTGAAAGCAATGTCCATGGCCCGTTGAAAGGTTGCACTAGAATTTGAGAGTTTGAAAGGCATCTTTGCATATGCAAACGTTCCCCACTTGGTGGTAAATGCCGTTTTATGTTTGGTCGCCTTCCTTGACGTATACCTAATTGTATCTTGAGAAACCATCAAGTAATGAGAACATCTCCGACTTGGCCACAGTCTGTAGGATCTGCTCCATTGACGACAAAGAGTAGTGATCTTTTAGCGAAGCCTTATTAAGGTCTCAAAAATCGACGCAAAGCCGGATGTCACCATTTTCTTTCGAATTGGTACTAGATTAGACACCCAAGTTGAGTGCTTAATCGGGTAAATGATTTGAGACTCGATTAATTTAGTGAGCTCCTGTGCCATCAGTGCCTCAACTTTTGGATTAACAGGCCTTTGCTTTTGTAGGACTGGTTTTGACCCTTCAGCCAAGTCAATGGTATGTTGAATTATGCCGGGATCATATCCTTTAAGATCATCATAGGTCCAAGCTATAACTCCGTTGTATTTAGAACATAGTTCCCTTAACCTTTCCTTATCTTCCCACGGAACATTCCTTCTGACTTTGAGCTCTCTGCCGTTTTCGACATCCAACTCCTCATAATCCTTTTCGTCAGCTGTAAACCTTTGCTTGCCACTCCTCACATCTTCACAGTTGAAGAGATTTTCGAGGGAGATTAGACCTCGAGGGAGCTTATTTCCTTTTAGCTGGATGACCTGCTCTTCGAAAGGTTGAACTCCTGGTTGTGAATAGTCAGATACTCCTTCCGACTTTTGGATGAAAGTGGCAATCTGGGTGTTGTCTTCAAACACTTGCCAATTCTGATCGTTGTTGGGAACCGATGGTTGGACAATGATTTGTATTGCGACCTGCTTTGAATCGGAAATTGGTTCAAACTGTGACCCGATTGAAGCCATTTGATCCACTATGTTGTTTTGAGATCGGGGAATGACTTGCACATTGAAAGCTTCGAAACCTTCGATCAAATTCCATATCTGATGTCTATATGACTTCATTCGCGTACTTTTAGCAGCTGCTTGCCTGTGGACTTGGCTCACTATCAACTCAGAATCTCCAAATACCTGCAACCTCTTAGCTCCCATTCGCTCGGCAAGAAACAAACCGTGGATCAAGGCTTCATATTCCGTATCATTATTAGAGCACGAAGCTTGAAATTGGTAAGCCCCGAGGGTCTTTGATCCTATTGGGGATAGTAATCAGACTCTTGCTCCAAAACTAGCTTTGCATTTAGCGCCATCAAAGTACAAGGTCCATAGATGATTATCCGTCGGATCATCATATCCTTCCCGATCCTTCATCAATTTCGGATAGATCAGGTCATCATCGAAGATCACGTACGTGCCTAGTCCCATGGCATGGAAATTGCTGAAAGGGTCGGAGTCGATGAACGGGTTGAGGAGGACTTCTTCTTCGAGAGTAAGCTCACTTGTGTCTTCTTCGTCTTCTAGCATCTCTATGCAATATCCCTCCTATCTTGAGAAAGAGGTATGCGTTGCTTCAAAACAGAGGATTGCATTGTCTGCTATATGTTCGGGGTGCAAAGACTCTAAGAGAATCTTCATCTTCGCCCCATGCTTAGTTCTTAATATTCGATGGGACCAACCCAGTGCCAAGTATTCGCCCAACTTTGCAATGAAATCTCTGGAAAGACACATCCCGAAAACCAAGGGAATGTCAATCACCACTACCTCTTGTGAGAGTGTCTGGCTTGGGCATGGAAAGAGGGTCAAAGATAGATTTTTTATCCAACCAACTGTCAGAACCTTCTTTCCGTCCAACTGTATGATTCCTTTTTCAAGAGGTTCATACTTGAGCATTAAGGCATCAACCACTTGCTTCAGCATGACCGTTGTACTAGCTCCCAAATTAATTATATTGTTGTGCAAAAGTTTATCTCCCACAATTAATGTTAAAAAGGAGTGGGCTTCGACTTGCTTACCTCTTTCTCTTTTGCATCGCCCGCATCGTTTGTATAAGTTGCAGCTTTTGGAACTTGAGGATTTGACGCAAGTCCTTTATTTTTACTTTGATCACACAATGGAACTACGTCCGTCTACGGTCTTTGTTCATCTTATTTCAGTGCCTCTCGAAGCAATGCCTTTTGCACGGGAATAGATATAACATCCCAAGGGACACATTGGCAGGTGCCTTCTTCAACTGCTCCACCATGTTGAGCATACCGACTGGCAGGGCCTTCGGCTTGAACGACAAAATCTCCCTTGGCTTTGGAGGAAGACGGTCCGTCGCAAATGGGTTTGGTATCTTATCTGACAGTTTGTCGAGCGACGGTGGAATCCGCTATTGCTGAGTTGGTTGAACAGTCGGCTGTGGGAAATGTTTTTCTTGCGACAGCGGTTGGCGTGGTTGAGGACGAGGCGGAGCTTGTGGCACGTACTCTCCCGTGAGCCTTATCTTGGATCTGGTGTTGTAGTTCGACTGTACCTGCAAAGTATTGGTTGCTGGAGCTTCGTTCGTGAATACCGCATCTTCTTCTTCCATCCAAGAAAAAAGTGTTTGATCGAGTGCGATATTCAACTCTTGCTCTACGAACATCCCTTGCATTTGTGCTCTAAAATGAGAATTCTCCATTTCAGAACTCATATCCTTCCGCATTTAGAAGCGCACCTTTGTTTCTTTGCTCTACTATCCTTTGTTACATGTTTCCCTTTGGGCAATTTCGGGGCATATGGCTATCATTGCAAGGGAAGCATCATGCATTTTCATCGTCGGCCAAGTTGTTTTGGCTTTGGATTAACTCTTTGCTCTGGCTGTCCTTGACTGTCTGTAACGACATAGTAACCGAAACTATTTGGTTGGCGAACGCCACTTGTTGACCTCCCTGACCTGAAGGTCCTTGGTATGTGCTCTGCTGATAGAATGGCCTTCCTCCTTGATAGGTTTGAGTAGCCTTCTTTGGAGGGGTCGCTTGTTGCCGCTCAATGAGAACTAACTCATTAGCAAAAGACCGCATTAGACTCTTCATATCATTGATGTCTGCTGCTACAGAGGAAGAACCCGATGTGCTTTGCTGTGCGGTGGGGTATACATACATGGATTGGGGTGGACCCGAAACCAACACTTGTGTTGTGGAAGTGTTTAGAGCAACTTCCTCTCGAGGCGCGCCTGAAATTTCCGAAAAAACAAGCATCGGAGGTCGCGGCGGAAGCTTCCCGACGTCTGTCAAACTATTCTCTGCGTGTATCGCCACCTTGTATGCATCGGGTAAATTATCTCCTCCCATGGAGGTTATCATCACCGCAATATCCGAATTGATAGCCTTTAGGTAGAATAGGTCGGGTAGTCGCTGGGATCCTCTGCCTGGTCTTGTTAAACCTGGTGTTGAAGTCACTCATGGCACCTTACGAAACTCTCTTTATTACATCCCCTCTAACTGAACATGTTTATGACAATGAAATTATGGTTGTTATGTTAGTTGCAAGTAACTGCTTTCATGAGAATGTGAAAATGTGGAAAGAATAATTGTGTATATGTTGTATTTCAAATGAGAATGAGTTTCGTATAAAGGCGAGTGGTTTTCCTATTCATGTGAAAATGAGTGTGTTCATGAGATTATAGCCGTTGAGAATGATCTAACCATAATCCTTGTCAGTGGATGCAGGATTGTCGACGCCGCGAGAGGAAGGGAAATATCATTAGGGAGAGGACGTGGTTAACAATGGATCAATTTTATTATCAAACCTTGAATCAGTGCAAAACTGTTTGGTTGACGTCATGACCTTGGCCATAAGTAATTTAATAAAATAATTATTACTAAATAAGCTAATTCAACTTAGTAATTAAAAATCTCCTTTTGGAGTTGAGTGAAATAATTCTTGTTTTATATATTTTTGCAATGGAAATTTAATATTAAATTAATAATGATGGGGATAAATCTAATGCCGCCGATCAATTATGAAATTAAGAGAAAGGCCTTGAAATCGAAAAGTAAATAAAAGAGTCATCGGAGCTTAGAGGGGAATCTTTTCCGTCATCTCTCTCTCTTTCGAAACGGCCTTGTGGGAAGCCAAGAAGTCTCGGGAATTCTTGAAGTCTGGGAACGAAGGTTTCTAGGGGTATTCGTAATTTATCTGGAGGTTTTCCTTTCTTTTGGTTACCTCTTCCTTCGGCTACCTTTGGGGCTTTGGCTAATCTTCTTCGAAACACCCTGGCTTCCATCGGGAGAAGGAGAATCACACCTTCTAGAGTCGATTATTCAGCTAGTCTGGGTTCCATCTCTGTGGCGCACATACTTTGTCATCTCTTTGTATGCTCTCAGTGTTTCTTCTATTGAAGACGAATTCGGGATTGGCAACGAATTGAATCATCTCATACCTATAGGGAGTATCCATTAATTCTACCTTTGGTTAGTCTTCCCTGAAGACGAGCATTGATGGGTGCAAATTTTGCTGTCGGGCAAAAGAGGAAATCATGTTGAAGTCTGAGACATTTTTGTAGCCGCATCTTCTAGCTCTGTGTTCACTTCATTCACCCGCCCCTTCTCCATTCCATTGGTATTCTCATCAGTTCTTTCTTGTTAGCTCTCTGTTGAAGTCTGTGCGTGGCTGAGTCCAATTAGTAATTCGCTCTGCAAACTTCCGAGAGGTGGTGATGTCGAGAACTGGAACTCGCGTTTCCGTCCCTTTTGTCTGATAGATTCAATGGTTTAGAGGCTTGACGTACTCTGCATAGGAAGAGTTGGTTTATCACGTTCGAATCTTCTTTCTCAGGCAAGTACCGCATATAATTCTTCAATGAGTTGCAATGATGAATTTCTCTTTATCAAACTATCTATGTATAGAAAAATTAATTCAATAATTGTTCTCATACTTTTAAAAGATAAAGGAAAACGGGTCATTTAATATCAATAGTGGTTGGTCTGAAGAAGGATCTTTCTAAAAGTGAACCCAAACCTCATTCTATTCTTGCAATCGAATATATATTTGTCTTTGATAGGCTTTTGAACCAGAAATCGGTTTGAACTATTGAAAAATTACTTGAAAGATTTGCTATGTTCGATCAAGCCGAATAATCTTCTTATCTTCTCTTAAATCTCGAAGCTGGTCAAGTGTATACTCTTTGCTCACTCAAATCCTTTTTGAAAGGTATAAAAGCTTAATATTAAAAACCCTCAGTGGTGACTTTGACTCTTCTTCGAAGAAAAAACTCTGTGGTTAAGATATAACCTTTTCTCATCTCTAAAATTCTGATATAACTTTACCTGAATGGAAACTTATGTTGCAAGAGTAGTAAATCTTTCTCTGATATTGTCTTCATTTATGAGGAAAACTCCTTAATCCTTCCTCATTAATTTGAGAATAGTAGTTTATTATTACTTAGAAGGGAAGGGTAACAGTGGAGTATATCTCTTGTATGAACAACAAGAAATCAGCTTACCCTTAATAAGATGGAAGGTTATTGGGACCATGTTAAGATAATATAAATCTTGAAATAAGTTATGATTTCAAACCAAGTTTTCGTAATATTAAACCATAAGGTTAAGTTTAACCCCGAACCAAGAGAAGATTGATAACCCAACCAAAGGTTGCAATAAATAAGAAACTTGATTTGAGAGTTGTCATATTGAGCAAGGGTGCGAGAGTTGACGGCACAAGAGTGCCATTGATATCGGCACAGGAGTGTCAGTAATATTAAAATCCTTGGCCAAGGTATGACGCTAGATTCAACATCTGTTAGCTATCAAGTACCAGATATACCACTGATCAGAGTGACCTTTCTAGTTGGGAGGTACCCTTAGTAAGGTTGATCAGGAGGTGTAGGTCCTTGACACCAGGCTCAGAGGTATGATGATAATTTGATCCATGTTGATTACCCTCGTGAAGGGTCGGGTTTTTCAGTTGAAGAAACTCGGGGGACCAGTAGGTCTTGGCTGGGCGGAAAAGCCCTTGATGATGTTTCCCTTTCTCTCAAAGATAAAGTTGTTCAAACAATTCAGCATAATGATGATCTTATTTTGTATTCCTTTTACTCTCGAATTCCAGGTACATGCCTTAGCTTATTTAAGCTTATTCTCAACGCTGCAATAAATGATACTCCCTTTTTGTTAATTGTTTATATGTACAAATCTGCAGTTGAATATTTAGGCAGTTGTTTGTTCTATCCACGGAAAAGGGAAAACCTGTAAGATAGTTAATGTTCTCCATGTTTTCTACTACTTGAAATTAGTTAGCCATTTCCTTTCAGCTGAAACTGAAGAATTATGAGTTAGTTGTGAAAGTGATTATGATGTTATTATTTAAAAATTTACTTTCTCTTTCTATTTCAAATTGCAAAGGAAACCTAGCATGAAAGCAAGTTAGTTAATTTCGGTTGAACTGGAAGTCGGTTTGCATTTTAAATTGTAGAACAAAGTAGAGTGTTACACTCTTGATGGTGATCAGTTGGTGTAGTAGTGAAAAACGATCTCCTTTTTCCGAAAAGTGTTCAAACAACTTTTCTCCGAGATCATCTTATGAGCTGATAGAACCGGAAGTCAAAGATCGATACCAATCTTGAGCTTTCCCTTTGAAAGAGGCAACCAACAATCTCATAGCAATGTTTTCCTCCGCGATATTGTGCACTCTACATACCTCCGCTACGTCTTGGAGGTGCTCGAAAGGGGTTTTAAAGTCCTCTCCGGAGAATTTCGGAATAGCCTTGAGGGCGTTAGCGAGTATGGCGAGCCAAACATCTTGGGGAGTAGCGGGCCAGACATCTGGGGGAGTAGGTGGCTGTAGTGGACTACCACTGTCCCAAGTTACGAAATATTTGGGAGTAGGAGTTTGTACGTGAGCCATGGAGAAAAGATTCCTATGAATTGGGTAGATTGGTATTTTTATTTGGAAACTTTGACCTCCAAGTGGAGTAGATAGGGTTCTAAACTTTGGGCACTTACTCCTTGCTCTACTGCTTCTTACAGGCAATACAAAACTGGTAAATCTTCTTCTCCTAGGTACCGAAGAAGGTAGCTAGGAGTACTAGAAATGGCCCTTTGAGAATGCTCTTGTTTGGACTCGGGGCATGAAACTTCCAATTTCCTTCCTTGGCCTGATGATAGAAATATTTCTGACTTCTAATCAAGCATTCGGAAAATTTGTCCCATCAGACGTGCCGGAAAAAGAACTGTTGATCATCAACGCTTGTGCCTGTTCGATAGTCTTATGCAAAATTCAACGAGTGGGGGGAACAATATGCGCCTCACTAAATACCTCCGAGATTTTTATAGAAAGCCGTCTCTTCTCTGAGTTTGGGAAAAAGGTAAAAAAAAATGTAAACAAAAAAACATGAAAGTGGGGATGTGCCAACGCTTTTACAACATTTCTAAACCTCAAGCTCTTTTCTATGAATGATATGATAGACACAGAACGCCACATCCCTTCATTGTTGGGAAGAGAACGAACAACAGAGGCTAGATACAAGCACAATGCAGTCATTCAATCCACTCGCAGGAAGTGTTCATTAAGATTCGACCAAGCATAGAAATTTCAAGAGTCAATAGAAAAACATTCAAAAGCCACATAAACTCTTCCTCTTAAAATATAGCATAACATGAAGAAATAACAACCTTTAAAGAAAACAGAGAAGTCCAATGACATAATCCAGATTCTACAGATTATAACTTTATCATGCACACATACAACATGGAAATCGAATAATCAAACTATTCAGATTAAGCTAGACACAATCTATTCTGGATGAAGATATAAAGAAGGAAACATTGACAGAGGCCATATCATGCATGGTTTCAAGTATTTCTCCCAAATAACTCGTACTTCAAACTTTCAAATATCAAATGTATTGATGTTATTGCCAACCGCGAGCCTCTTACTTCCAGGCACGAGTTTCTATAAAGGCAATAAATTAAATTTATATGAGATTTAAATGAAGAGGCACTTCACAAATAATAAAATATTATTTATTAATTATAAATTAATTATGGCCGACTTGGTGAGGCGCAAATTTAGGAGGCTGACTTAATGATTTTGAAGAGACACGTCCTTTTTGGAGGCCGACCTTTTGCCTTGAGGAGACGCGACCTCTCTCCCTTGGCGCGTATTTATGTGAGTGATGATCACTCATTTGATCATCAAGTTAATCATCATAATTCACATTTATCGAAGTAGTTCGTATCTGAGCAGCAAATCATCAATTTGTAACAGAAGATCAATTTCAAGTAGAAACATATTCATTTGTATCTGCATCTAGGAGAGGTGCGATTATTCATTGTATCAAAATCGGCATTGTGTTGTGCCTGAGTTGTAAGCAAATTGGTGCTCTTATTAATTCAATATATAAGAGATATATTTCTTGGGTTTTTCATCCTCAGGTTGGAGGGTTTTCCCAGGGTATTTGTTGTGTCTTAGTGTCTAATTTTTGAATTAAATTCTGAGATTATATCTGATCATAAAAACTAACAAAATGAACTTTAAAACAAAGGCCGGATTCCAATCCGACAATAGTTTGATTAAAAAAAAGATATAACATGCCAGAGTGAAGTAGTGTTCTGTAAACTTTAATGAAAAAACTCCTATAACTATGAAAACTAAAGAAACTTTTTCCAAAAGGAAAACTCCAGGAACCCTTTCTGCCTATTGCCGCTTCCAATTTATAACTGCCAAGGAGTGAGAAAGGCCGACTTCATTCAGAAGTAATGACTGCCAGATGTCTGCACCTGATAGCTCGGAATCCTATCCCAGTTCTTTAATTAGGTCGCGGCAATCTTTCTCATCAACTTTCAACTACCGCATTAATATCCTTTAGATATTTTAACAGGATTGCCCTCCATAAATGCTCGGATCCTAGAAAATAGCCTGAGAAAAGCCTTGCTGATCAATCAAGTGGCTTTGGCGGCACCGACTCACATCCTTTCCTTGAAAAATAAAGCAAGGTGCGCTCCGACAAACTGCGAATGAAAACTCTCCAAAGTACAGCTTCTTTGCATCGAAGAGATGACGTGTCGAGCGGGAAGACAACCTCAGATTTGTGAAAAGCGCTTTTGAGAAGTCTTCCGCCAAGTTGACACGTGGTCCGACTTACTTCTAAAAGAAAAGCGATTAACAAAACGCGTGCAGCCACCACGTGGCCGTGCACGGATTTTCCCGAAGCCAAAAGCAAAAAATGAAAATCAAGAAAGACTAGGGCAAAAATTTGCTTCACAGGCACCAACCTTTAGAAAGTACCAACTTTCCAACAATCCCGCCCCCCCCGCCACTAGCGCGATCGCGGGATTCAAACCTGTGACCTTTCTCTGATACCATTTGTTGCAGTGGCTTTGCCATTACACCAAAAGATTGACCTGTTAATGCTTGATACAAACTCTAGATTTATACAAGATCGACGGGAGGCGGTTAAGCCATGTCATGAATACGCAGCGGGTTGGATAGGCACCAACCTTCAGGAAGCACCAACTCTCCAACACTTTCAAACAAGCTAACAAGCTTGATGTGTGGAGAAAAGCAAAGAAAACTAAATATGATGATGCCTTGGTCAAGAATGGCACTTGGGAGTTGGTTAATCCTCCATTCAATCATAAACCCATTGGTTGCAAGTGGGTCTTTTGAAACAAACACAAAGCAAGGCTTGTTGTTAAGGGATATGCTAAAAAAGAAGGGATATGAGGAGGCCTTTGTATAATGAAATGGACAACCATTTGAGTTTTATTGGATTTGGTAGCACAAAACGGAGGGAAAGTTCATTAAATTGACATGAAAACTGCTTTTCTGAATACTGATTTCAAAGAATCGATTTACATGACTCAACCAAAAAGTTCATCAGATTGATGTGAAAGCTGCTTTTTTGAACAATGATTTCAAAGAAATGATTTACGTGACTCAACTAAAAAGTGTGCAAGTTGGTTAAATAGCTATATGATTTGAAACAAGCCCTAAAGAGTTTGGTATGAAACACCTCTTAAGCATAAACTTCAAGCATTTTGAATATGAAGATGCAATTCATTTTGTCCAGACAATTGAAAAAATAGTTGTGTATTTGGATGATCTACTCCTAATAAGAAATTTTGAAAAGTACACTACAAAAGAAAAAGCAAAATTGATGAAAGGTTTTGAAATGATAGATTTGGGCCATCTTAATTACTATGTGGATATTAAGGCAATTCAATAATCCAAGTATATCGGTGGAATTCTAAGAAAATATGGAATGACAGATTGTAAGCCACTCAACATGCCCATGGAAGAAAATATGCAGTTGACATTGGATGATATTGTATTAGTATATAATTATATATTACTTATTAGTATAATAATAATGTAATAATGTGTACTCAAACTTGTATGTATTTGGGTAGTTAGGTGTAGATTATTAAATAAGGTTGTTGTAGTAGTTCTAGCTCATAATGAGCCTGTTTTACTCTCTTTAAATATGTTAGTTGTACCACTAAATGTGATAGATGTGACAGTGCATTTCTAAATCTACATGATGTTGCTGCCACTTTTTGTGGAGTAAGCCATTTTAAGCCATTTTTTTTCATCTCATTTCTTCGCTTATTCCAACATTGCTACTATAGTCAACACGAAGTTTGGGTTTGATCTTGCAAAGAAAGTCAGAAAGAGGTGGTGAATGTGAGATGAGATCACAAGGTTGTCTAGGGCACAATCATGTTCTGAAGGAAATCTGTCAAAATCTGTGGGTTGGAAATTGTGGCTAAGTTTTTTCGGTTGTGGATCTGCATAAATTGTGGGCAAACCATGATTGAAAATTATAAAAATCGCACAGCAAAAAACAAAGTCAAAACCACACTCTTTTTTGGCTCAAAATTGTAATTCTTTTTTGCAGTTTATAAGAATTGTGCAGAATATACACTTGTTAGTTGCATTTTTGGAGGTACGAGTGTCTAAAAATCACACCTAGGGCTTGAAAAAAGGGTAGTTTTAAAAAGTTGTGTGAGGTTTTTAATTGCCATAAATTCTTGGAGCGATTTTTTGGAGGAAGTGCGGTAGAAAATTGTTGCTAGGGCACAACGTGACAAGTTTTCAAAGGTCAGAAAGTTTAATTTTGTGTAGTCATGGCTAGGGTAGAAATTTTGGGAATATTTTTCTTGTCTAAAATCCCCTCTAGTTTCAGAAAATTATTTGTAAATTTTGAGTTTTTCAAATCTTAGTTTGAGAAGGGTTTCCATTTGACATAATTTGCAAAACATATGGAGTAGGCTTTGAAGATTTTTATTTGCAATTTTCAGGGGCACATTTAAATGAAAGAATTTTTTTTTGGGCCAAATTTGAAGGGAGTTGTTAGGGTTTTGGGAAATGTTTGATTTTTGAGATAATGGCAACTATTCAAAATTTAGTTTGCTAGAGGCATAGAAATTCAATGGGAAAAATTATAATTATCCCGAGTCATGAGTTATGATTGTTGACTATTAGATGTGTGATGGAATTATCCTAGGATCCGAAACTAGGCTTGTAACCAACACATATGATGTTGACAAGTGTCACTGAAAGCCCTATTATTAATCAAGTCGTTTGTATTTAACAATTTAATCTCGAAATCCATAATGCCACATTTACATTTATATTATGGCAAAGATTGAAATATTTTTTTGTCAAGTCTTTGAGAAAAGTCGTGTCTTGTATTTGAACAATGTGTTGTTTTTCAAAAAAAATGCACGAGGGTGGGTCTCTATCAAAGTATCTTTTGAAACTCAAAGATTACACCATTGCTTCCTAGAGCAACATTTGTGGGGGTGAGGTGAGTCGGAGTAATGTAATAGTGTGGGTAGAAGAGTCCAAGGCAACATCCCAAAGGACTTGACATAAGAACTCATACGAGGAATCAATGGTGGGAAGAGGAAGTAGAATTTGGACAAAAGAAGGGAAAGACAAGCAACATAGTCGAAGTTGGAACCATCATCAAAGAAAATTGTGGTGTGCCTAGTAATGATTGGGGGGGAGGTGTGGTAGGAGGGTGTGGGTGAAAATAAAGGAGGGTGAAAGCCAAGGCAACGTGACTAGCAAGTGGGAGCTATGGGGAAATAAGGAAATCAAATGTGGGGAGTGAGGAATTTGTTGGTGAGGACATAGTCGAGGACACTAGCACCATCTCCATGAGGAAAGCAGGTGAACCTTCTAGAGTCAAGGAAGGAAAGGAGCTCAATGAAAATGTGGAAGCTTTGAGATTCTCCTAACCAAAGAAGGTGCCTCCCATATGAGTGCAATATTATTGTCAGTAGAGACTCTTTGTAAACCTAAGTCCTCATGATCCATCTCATGAAGGCATAACTCATCTTGCACCAGTAAGGGCATTAAAGTTACCCATGAGGGGAATAGTCACAAATGATGGCCCTACAATCCCATATAATAGCTCACTTGTTCTCTTTCTTGGCAGCTACAACTTGAATATGAACATGCCAAAGAGTCTTGTAAGATCTATATCTAGATAAATCTGTTTAGAGAGGGATAAGAGCTTATTTTTGGCCTTAGATCTTGCAAATGCTCTTTTACAGATTATAGTTGGATGATAAGGGTGTTGTCAAATGATGTCCAAGCAATGTCAAGGGTGAAATCTTTTAGGTTGAAAGATTCATGCAAGAATGTGTGACCTGCCTGTAAAGTGTTAGCTGGGTTAGGGAGATCACAAATATTAAGGTTGAGTGCCTTGGTTTGTTGTGCCCTTTTTCCTCAAATTTTGCTTGGACAGCCATCTCAACAATAGGAGATACCTTCCTCCCTTTAACCACTTGCACCCACAAACTTTGCTGCTTAACCTGTTTTTGGATAGACTATTGTTCATGCTTTCATTTTTAAGAGGTTTCTTATTGAGTAATTATCTCTTATAGTTGATACTTAATTTTGGATATCACTTCGTTGAGCTGTCAAAAGTAGGGCGATTCAGTAGGATTGGCTTGAACCTTTTCAAATTTAGTGAATCCTTGCATACAAAGTGGCAATAATTTTATCTTTACTTGTAGCTGTTTTTGAAGTAGTGACAAGATTTTGAAGTTCGTTTCCTAGAGTTTCAATCCTAGATATTCAACAGAAAAAACTGGTGTATATCTTTTGTGCCGACAAGGCCTTTTGAAGGTGGGGAGTTTTAAGCTCCTGTGTTAATGGGAACTCCATGTTCTTACAGTGAAACAACCCTCTATGGTGTTTGATCTGACTTATCTTTGTCTTTGTGTTTTCTGATTGTCTATTGAGTTTTTGCAATTTCTATGTTGGGGGTTTTTGCAATAATTGAAAATAATTTAAAAACAGAAAGGGAAAAAGCATAAAACAAGGAAGACCCAGATGCTTATAATTGATTTCAATAAGATATGTCACATAACCCATTTGCTGAACATAACTTTCATAATTCTGATTTTATTACAGCAGCATCATTTTGCATAGATTTCTAGATGCCTAGCACATAATAGCTCAAAGTTCAAGCTGGAAATGAAATAGATCTGTAGAATATAGCTGGACATCAAAGGTGGATGAAGGAACAGGTCCAAAATCAAAGCGCCCTATCTCCCAGCCAACACGTCTTTCTAGGACAGTACAGCCTGCTCACAGCTGAGACACATGCCAAATCAGAAGTTCCAATTTGCTGCTCAGAATGCTCAGTAAATTGCCGTCAAAGGGGCGCCAAAGTCATATGCCATGAAAAAAAGAAGTACGGCCCTGTAGTCTCTAAGCACGAGCTTGGAATGATGAAATCTTCAACTCCAATATGCTGGTTATTTACTGGTAATCTGTAACTAAATAAATTAACAAACCCTTGTTCTAGTTCTACCATGCAAACCACAAAGACCTGATTTATTCTTCAAAGCAATACTCAATTTTATGCTCAAATGTTGATCCCTGAGTGAGACCAACAAGTAGGAACCTTGGACAATCTTGCTATATAAGAAGCTGTTGTCTTAGCATTTGAACATACTTGATTTGGAATTCATTACTCATTACCTACGTGGTAAGAAGGTGAAGCTTGAATGCTTTGCTCGCTCAAGGGTTTGAAGACTCTAGAGTGTCAGGTTCGGTTGTGAAAGATCAACCCTAGTTGGAGTTGAGAAATCCAGCCAAGGTTTCTACAAGTGCTTAATTGAAGAGAATTGATAGGTTTTGCAGTAGCTGTTGTATTGCTGCAAATACACTTGTAGAGAAGTTTTTTACTGATAGGTTTGATATTATCTTAATTTAATGGTCATAAAACCAAATTATGATACAAGGAGAAATCGATTACACATTTAGCATAATCAAAAGGGAATAGTTGCATTTGGTATATCGATTTTGTTTAGTGAATTCTTGTAGTTTGGGTGTTTGCTTAATTGTTTGAGCTAGGCGCTGGAGGAAAGCAAAGAACAGATACAAACAAATTATCAGGCAAGCACATAGCTCACTCAGCAGTCACAAAAGGACACAAACAAATATAGGCAAAGGGGATATTCGATTTCCTGCTTGAAGACAAATTTTCATTAAGGGAATAAATCACATTTCTCCTTATTGTTCTGGCGCAGCCACCTGACATCAGGTTCATTTGATTTTGAGTAATTCTAATGTGGAGGAGAGACTTGGCATTCCCATTGAGTGTCTTTGGTTTTGCAAATATCAAATTCCATTATTAAGTCTTCTCTTAATAAAATCGTGGCTAAGGCTTACCTGTCCAGGATATATTTTAAGGAGACAAGATATGACATATGCGAATGCCGTCCATTTCTGAAGGAATTGAATAAATAAAGGGAGGCCACTTTCAGATAAGAAAAAATTATAGGTGAAGACAAATTCCTATAGGCAGTGCTTATGATCGCTGTACACATAGGAAGTCCTGACCAAATTTGAGGAGGAATATTTATTTATAAGGGGAGTCAACATTATATGGAGGCTGCTGGAAGGTTATCGGGAGCTTTTATTTTAATGACTGGGCCGCTTCATAAAGGAGCCGATATATTTCAGATAAGTCAAAATCTGAATATAAACATGGGACACCAGCTCATTCCAAGGAGGGTTGAATAAAACAAGGCTTAATTTGCATTGCCAGCGGGTCATTCCTATCATTTTTCGGGAGCTGCCAGCATGGGTGCTTAGTGAATCGTCATATGCTAATATCTGGAGAAAGACAACCCGGGCTCTTAGAGACAACCAACCGCTGCTTTTCAAGTAGACGTCCAGGTTCCATTTTGTCATTGAATCTAATTGCATTCTCATTGTATATAATTTCAATATCATAGCTATCACTGCTAATGCAACCATGGTAAATTGCATTTCATAATGTAATAGCATCCACATCGCTGAGATATCACATCTAGTTACATTTGCATTAAGTCCCTGTTTAGTGGAGTTCATGACTCAAGTTACAGTTTGATAAATTAATGAAGGAGCAGATTGCATAACAATTGTTTGACAATATGTCACTAGCTGTAACTGTTTATTAGGTGAATGCATTTGCATCATTATGTAATCCAATTCATGACAGCAGATCATTGTAATAAATCTAGACGTCTTAATGCAATATATTGAGATCAAGAGGTTGCATACAAAATGTTTTTAAAATGTCTTCATGCTGTAACTATCAGTTTGTATTAATTCAGTCATATCATTGCACTGCAAATACCAAAATCAGTATTGCATTAGATTCGTAAATCACTGATAAGTTTATTAGAAGACATCCTTGAGCATGTGCTATCATTTTATAAACCTAAAAACAGAAAGAGAAATCATTTAACAGCTGAAGGAGATCGCATGGTAGCTGTTTGACGAAATACCCAAGTTGCAAATCAAAAAAATTAAAGGCCTAAATTGCTAGGGTCTTTACAGATAAATTCAAAATAATGAACAAATAAACTGGATAAGAATCTGTGAACAATAGAAAATAGGCATCAAACAATCATATATATTATAGACAATTTGGGCTGTTAGTCAGTTGTATGACAATTTTGGAAGATAGTTGTTGCCCCCATATAGGGATAAAGTGACCCTATGCCTCCCCAAGTTTCAATGACTGGGACGACAGGGGACAACGAAACGTGTTTTTAGTACGGGGGTACTTTTTGGCCATTTTTTAGGGGATGCTATTAAAATATAATATCAAAAAATTTGAAAAACAACTTGAAAAAATGCAAAACAAATTGAAAATACAAATGTAAGATAAAAAACTTACCTCTAATGTAGTGGATTGGATGCCCTAGTCCTCTTTCAACTACTGCTCTTTTCTTGCTGCTCTTCAACACAAGTTTGCAAATATCAAAATGAGAGTGTTTTTCTTTTTGGTTGTTTTAAAGCATGAATTAGGTTTAGTTGCTTTTTAAAGGGGTGGGGGCCTGCCCATCCCTTGCTTTTTAATTTAAAAATGTGTTATTTTTTAGAAAAGCAACTACATAGTTGTTGGGTTGTAGGGGACGGCTAGCCATCCCCTATCTATTATGGGGCATTTCCGAAACGTCCCCGATTTTTTGGCATCAACGGTTAGGGGGGGGGGGAGCGTTTCCAAGATGTCAATGCGTCTCCAAAACGCTCCATGCAAGAAATTGAGGCCCCAAGGCAAGGGACACGTCCCTAAGGAGCACTAGGATAAACCTTTTAATTGCCCTATTTGGGACAACTAGAAGTTAAAGTATAAACGTGGGGTCCACTATTTTAAAAATTGGAAATCTAGTGACATTCAGAAGTTAATATCAAATATGGTTCAGAGTCCATAGTTGGCAGACTCGTGAAAACTCGATGAGTCATCAAGTACTCGCCGAGCCAAACGACCGACAAGTTTTCACAAGGTAAACTTGCCAACATTATTTGCTGAGTTTCTAGGGAAAACGCCGAAATTTTGGCGAGTTTTTGCAAGAAACTTGGCAAGTCCAAGTCAAAAACTTGCTGCGCACATAAAAAGGCCATGGCTTAAAAAAAGACCCCCCAAAACATAATAACTCACTTCTTTTTTGCTCTACAAGGCAAGAAAACCCTCCCTGACAACAAACACACGATTTTGAGCATTTTTCCATCGAGAAGGGAAGATCAAAAGGGATTTTTTGGTGAATTTAAAACATTTTACTTCATTTTGGCTGCAAGATGTTGCATCTAGGTTGAAAAAAATTTATCATATGCTAAAAGTAAGATTTTTGCATTTAAATTCCAAAAAATAAGATTCATCACTTTTTTTTGTTAATTTTTTCACTATTAGATTAGATTAAATTTTTACTAATTTATATTGATTTAAACCAAAATTAAGCTGATTTTTAGTGATTTGTGTATAATTTAGGTTTTTTTTTGTATTAAAAAATTAATATGTTGTGCTTTCATTTTGTATGTGTAGGTTAAATACACAATATAATGGCAAATAGAGAAGCTTCTAGTTTTGGTTCAGCCTCAGGCTCCACCCCATCGGTGCATGTTCCACCGTCGATTAGATGCATTCATCATGTAGGAGTTAAAGACCCTGCAGGGACCGATGCCTGGATCAATTATTTGCATTCGATGTGAGAAGCTACATCATGGAGGCATAAATCGCCTCAAATACCATCTTACAAGCATTACTCAGCGTGACCTGCGACCACGTAAGAGATAAAAAGAGAGATGAATTCCTTACTTGCAGTTGCAAAAGAGAAAAAATTGCAAAGGAGAGGATAAGGGCAACCACATCAGCAAGCATAGCTAGTGGTCATGGTCATCAACAAGCAAAATCATATGAGGAAACATATCTTGGCATTGTGGGCTCTCTTTGTGGTCCACGCATCTGAGGCACATCTGCCACCAAGCCCTCCACTTCTACTTCAAGTAGAGTGCTAGTACCTACACCTACATGCATGCCACACAATTCTTTTGTGTCCAAAAATGCACCTGGAACACAACTGTCATTGGAAGCTACAAGGTGGAATAGGGAGGTGCATGAAGATGCAGACATGGCATGTGTTGATTTTTGGTATTTCAACAACATTCCTTTCAATGTGGCAAGTAGTCCTTATTGAGACAATTTGGTTATTGCATTGATAGTTGCAAGAAAAGGCTACAAGCTACCTTCTCACAAAGACTTGAGTGGGAGGTTAGTTAAATTAAATTTTATACTAAGTTATAAGTTATAGTAATTTATCATTTATCTTGAATTTTAGGCTAAATTTATGTTCTTTAATCTATAGTGATTTATGTTGAATTTAAGCTATTGTTTGTTTAAAACTTAAAATTTTGTACTTAATTTTACTTTGTACTTGTAGGTTGCTCACAAATGCAACCAAAAGGGCAATGCAAGTGGTGAAAGAGAAAAAGAAAGAATGAAAAAAATATGGCTGCACCATTCTTTCAAATGGGTGGACGGATGGGAAAAACCACACCATTATTAATTTTTTGATTACTTCTAAAGGTGAAGTTAACTTTTTTGAAATCGATGGATGCCTCCAACAAAGTGAAAAATGCAAAAACATTGTCTCTAATGTTGGAGGAAGTTGTCATGGAAGTAGGCATAAAAAATGTGGTGCAAATCATCACTAATAATGCAACAGCATATGTGGTGGTTGGGAGATCTCCAAGACAAACATAGGACACTTTTTTTATCACCTTGTGCAACACATTACCTTGACCTTCTTTTGGAGGACATAGGCAAACTTGATTGGATGACACCTATTGTAGATGATGCAAGGAGTATCACCAAATTTATCTACAGTCACCCTTGGGTTCTTAATTTGATGAGAAATCAAACCCAAGGGAAAGGATTGGTAAGATTGGGTGTTACAAGGTTTGCAACGGTTTTGCTAACGTTGCAAAGCATTATTGGTTCATTGACTGCTTTAAAACAAATGTTTGTGAGTCAAGCATGGCTAGACTCATCTTATGTAAAAAAGATTGAAGGAGAGAGGGTTGTAAGCATAGTCTTTGACCACCTTTTTGCACGAAGAGCTACAAAAATCATGAAGGTAACTTCAAAACTTTGAATTTAAATTCAAGTTGATTTTTTTTTTAATTAGTCTTTCATTATAAATTTGTAACTTTAATCTTTTTGTATTTGTAAATTGTAGGTGTCAAAGCCCTTGGTTAGAGTTCTCCGTTTGGTAGATGGGGATCAAACCCAATGGGGTATATTTATGAGGCCATGGTTATCAAAAAATATTACAAGGGGTACAGCCTCAAATTTGATCCCATATGGGAGATTATTGATAGAATATGGAGCAATCAACTCCACCAACACATCCATGCAGCAGGGTACTTCAACCCTTGTTTTTTCTACTCAGACACCTTCTCAGATCCTAAAGGAGAGCTTATGGAGGGGCTCACGACATGCATTTAGAGGATGACACCCCAACTCGAGGTGAGAGACCTCATTGTCGAAGAATTGCAACGTTACAAGGAATGAAGGGGTAGGCTCTTTTCTTCAGAACTAGCTATTCAAGGAATAACCACTCATACACCTTGTATAAAATTTGGAGTCTTTATTTCACATGCATCTTATAATTTGATAAAATATGTTTTGACTTTTCTTTCTAACTATTCAATATTCTATTTTGCAATGACTTGGTGGACAAATTGGGGTGGAAATACCCCAAATCTCCAAAGACTTGCCCTCCACATGTATTATGCCAATCTTGTAGTGCATCCAGTTGTGAGTGCAATTGGAGCTTGTTTGAGGCCATTCACATGAAGAAGTGGAACAAATTAGTTCAAAAGCGCTTCAATGACTTTGTCTTTGTGGAATACAACCTTCAGCTACGCACAAGAAGGGTAGAGGACAAATCAAAAGATCCCATTGATTTGGATGAGATAGATCCTTATAGTGATTGGATAAGGCAGGATGAGCAACCTCCATTGTTTACTGAGGATGAGATTCTTGATTCTGAGAGACAAGCATTGGAGGATGTGGGTGCAAAAAGAAATGTAGAGTTGGATGTAATGTCCCCACTTTCTGACCAAACATTATTTAATTAATTTAATTAACTAAATGTTATTTTGTCTTGAATTAATAATTGGGGCATTAATATTTAATTAATTATTTATTTATCAAAGTGACTCAATTGAAAATAATAAATATTATAATGTCGCTTTATTAAATAAAATGGAATCTTCTAGAAGTTTGAGGCTAAGCCTTTAAAAAGGGATGATAGCATATCATTTGGACATCTTTTGGAAAATTATCTTTTGGGGAAATTGTGAATTTCAGGAGAGCTTAGCTTTTTGGTGCTTGAGAACGAAAACCCTCGAGTCTGTGGATTTGGACAAAAACCCAAATCTTTCTACAGGGGGATTCAAATCAGGATTCACATCTATGCTTCAATATTTGATTGATCGAGCCGAGGAAATATGTGAATTTTCCTTTGGAAACAAATTTCAAATATAAGGGTTTGATAAAGATTGCCAGTTAGAAGATTTTCAGAGTTCACATTTGGGGTAAATTGGTTTATCATCAGGTTTACCGGTTTGCTAGGTGTGATACAAATTTATTAAATTTATAGGCAAATATAAATTTATAAATGGTGTGCTGGAAGTGAAGAAATCAGAAAATATAGTGCAGTGTGTGCAAGGGCAGCAAGTGAATAAAATAAAAATAAAATATTATTTAATTGCAGCTGGAAACATACCGAGCCGTACCATTTCCAAAGTCCCAAAGAAGCCATACATATACCAAAGTCAGCAGCAAAGGGGGTCAATGAATATTTTTATGGTTTAAATGGTCTTTTTAACCTCCAACATAGCCTTTATAGGCTTAACTAAATCAGCCACTGCCCACCAATAAGGAGTTGCATCCTTAATCAACTTTCATTCATTGCTTTAGACTGCTGTACACTTTCCTAAGGGAGACGTACTAGTTTCAAAGGAAGCAATTTCTATATGGAGGGTGTTGTACACCCACAAGGATGGTCAAAGATGATATTGACTGCTAATTAGGACAGCCAATCAGCTTCTTTTTAAGGTTAGCAATTATTAAATGATCATATCTTGGGCACAATTAGTTGTAGCAGCCAAGATTACATTTCTAAACCATTACTTAAATCAGAAAAGTCTAAGGAAAGATACAGCAACATAAATAAAGGTCAGATATAATTTTTGTATGTTGTTTTTGTCCGTACTTTCTATATCAGCACATCAATATCATTCCAAAAGGTTAGAAAATTAAATATTTGTGAAATTGTTCAATTGTATGCACATGTTTGATAAAATAACAACAAATGGTGCAATGCATGGCAAATGTTTGTAAAAGCCTCTGTGTTCATTAAAGGTAGCAGCATTGCTTTTCAATCATGAAATGCAAACTTGTTGATTAATATGAAGTTCTACAACTATTGGAAGTAATGTTCATGTGCAAAATTTGAAACAATTGAAAGTTTGTGGAAAAATCCTGGTAGGGGTTTTTACATTGGACGACATTGATGAGGATGAGGAGGAGCCATTGCCATCTACTTCAAGGATGGAGGCTGAGCCATTGCCTTTGATGCCAACTGAGGAGCCACAACCGACTCCAAGGACTAGAATCTCTACCTCTCCTCTAGTTTTCAATAGATTAGGGAAGAGGAAGGTGTAAAATGTTGTATTTACTTTTAGTTTTACTATTTTCATTTTTCAGTTATCTATTGTATCAAGCTTTCAGCCATCAGGATTCCGCATGAGAAGGCAATTTTTACTCAATTTGCACTCAAATCAATCAAATTTAATAGAAAACACTTTTGTACTCATTGGATACACCTTGTCATTAAATTTTGCAAAAAAAATGTGTTTCTAAACAAATTTAAGCAATTTTTGAAGTTGCCGAGTTTTTGCGGAGTCAATTTTTTTGGGTTTGGCAAGTTTTTGCCGAGTCCGAGTTTTCCAACCATGGTTCAAACGTAATTTTACAATGGTGGACTTGAAAATTATAGCATTCATCAACTTTGTTACCCATTGGATAATGCACCAAACTGAAATATGGCTTCATCAAAGGGTCTTACTCTTCACACATCAAGTGATCTATGGGTCAAATTGTCACTTCAAGTTAAGTCAAAATTGCCAAGGGGGTCTAGTTACGTGCTAAGGACATAAATATGTCCTCTTCAGCTATTCTTAGTCTTTGCACATTAATTCTTTTTACAATTAAAAAATTATAAAGGTGCAAAGATATTTTATTTATGGATGATACAAATTTGTAAAAACAGAACTGAAAAAGGTAGAGGGATTGGAAATAGGAAAGCTGGTCTATTTTTAGGTCTTAGAGTGTTGTGCAAATTTCCAAATTGTGTTTGGAAATCTTTATTAACATGCTATACCATTGTATAGGGGACCACAAAGTACTTTTAGTGTAATTTTGATTTGCCAAAATTTACTTGCAATACATTTTTTGTTAGTTTGTCAAAGTGTGCAAGCTTGTATGTATGATGATTCTGTTATATTACGTACAATTTCATTATTGAAACTATGTATGCATCTTAAAGTTAATGATGAACTTTATTAAGCTAAATGTAAAATTTATTGTTTAAACTTATGTTTCAGATGTGCATAAGATTTTGAAGGTTATAGAAAAATGACTAATAAATTTAGGCTTTGAACTGTCTTATTGATTATGAGATGCTCTTTGCCACTCCCCTGACTTTGACATTCCTATACTGAGTGTGGATTTTTCAGTTGTGAGAACTTCTGCACATCAATTTTTCTGCTGTACACAATTTTTTCTTCATTTGGCTCTTTTAAAAAAAATTCTACTGTGACTTTTCTTCTTCCTTTAGCTGATGCAAATTCTGCCAGAAGATGTTTGTTGCACAAACTTTACACGTCTTGCACACAAAATCCTAATGTTCAGCCACACAAATTTTAATACCATGTGAACTTTTGTATGCAAATTTTTCTTCACTCAACCATATTTTTTGAAGCAATTTTTCTTCTTTCTTTGGCATGTGTGAATTCTGCCCTAGGGTTTCTATTGAGCACTGATGAATTTTTGCTGTGCTCTAGTGTTTTTGGTGCATGCAAACCATGGTTTCTGTATGTAATGTCCCCTTTCTAGCCAGTGGCTCGAGGAACAGGGTTAGCCTATTACTACGGTTCTCGTAGGCTAACGGGATGATTAGGGAATCTTTCTGAGGGGTTTAAGGACTTGTCCTTGTTATTTCCTATTTTTAGTAAGTGACATTTCGGGTCAGCGATGGCACACTTGCGGTTGATTTTGGTCATGGGACACTCTCAAGAGGTCATTTGGATATCCGGGCTAGGAGTTATGGAATTATTAAGTCACGCCATTTAATAATATTCTATTATTAAGTGATTTAGTGATTTAATGTTATAAAGTGAGTGACTTTATTAAATGAATATCTTAAGTCACTTAATAAAGTATTTAAGTGAAACAAGTCAATTTATGAAATATTTAAGTGAAAATGTCACTTTATAAAGTATTTAAGTGAAATAAGTCACTTTATGAAATATTTTAGTGAAAAGTCACTTTGACATTCGATTTAATATTAAATCATATGAGCTATTGGAAAAGTGGCGTTGATTTTCAAGAGGAAATATTTTGTTTTGACTTGTCAAAGGCTGAAACCCTAAAAGTGACGTCCTTCTCCATAAGGCAAAGGTTTTGCTCATTATTCATCATTCAAAATATATTATCATTTTGTGAGCTGCTGTTGCAAGTTTGTTTTCATGGCTGATTGAGGATGGATACCCTCTCTTATAACAGGTTCTACAGGCGTGCAAGATCGTCCAAGGTTCCTACTTGATTAGTCTCACTCAGGGATCAACATTTGAGCATAAAATTGAGTATTGCTTTGAAGAATAAATCAGGTCTTTGTGATTTGCATGGCAGATTTGGAATAAGGGTTTGTTAATTTATTTAGTTGCAGATTACCAGTAAATAATCAGCACATTGGAGTTAAAGATTTCATCATTCCAAGCTCGTGGTTCGAGACTACAGGGCCGTACTTTTCATGGCATGACTTTGGTGCACCTTTGACAACAATTTCTTGAGCATTCTGAGTAGCAAATTGGAACTTCTGATTTGGCACATGTCTCAGCTGTGAGCAGGCCATACTGTCCTAGAAGGACGTGTTGGCTGGGAGATAGGGCACTTTATTTTTGGACGTGTTCCTTCATCCACCTTTGGCGTCCAACTATATTCTATAGATCTACTTCATTTCCAGCTTGAAATTTGAGCTGTTATGTGCTAGGCATCTAGAAATCTATGCAAAATGATGCTATTGTAATAAAATCAGAATTATGAAAGTTTATGTTTAGCAAATGGGTATGTGACATATTTTATTGAAATCAATTATAAGCATTTGGGTCTTCCTTGTTTTATGCTTTTTCCCTTTTTGTTTTTACATTATTTTCAATTATTGCAAAAACCCCCAACATAGAAATTTTAAAAACTCAAGAGACAATCAAAAAACACAAAGACGAAGATAAGTTGGATCAAACACCATAGAGGGTTGTTTCAGTGGTATTAGTGTGCTTAATATCCTGCCATCTTGTGAGGTTATTTCATGAGTGATAAAGAATAGGCTTATCATAGGGGTTCACGGTTGTGGCATCCTCCATAGGTGTCAGTTGGTGAAACCATTTCAGAGGTTTTAGGCTTTCACATTTCACCAGAAATAACAAGAACTCTATCCAATGACACTGAGAGTATTTTAGGTACCATGGGAGATAGAGACAAAGCACATTTGGGTTCCATTAGCCCAAATGCCAAGAGAGAGCAGAAGTTTGACACTATGATGGACATGTTGGCAGATTTTTTTCCATAAGATGAACCGAGTTCCTAATCTTGGTCACATAGGACAACATGGCAATTCCAGTAGTTCTAATGCTCAGCCTGAAGAGAGGCCAAGGATTTCTATCAATACCACATCTAGGCCTTTGCAACCTATAGGCCTTTGCAACCTATAGGCCTTTACACGGAGGGTTGAGACACCTATTCATTAGGAACGACCTCCGGAGCAGCCGACAAACATGGTCGATGAGGTTAGGACCAGCCATACAGAGTACACTTCACTACCTGTTGACATCAAGAATGTGTTGACATTTGACCAATTCTTGAACCAGAGGAGACAGAGGGCAATGGTTGCATTTGACTAATTTGGAACATTTTGATGGAGGGCATCGTTGTACCGCACGTGGTTGGGTTAAGAAGTTAGATAACTTCCTTTCCTTGAGGCCCATGCTTGAAGAAGAGGCAATCAGGTTCGCCACACTTCACCTGGATAGCATAGCTCATGAGTGGTGGTACCATGGTTTGATTACATTGGGTCACAAGTCAATTGTTTCTTATGATGAGTTTACTAACAAACTCATTGAGCGATTTGATAGAAGAGATCCTAAGGTCTCTTTCCGAGAACTTGCACAACTTAAGCATGTTGGTATATTGGAGACTTATATTTTAGAGTTTCAGAGGATATTCGTGATGGTCCAGGAATATCAGAAAGGAGGTTGGCAGTGCTTTTCAGTGAGGGTCTCTTAGAACCGTTACGAGGTTGGATCAAAGCCTTTGATCCACCTTCTTTACAGGATGTGAAGAAGGCGAGAGGTATGGAGCTTGTTGCCCCAAAAAGGTAGTTGCCACCTAAAACATTGACTCTTCCAAAGGATGAGAGCCAACAACAAGCTACGGACCAGTAAAGAAGACCGTTTCAAAGACTCAGTGATGAGACCTTTCAAGACTTGAGAAGGAAAAAACTATGCTTCACCTGCAAAGGACCATATGAAGAAGGACATGTGTCCTCTTAAGCCCAAAATGAATTAGTTAGAGTACTACCATGTGTTGGCGTTTCAAATCGCACCTTTGGAATGCGTTTTGGAAACAAACAACTATGTGCAGTAAACTGCTCTTCAAATTAGGAGGGGAAGCTCCCTCTTTTGTTGAGTTTGCATAAAGAAAGTAAACTAAAACTAATTTTGCCTATCTTTTTGATTCAGCTGCGAGAACACAAGGTTATAGAACTCTAGATGTTGCAGCTGAGGTTTTCCCTTTAATGAAACTCAACAATTGCAACTAACCTACGCTATTGACGTTTCTAGCCTCTCAAGTAAACGCAAAGCAAGAGAGTTAGAAATGGACGAGATTGATTTTCTGACAAAGATACTTAAACAAACTTTTCTCAACATACATCTACTGAATTTCAATGCAAGCTGAAAAAGAGATCATAAAAGCATAACACAATAAACGTAAATATGAGACTTTATATCAAGGCAGCAAAGCATGCTCAAGACTTTATTTCCTCACACTTCTAGCACAACATAATAAACGAAAATCTGAGATTTTTATATTGGGGCAGCAAAGCACGCTCAGGACTTTATTTACTCAAACTTCTAGCACAAAGTTACAATTCCGGGACAACAAGTTATGGCAAAATACACGCAACATGCGATCAAACCAGATTATCACTTGACACAAGACACATGTACTGAACAAGAACTTGCAGCTAAAAGAGGCATGCAAACTTGCCCTTAACACAAAGTGAACTGAAACTAATCGATAACAAACATGAAGGCATAGGCTCAGCAATTTTGTTATCACAAGCATGGTTCTGAACAACATTGAATAACAAAGAGAAGGCACTAAAGGCACTTGTGTCTTGTTATCACTAGCATGGTTCTGAACAACATTGAATAACAAAGAGAAGACACTAAAAGAACTTGTGTCTTGTTATCACTAGCATGGTTCCCGAAAAATGAGCAAACACTGCTCTTATTTATAGCTAAGCAGAGGAGTAGGAAACCCTAAAATATTTTTGCTTTTACAACTAATACTCGCCAACATGCAAGCTTTATTTCTAAAACTAAAGAAGATAAGCATCTACAACTAAGAAAACCTAAAAACAAGGAAAGTGCCAACTATTACATTTTGATTTCCTTCTTCAAAGAATGGATAAAAATTTAGACAAGAATAGAAAGAAAGTGTGAGATAAGAATGGAAAGAAGCTTGGAGAAAGCTTCTAGAAGATTGTTGCTTTAAATCTCTATCACATCCACCAAAAAGCGGGAAACTGCCTCTTTATCAGGTGCATTGATACTATCTTTAGCTATATTCCGCTTTTATAGGATATCTTCACCTTCTGCAATCAAACTTAGAGAATTTTACTTCTTCAATTTCTTTATGAGTTCTATTCTTGAAAAACATCGCTGCCCCAAAAGATGACTCACTAATTGATAACTTGGCAGCTCTGCAACTTTGTGCATTCTGATATTTCTCTTAATTCTCCCATGGAAGAGTATTCTACAACTTTTACCAATACTTGTCTTTTTCCTCAAAGCTTTCTGAACATTGTCTGAGGCTGTAAACAACCCAAAATGAGCAAGATGTTCGACTGCAACATAGCCCGCGTCTTTCAAACCACATAGATTGAACATTGGCTTGATGTGGTGCAAGTCAGTCTCAACTGTCTCAATGAAATCATGATACATCGCTGATTTGGTCTTGAACTCAGTTGGAATGTACTCCATTTTGCAAAACTCGAAGATTGACTGTGAACACGTCTATGTTCTGACAATTTTTGCACAACTTTCTATTTATAGCTTGCTGATTTTCTTCGTCAAACGGATGAACTTTTTGGATTTTTTTTTGAGATATGGGTTTTGTTTAGAATTTCATTACAAGAAGACCCAGATTGTCTGTTTTTGAAAATTCTGAATGAAGACTGTAAATGCAGCAAACCCTAATTTTTCCCAAAAAAACAAAACAAACTGACATTTGGGTTTTGTTTAGAGGCACATTCTAGATGAATCCATTTGGTTAGATTTTGAAAACCTCGAAATTTCACTGAAAAAACAGCCACTTGAAGTTTCACTGAAAAAGATGTGATATGGGTTTTGTCCAAAAGAATATTTGAGATAGACCCAGAAGATTGGAAGTTGTAAAATTTGAAGTTTTCTCTGACATGCAAAATGAAAAGCAACTGCTGCAACCTTGAAAAAATTCTTCAAATATTATTCAAAAGATTGAACTAGTATAGACCAGCTTGCTGAAAATTGAAAACAATGGCCTCATTCTTCAAAGATTTGATGTTCTGGATGAAAAAAACGTGAAAAAGCAAGCCTTCTCAAGTGCTGATCTGCAAATTTATGAAAAGCCAGCAAGTTTATGTTCTTGAATCTTGAAAAATAAAGGTTCGAAGTTGTTGCTCTATTTCTCCTTGAAGCCATCTGCAAGAAAATATGAAAAATAAAACACAAAGGTGCTTTAAATAAGCTGTCTTGAGAGAAACAACTTTCTTCAACCCTAATTTGAGTTTATGCAATGAACTTAGACGTTTTTCATCATCTTCAAAATTTTCGCTAAGGCAAGTGAAGTTGGGCGCCCTTCTTGACTGGAGGCGTCTATTTCATCCAGACTTAGTCATTTTTTCACTGTTTTCAACTTCTCCTCAATTTTCAACCCTAGTTTGATAAGAGTCTCTCGGCTTCCAGATTGATCCGACAGACGAACTGAATGTTTCACCACAAAGCCTGATTGAATCTGACGACATTGTTCTGGAGACATCTTTTGACAAAAACTTCATTCGACCCTTCAAATTGTCGGGTATCTATCTCCTCCAGGGGCACCCACTTTCTCCAGTGTTAGCCATTTTTATGATCTTCAAGCTTTTGCTTATCTTCTGACCTTCAGATGAATTCATGATTTTGGGCGTTATATTGATCAGATTGATTGGCTATCAGGTTCATTGGATAGCTAAGAAGATTCTGGAAGGGGTCTCCTGGACACTTTATCTCTGAAAACTGACATCTGAAGCCTCAAAACCCTAGGCGCTCTTCTTGATTGGAGGCGCCTAACTTCTCCAGAGTTAGTTTTTATTTTGAGTTTTTCATTGTTACTTTCGACTTCTATCGTTTTACGCACTTTTCCTCCTCTGTTCAGCCTGTGAAATCTGATGACTGACTGCTCCGATGGATGTGCAAATGATTGCGTTGGACAACTTGATCAAGTTTGACGAAGTCAAGTTGGAGGTGCCTTCTGCAAATTCATTCATTTAACCTCTTAAAAACTTGGGCGCCCTTCCTCTCCAGGGGCGCCCAGATTCACCAGACTTGGAATATTTTTCATCGTTTTCCGTCTTCAGAGTTTTAACACTTCTTCTCATGGCTCCTGTTTGATCTGGTTTTGCCGGCGGCTGAGTGATCGGACGAGCTGACGAAGACATCCACTGCGAAGCTGACGAGAAACTGAACAACGTTGCTTGGGGAAGTCAACCTTGACTTCATCATTTGATCCTTCAAATAGATGGGCGCCCTTCTTCTCCAGGGGCGCCCAAGTTGAGCAGACTTAGCCAATTTTCACAATTTTCGAAATCTTCTCTCGTTTGATGTGCCTTCTTTGTCTCGACTGCCGAAAATAGAAAAATTTCCAAGGCATGGAAGTATGGGTGCCCAAACTGGGCAGGGGTGCCTGGATTCACCAGCCTTAGTCAAATTTTTGCATTTTTCAACTTTTTCAGCTTTCTTTCTCCGTTTTTCGTTCCTCATGCACATTCGTCATTGACAACTTCTGTTTGACGCTTGAACGTCTGATTCTAACACCTGGCAGTTGATTGACCTCCATTGATGACCTTGGTTCTCCAAAAAAAACTTCTGAAAAAACAGAATAGACCCACTAGGGCAAAATTGATCTTTTCGTGATTCCGACTGCACCAACCTATGAGGAAGTATTTTAAGCCAATCAAAATCAATCTCAACCCTAAAAGCCAAAATTTCTATTTTTAGAAAATTTTGCGAGTATCTGTTTTTAAAGAAACCCTAAAAAACCCAGAAAAAGTTTCTATTTTTAAAAAACTGCTAAAAATAGAATTTTTCCTAAAATTTAGGGTTGAAAATCTGAAATCCGAGTATTGTTGATTTGGTTGCTTTGAGCCGACCCAAATTGTCAGATTTTGAAAATTCTAAGTTTTTGACCCTCATGCAAGACATGCAAATCCCAATTTTGACGTTTTTGACAGATTTAACAAGATTTTGTCTCATTTCTTCAAAATGCCTAAGTGTAGCAAATTTTTTAATTTGGGGTACAACACTATGCGGATGAATCATACAAGGAAAATTCCAAACAACAATTTGATTTGGAGGACAATAAGATAGGAAGAGCATCAGAAAAGTCAGGAAAAGACTTGGCAAAGTTATCCCCTATGGCCTCTCTAGCATTCAAAGAGAGGGGCCTTTTAGAATAAGAGGAGCCTTGAGCAGGCAACGTGTGATCACTTTGCTTGACACAGGAGCCACTCATAACTTCATTAATGAGGGATTGGTTGCCAGGCGTGGACTTCAGGCAAAGGATTTTGAGGGGTTCAGAGTGGGCATAGTGGATGGCTTCACTCTCACTTGTACCGGGAGGATTCTTAATCTCACCTTGCAGTTGAATGACTATGCATTCCAAGCTGATTATTATGTGGTCAACATGGGTGAGATGGATGTGGTCTTAGGCATGAAATGGCTTCATGCAAATGGTGAGTTTTCCCTCAACTTGCACACAATGCAAATGAAATTTGCCATTGATGGTAAAAAATATGTGTTGAGGGGAATGTCAGAAGGTAATCTACATGTTATCTCCTTCAGTGAGAAGAAGGGTAGAGGGAAAGGAAAAGAGATTGAACAAGTGAAGGAGCGAGACCACTCTCAGGAGGAGTATGATTTCGTTCATTGCCTCAGAAATCTAGAGAGAGGTAATGATCAGCAAGAGGACAATGTACCATTAATTGTCAATCCATTGTTTGAGGATAATGCTGATTTGACTTATGATAATCCACTCTTTGAGTTGGATGATGACGCTCCTTTTGTTCCCTATGGGGAATTGGACAACAATCACAGGGCTTGGAATCCTAGTTGTGGATCGGGACTACAATCAGGGCTTACTGATACTTTCCATAGTGTGTGTATTTTGCGATGTGTATATGACTTTACTTTCAGCCCACTTGCATCTAATTTGACTCTGATGCATAAGGCATACACTCGTGTGATGGACGGTTGGTATGAGGTGTCTCTTTCTTCAAGTAAAGAGGACAAACCTTGTAGGTTTTCGGAGCTGCTTCTATAGGACGACCATGTTTACAGGGCACGTGATTTATGGGCTGATCTTGGACAATGTGGCATACCTGGTATAGTTAGATTGGTGCAGCAGGAATCATCTGGAGGCAGGTGGTATCCTTGGGATCCAGGTGGTGTACTTCCACGGAGGGGTGTGATACAGGAAGGCTATTTTGAAGATTTTTTGTAGCATCTAGAGTTGAGATTGCTTGAGGACAAACAATTTCGAGAAGGGCAGATTGTAATGTCCCCTTTCTAGCCAGTGGCTCGAGGAACAAGGTTCGCCTATTAATACGGTTCCCGTAGGCTAACGAGATGATTAGGGAATCTTCCTGAGGGGTTTCAAGACTTGTCCTTGTTATTTACTATTTTTAGTAAGTGACATTTCGGGTCAGTGATGGCACACTTGCGGTTGATCTTGCTCATGGGATACTCTCGAGGTCATTTAGATATTTGGGCCAGGAGTAATGGAATTATTAATTCACATCATTTACTAATATTCTATTATTAAGTGATTTAGCGATTTAATGTTATAAAGTGAAAGTGACTTTATTAAAATAATATCTTAAGTCACTTTATAAAGTATTTAAGTGAAATAAGTTAGTTTATGAAATATTTAAGTGAAAAAGTCACATTATAAAGTCTTTAAGTGAAATAAGTCACTTTATGAAATATTTAAGTGAAAAGTTACTTTGACATTTGATTTAATATTAAATCATATGAGCTATTGGAAAAGTGGCGTTGATTTTCAAGAGGAGATATTTTGTTTTGACTTGTCAAAGGCTGAAACCCTAAAAGTGGTGTCTTTCTCCATAAGGCAAACGTTTTGTTCATTATTTATCATTCAGAAAATATTATCATTTTGTGAGCTGTTGCTGTAAGTTTGTTTTCATGGCTGATTAAGGATGGATACCCTCTCTTAGAACAGGTTCTACAAGAAGTGACTTTTATAATTTATAATTTATTTTAAGTCACTTTATTAAATTAATTAAATATAAAGTCATCTTTTAATTTCACTTTATTGAAATAACTTTATAAATAATTAATTTAATACTTACTCCCTTATTTCTCCTGTTTAGCCTCTAGGAATAAATAAAGGCTCAACTAACCTCAAGGTGGCTATCGAAAAGGGGACATGACATTATCTATGATCTAATCTGACCACATCATTTACCATAGCTAGTCCTAGTTGTTGTCTCTCAGAATAAAATGTATCACAATCTCTGAAGCTCCTTAAAAGGTATCGCAAAATTGATATGAGGCTGACGTATGAATTTAGCCAACTCATTTTTATTGGAACTTTATCTCAAGCTAACTAATTCTTGATGACTTGAAAATTGACAATGTTCTAGACGTGGTTTCATATAATATGGTCCAAGTTTTTGCCTTAAAAAATAATAAAGACAGCTTAGTTATAGCCTTTATGTGGGCAGTCAGGTCTGTGCAAAGCCTAGAGTTACTGGTTAAAGCTAGCCTGTCATGATCTTTTAACTCCTGTTCTGTTTTTTCATTGACAATTAATTGTTTATTATTCTCAATTTGGCATATTTCAAAAAATGTTTACTTGACCATCACAGCATTTAGGCTTCAAAATATAACGGTCTTGTTTGCTTTGCTTAAGAAATTTAGATTTATAATTTCTGGCATTCACTGTGTTATATGCAGGGAAAACAAAGAGGAGCTGTGGAACTTACCTATAAGTTATTCAACTTCACTCAAGATCAAGATGTAAGGTTGAAGATTGGTTTTGATCTGTTTGATAAGGTTAGCCTTCTACTCTGAGATTTATGGATCATTCCCACATAACACTCTGCAAAGTTTGAAGTATGTGTTTTGTTTATGGAAAAGCTGGTACCATTAGTGATTGTGTCTGAAATGCAATTGTAGTCTACATCAGTACACTTGCCTATTGAGAGAGACGTATACTCGGTTCATATTTACATTGAACTGTTTATCCTATACATTAATGTGAAAAAATGCCATAGAAGGTAGCTATAAAACATATAAGATAGGTTAAAGATGTGATATTTCCAGCTCATGTAATGAATTGTAAAGCTTCTGGTAGAAAAAGGTGTATAGCTTTTTTGCATCAATATTTCTACAGTCCATGTACTGAATTGTAAAGCTTCTGGTAGACTTTATAGTTCACATAAGATAGGTGCTCTTCATTCCAAGGAGAATTGATTGAATTGGCCACTCGAGTAAATATTGAAATCATTTCAGTTGAGGCACAAGCACAATTTGGTAGCATGCAAGAGATGCGACATGGTCTTGATAACTCTTTTTTTCGGATCCTCATGCACTTGTAAATTAAATCAATTCTATGAAACTTGATGCAGTTTCTGATGATGCAAGTGGCCTCAGATGCTTGTTAAGAAGTGTCTGGATTATTTGCACCTCTGCAAGTGGATTATTTAATAAAAACTAAAAAACTTGGCAGACCAAAAAGTAGGGGATTCACCATGCCATGGAAGGTCCACTACGTAGACATTAAGTTAGGCTTATGGCTGTGGAAAATTGAATACTGCTGAGTTATCAAATATGCATAAAACATTCCACTTATTTAGTCTGTTGGCTTGTAGTCTAGCATTAGGTACTAATGCAGCAAAAAATCCAGTTTCCAAACTTGGCAGGTATTCTCCCTAGGTGGCTGTTTCTTTGAGGCATTGTAAACAGATTGAGGGATGTGTGCCTAGAGCACTAGGCATTTTATTCACCTACCAAAAGAACTGTACAATTTTTTTGATAGACACATATTTCAAATAGGCTATCCATGCATGATGGAACGTCAAATGTAACAAGATAAAAAGTTCAGGCAAGTTTCAGTTTGCAGAAAGATGAGTTTGATGGAAAAAAACCTTCTTCTGACTAGGTTGCCCAGTGAAATGTATTTGGATGGCAGCTCAATTCCAATCCCCCTCCCTTTAAATGTATAAACGAAGTCATTTTTTTACGAGTTAACTGGTACTGGCAGGTTATTTGACTATGCTTATGCTTTGACTTGGGAAGCCCAATCATGTAACTCTCGATTTCTTTGGTAGGTAGCTTATTTGTGGCTATTACATCTTCAGAATCACCGTCAGAGGCTTTCCCAGACAAAGTAATTCTGTTTCTGAAAGGATTACCGATTGTTAACATTTCATCACCCACAATGTGATATTCTTAGTTTATCAGGTCATCCATTTAAATCTAGCCCTCGGCAAATCTTTTGAGCTAGCTTCTGAGGAGGACGTCTAGTTTTGCAAGATATTACTAACTGTAAGTATATGCCATGCTTCAAGAAACTTTATTGTATCATGTATGCAATCAAGGACCTTAGATTGCTGACATATGTCTAAATGCTTTTGTAATGGTACTTTCGGTCACAATGATAGTTTCAGTTGTAACAGTGTAATTTTGATACATCAATTGTAACTGATTATTTTCAGTTCTTCTCCATTAAGGCTCGGTGTTATTTTGTTTGATTCTTTGCATTTATTCACTAAGTTCTCATCATAACAACTGCTTGTCTTTTTGTGAAACAGAAGCCATATTTTCAAGCTAGGGAAAACAACTGGACGCTCAACACTGATATTAATGGTCGCTGGAGCGTGAAATACGATTTATGAGTTATTGCCTAAGCCTGTTATTTTGGGCACTTCGATTTGAACATTGTATTATTGTTTTTTTATTGTCAAATCTGTTTGTCTTATTTGCAGAAATGTTTCAGGGTTTTGAATGGAATGGGCTTCCTGTATCGTTCTAGATAATTGTTACGATTCTTTCATTTATCTCTCAATCTTTTTATACAGAGTGATCATTGTGCGATAAATAACTCTGCAATTTATTTTCTCGACTCTTATATACTATAACTATGTTAATGCTGTGATATTGGTGGGGACTATAGTCATTTGCATAGAGGTACAAAGTCATTGCACAGTTTATTGTCAAAGGAGAACAGGAATATCTTTAGATTCAAAACCAGGTTTTCTAGGTACCATACCCCAACTGTTAGTACTGTATGTAAATTTCCTCTTTTGGTTAAGCTTCATCTTAACCAGTCACCATTTATTAATGAAATATTGCCCGAGACGCTAAGTCCATGTTCACACTGTAACATCATAAATGATCGTTTTGAAAACTTTCATAATCAATCAATTATTATTTTTCCATTCTTCAAACCATTTCTAGTTTTTTTTTGGAAAACGTGTTATTGTAGTGAGCTATGTCACGGGTTTGTCTCTAAAATGCCGTAGGTTTGGTACAATCAGTTTCTAATTCAGATCCTGGTCGGTGTGGGCGGGTTTGCAGCCAGGGATCGCAGTTTGGCTTGACGGGTTTTTTTGATATGGCGGTTAACTTATATTTAAAATATTTTTTATGTTTTATTTTATTATTTCTTACTTTTGTTTTGGTCTTGTAGAAAAAGTACCACTAACCGTAAAACACCTCTGATCTGATCTGTATTCTTATTTTATTAGATTAAGTTATTTTTTATTTCATTAGATTAAATTATTGTGATCGCATTATATAAAGGTATTTTAATTAGATTAAAATATTTATTAAGTTTTTTTTATTTCAGAGAGTCCATGACTTTAGCATTCATATTTGCCCTCAAATTAGACCGTCATTCTGTTAGAGTAATAAGTTATTTCACTTAATTAATTATATCATATTGGTTAATTAATTAAGTCACTTATCACTTTAAATATTTAAGTTAAATTTAAACACATTAATAATTAATTATTTATTAATTATTAAGTGTGCACACTAGGGTTTCCCTTTTAGGGTTTCTTGATCTCTTTCTTAATCATAAGGATTGATCACATTGTAATAATTGATTCTCTTAATGCATTTTTACTATTTGAGGCTTGCAGAACATCTTCTTTGGTTTTGAATATCTTTTGCATGTGATAGGTTATTGCATGCAAGTGATTCTTGGGGTTTGTGAAGTTGGGTTTCTCAACTTCTACATGGTATCAGAGCACTATCCTATAGTGCAATTTATTTTTCAGTATATTTTTGTTTAATTGTATTTATTGTTGTTTGTAGTTAGATGTTCATTTATCGCTTCCGAGCTCATAAGTTTTTGCCACGATTTTCGATTTTCGATTTTCGCATTCTTTGTAGTGTTGAAAATGTATTGAAGAGCTCTATGTTGCTATCCATACACTTTTTCTGTATCTGTCCTAGGTTGATCGTTTAGTTCAAATTTGGCTCGATGGGTTTTTTGGAGATTACTTGGATGTTTTGGTAGTTGGAAGGGTGAAACTTGAATATTTGCACTTCATTTTAATAATACATTATTCAATAATCTACTGTTGCTTCATAGATTCCGGGGTTGTGCCAGTTTGAAGTTTTCGAGTGTTTCGTGGCATCGAGTCAGTTGTTGCTTTATCATGATTTTTTGAGTCAATCAGTGACTCTCATTTTGTTTCAATCAGTGAGATTACTTGGATGTTTTGGTAGTTGGAAAGGTGAAACTTGAATCTTTGCACTTCATTTTAATAATACATCATTCAATAATCTACTGTTGTTTCATAGATTCCAGGGTTGTACCAGTTTGAAGTTTTCGAGTGTTTCGTGGCATCGGATCAACTGTTGCTTTATCATGATTTCTTGAGTCAATCAATGACTCTCATCTTGTTTCAGTAGCAAACAGAAATATCTTTCCTTGCTTGCCAAATTCAGGTTTCAGTGTTACTCCACAGTGTTTTTCTAGTGCTTCTTTGTAGTAGGTCATCTTATTGTCTAGTTTTTTTTCTCTACCTCATTCTTGCATTTGTAAATGAGTATTTGATCAAGCCTTGTTGTCAGGACTCATTTTTGCTTTCATGCATCTTTTCCTAGTGTTTTAGTTTCCCCCTAAGTTCATCTTAAAGAGGGTGTTAAGAGTAATAAGTTATTTCACTTAATTAATTATATCATATTGATTAATTAATTAAATCATTTATCATTTTAGGTATTTAAGCTAAACTTAGGCACATTAATAATTAATAAAGGGTTTCCCTTTTAGGGTTTCTTGATCTCCTTCATAAGGATTGATCACATTGTAATAATTGATTCTCTTAATGCATTTTTACTGTTTGAGGCTTGCAGAACATCTTCTTTGGTTTTGAATATCTTTTGCATGTGAGAGGTTATTGCATGCATGTGATTCTTGAGGTTTGAGGATGAGTTTCTCAACTTATACACACCCCACCCTTCGAGGTCATACAACCAAACTCGTCACCCTATCGTCGAACACCACAAAGACAAAACAGTGCAATGCAAAGCCATTAATTTTAGTTCCCACCCAAGACACTAGACACAACTGAAACTCCACCCACATGAACAATCAACCCATTACATTTTTTTACCCACATACAACCATCCCACCAAGGCACATTAGTTATGTAAACCCTAACCATACCTAGCAACCACAAAACATAAAAGCACAGGGTCACTAGCATTGATTATGAACCCTGGGGTTTCCCCAGATGGCGGTGCCACCTTCATCCACCAAACCTTTAGAGGTAATATACGCCTACAACCACCCAACGCCCTCATTCAGAATTAGCCCCAAGATTTGCTTCAAATACCTCACTCTCTTTATTCCAACCGCTCGATATTGAAGAAGAGAAGTTGGGTCATTCATGGAAATTAGAGGATGTCGCGCTAGAGGCACCCCACAACGACGCAACAGGTAATAGTCTCCAGTTATAGGTATACTGGACCCGTCCTCATAGTTCTCTAGCAAATCCTTTAGGCCAATGAGATACTTCCCGCAAACCAGTTTCTTACACAATTGTCGAGCCACCTCCTTCGTTTCCCTTGCATACATAATTAATGCCAAAAACATAGCGGAAATATCTATGTTAACCCTATGCCAGTGGTAGTGGTGGAGAAATTCCTCACCAAGCACATCTTGACAACATGAAGAAACAAGTCATGCCTCGATTTAAACATGTTCCCTAGTTGCTTCTCAATCACCTCCCTTATGAATGCCAATGGACTTGAGCTCTCTAAATGGACTGGCATATCCATCTTGCAACTATCAACCCTCTCCACACCTGCATTGCACAATCAATTCATGGCAAAAGCTTGGCAAACACAAACATTTATGGAAGCCCACATACCATTGTCTGTCCCCACATGAATCACAAGGTACAAACTTTGTATCCCCGTCACCAAGTTGGGATCACTTAAACCAAAACACCCGGCTCCGCTAATTAGGCCCTCTTTGCCAAATCATTCGCCATCGTGTTACCTTCACGGTATGTATGCGCCACCCTAAATTCGTCCATCTCAGCCAAAATTTGAATTATCGGATTGAGCCTCTTCTTTAACTTCCAACTAGGAGTCCACCTCGTCCGTATGGCATTGACTATGATTAATGAGTCCCCCCCTTCCACATGATTTTTTCAGAAATTACCATTTTTGGCTCATTGGAGGCCTATCAAGGCCACTCGAAACTTCGCTTCGTTGTTTGTGCCAATCCCCAAATAGATTGATCTCTCTGCTAAAGCTTTCCTTTCATGGTCCCTTACCATGCAACCAACTCCACTCTCGCCCGAATTCTCCTTTGCGGCTCCATCAAAGTTTACCTTCACCCAATTGTTCTCCGGAGTTATCTAGCACACACCATCCCTTTTGGCCCCCATAAGACAAGGCCTTGGGACCCCATTAATGAAGGTACAACAAAAAATAATTATGGTGAAAATAACTTAATCTAATGAAAAAATCAAAATAAAATAATCTAATGCAATCAAAATAAGTTAATCCAATACAATCATAATAATTTAATCTAATGTAATCCATATAAATTAATTGAGTGTAATCAGAATAACTAAATTTTAATGTAATTACAATAACTTAATACAACACAATCACAATAACTTAATCTTATGAAATAATTTAATCTAATACAATTTTAATAACTTAATATAATAAAAATGACTTAATAATAAATGATCTAATTCCAATTATAGTAACTTAATACAAAGAAATCACTTAATCTAATTAAAACAATTTAATTGAATCAATAAATAATTTAATTTAATGAAATCACAAAATTTGAATTTAATAAATTAATATAATCTAAAGAAATAATTATTGTTGGAAATAACTTAATAATTAATAACTCAATCTAATGCAATCACAATAGTTTACTCTAATAAAATCACATTAACTTAATCTAATGAAAATTATAATAATCTAGTCTACTCAATAATTTGATCCAATGAAATAACTTCATATTAATAATTATTTTATTAGATGAATATATTTATTCGATTAAATTATTGAATCAAATTAAGGTTATTTTTAGTTAATCTATTAACAATTATCTTAATTTAACAACTTAATTAATAATCTAATATAATAACAATAACTTAATCTAATTAAATCAAAATAGCTTAATCTAATGTAATCACAAATTACAATCGAAAATTGTTGAAAATAATTTAATTCAATGAAAATGATTTAATGTAATAAACAAATATAATGCAATAACAATAATTTAGTTTAATGCAAACACAAAAATTATAAGAAGAAATAACTTAATAAAAGTGACTATTAGAAGCACACTAAATTATGAATAAATTAATCTAATGAAATAATTATTGATTTAAATTACCATAAATTATAAATAACTAAATCTAATTGAATCTCAATACCTTAGTATAATGTAATCACATATTACAACAATAAATAATCATTGTTAAAAATAACTCTAATATAATGTAATAACTATAACTTAATCTAATCAACATAGTTTTATTATATTGTACCCGTAGAATATTTAGCCTATTGCAAATAACTTAATTTGATGCAATCAAAATAACTTGATATATTATAATCACAATAATTAAATCTAGTGAAATCACGATAACTTAATCTAATGAAATTAACTTAACTTAATTGTAATAACATATTTAATGCAATCACAAATACCTTAATCTAATACAAATAACTTAATTCAATGCAATCACAAAACTTAATCTAATGCAAATAATTTAATTCAATGCAATCACAATAACTTAATTTAATTAATTAATCTAATGCAATCGTAATAGTACATCTAGTACAATCACAATAATTTAATGTGATGAAATCAGAATAAATTAATCTAATGCAATGACAATAAGTTAATCTAATGCAATCATAGATTAATTTAATAAAATAACTTCATTTAATAAAATAACTAGATTTAATAAAATCATATATTACAATAAGAAATAAATATTGTTGAAATTAACTTAACATAATGAAATCATGGATTATAATAGGAATAATTAATTTTGAAAATAACTTAATCTAATGAAATCATAATAATTGAATGAATTTTTTTGATTGAATGCAACAAGGATAAACTTAATCTAAAGCAATCACAATTACTTAATAATAACTTAATCATTATAATCACAATAACTTAATCTATTTGTAATAATGTAATTCAATGTAATCACATTAACTTAATCTCATGCAATCAATATAACATAATCTAATCAAATTAGAATAATTTAATCTAATTTAATAACCAATACAATCATAATAGTTAATTTAATGGAATTACAATTACTTAATATAATAAGTCACAACAAAATAAATAATTTAACCTAATTGCAATCACAATAAATTAATCCTAACGTAATCACATATTATAACAAAAAATAATCTTGAAAATAACTATTACATAAAATAACTTAATCTAATGCAATCACAAGAACTTAATCTAATGAAATCACAATAACTTAATTGAATGCAATCACAATAATTTAATCTAATAACTTAATCTATTGAAATCATAGATTAAAATAGGAAAAAAAATCAATCTAAGGAACTCATAATAACTTAATTTGATATTATCACAATAATTTAATATCCCAATTAGTTTAGATTATAATATAAAATATATGAGGCTCATCCTAACGTGCCAAGATTATGTGTTCTATTAGGAAAATAGTTATATGATTCACCTAGACCATGGTCATTTAGTTAGAGGCTTATTACGTTAAGGATATACTAAATCAGACAATGATGAGTGGATTAAAATAATTTAGATTATTGCAAATGATGATGCTAATTTTACATATGTAGAATAATCTTAATTGTGGGTTAATGCGTTTTAATATTAAAGGTTAATTAAGTATCGTAATTTTTAGGTGGTTAATATTAAATGGTTCTATTAAATGCTTAATTTATTATGATGAGTTAGGTCATGGTATTACCTATCAATTGTTTATTTAATGGATGACTTTAAACAATTGCCATCTTTGAGAATTAGATTGATTAGAATCAAAATAGACAATTAAATGCTAGGGTAATGTTTCATTAAGTTTTTGAATGAAAATTAATTAATGATCATGTGCATGATTGTGTATTCTTTTAAATTGTGTTGCTTCGGTTATGATTTCATCGAGGATATATATTAACATGTGAAATTGAGTGTGCAAAATACTTCTATGACCAATAGAATGGAGGTCTTTGAGGAATCATAATGCGATTATACATATAATGCCAAATTATAGTCCATTTGGAGGGACTATAGTTTAAATGTAATGTAATTTTTGTTATGTGGATTGAGAATGTCTATTTGAGATTTTGTTGGGTCCTAAGGTCATTAGGATTTGATTTTGTGTTGTGCGGCCGTCTTAGTTGGCCATTTTTGGGTTTGGCCTTTTTGAGGTTCAAAGGGTTATAAAATGTCTTATTTTGTGTTTTTTTTGGAGCTCTAGGGTGGGTATCTATGAGTTATATACTTTTTTGACCCATTACCTTGGATTTAGGCTAAGATGTGACCCCTCTTAAATGCTCCTTAAGAGGTTTGACAAATTAAAAGTTTTAGGGTAAAGAGATAGTTGACTTGTTAAATCCCATCCCCTTCTCTAAAGCTTATTTATGAGCTTCGGAAAGCCCACAAGGTCTCTTGCATGTGTGAGTCACCTTATAAGACTTTCATGGAAGTGTGTACAAGTACACTCCACTCTCCCTAAAGTTTCACACATGCATGGAAACTTGTGGGAAAATGTGCCTTATGATGAATAAGAGAGTGACAAGTGTCACTCCCCCATTCAAAGAATTCAAAACTCAAAGTTTTATGCATACTCTTTTTGTGGTTGAAGTGGGGCTTCTTTTTATTTTTTAATTTGGATTTTAAAGCATGGTGAGAAAAGAAAGAGATATTGATACTTGGGTCTGTGAAAGAAATTTGAGTGAAGCTTAAGGAGAGAGCTCCATCAACTCTTCATCAATCCTTTGAAGGCTTTGAGAGGTAGGCTCTCAAGCTCCTTAGAATATTTGCTAATTTGGCTTCTTCATGATATGAGTATGATTTGGCTTATGGGTGTTGTGGGTATTATAGGTGTTTTATTTATGTGAGTTTGGGGTTGTGTTGATAATAGTTGTTTTGGTTAGTGGGATGACGTTGTTTTTAGTTTTAATGTTGGTGTCTTGTGATGAGTTGGGGAAGGAGAGGTGAATCCCTCCTTACCCATTAGTGATTTTTTATAAGCTCAAGTATTATAGTGTTTTCCTTCTATTTGAATTTGGTTATGGATATTGGGTGAGTGTTAAATAGTTTTCATGTGAATGGTGATCTCGATTCCCTTGAAGGCTTCCTAGCTCAAGAGTGGCTTGTGAGCAAGCCAATGGTTGGGAGGTGAGCTACCCTTTGGTCATTGGAGAAAGCTTGTATGTTAATGTGTAGGTATTAGAGTTTTCACTTGGAGCTCACCTTGTCTTGGAGATAATATTCCTCATGTTGTCTCATGGTTAGAGTTAGAAAACAAGTTGTGAAAATGGTCTCAATTATTGAAGTGAGCAACCAAGATCTTCAATTTTTAACACTGAATAACCTCCAAATGCAATAGAGAGAAGCAACAATGGAAGGTGCTATTCCACCAAACAAGAAATTTAATAGGATACAATGCTATCAAGATGCTAAGTATGCATGGGATGCCTTTCTTATAAAGGAAATGTGAGATAGGATTAGACAAGATCATGACAATGTCTTAATCCTATCACATGAGACAACTAACTCACAACTACCTAGGATAATGCAAAATCTAGAAAATACAACTAAGACTTTTAGAAGAAAGCTTATATCCTAAGTAAACTTAGCATGTGAATAAGTCCCCTAAGTCCCTAGTAAAGAATTAACTAGGTATAAGAATTTATTCACACCAACAACCCTCCATAGTTGCAAATTAAGGAGGAACAAACCAACACAAATATGCAAAAGATGGGCCCCAACAATAAGGCTTGATGAGGTACCCATGTACAAAACATTAAAAAATAGGTTTTTCAAAAATATATAAAGAAATTTCAAATATTCATATAATATAACATTGATAAGGCATTCATCATAGACTATATAGAAAATTAATACATAACATTGGACTTGAATTGAGATTTCACATGAGAATTGACAAACAAATTAATAAAATTTAAATTCTTTCACTCTCAATGTGCATACATCAGTGTTGCATGGGGACGTGTCCCACCCAAAAACTCATGTTTTTAGGATGCGTCCCACCCAAAAACCTCACATTTTTGGGATGGAGATGTCTCAAACACTAGGGGACTTGGGGCGAAATCCCCCCACAGCTTCGCCACTAGTGCCACCATCTCCAAAATATCATTGAGATGTCGGGTGTTTGGAAAAAACCATGCATCAATATTGGAGATAAACTATCCTTGTAATTATATCAAATTGGCTTAGTACAATTGAATTAATCCTTGGGAATTTTGTGTTGGTTTCCTCAGTTTGTTCCTAAGTGTCAATCTAGAGAACATAATCTTTTGAAAGCTGTAGTGGCTATTCACCTAAGGGTTGTTGCTAGAAAGATGAATAAAATGAAATGTAGAGAAAATCGATCCTATAGTATTCAACAAACAAAATTTTGTGTAGTTTTCTATCAAATTTAAGCATTCTACTATAGAGACTCAATGCGATAAGAATATAACAAAAATAGAGCAACTTGAATGTGGCGTGAACAAACTAGAGTTGTTCTACTACTATCAACAGTCTAAGATAAATCTACAAACTAAAATCAAAAGTTTACACACTTCATAGATCATCAAATGCTGAGAATAATGCATTAATAAGTAACTGTCAATAATGCCTTAAATATATAAGCTGAACAACACTAAACCTACAATCTCACAAATAATGACTCTGTAATTCAAACCTTAAACAATAGCAATACTAAGCCAACATCTACCTCATAATAGTAACAATATTCAAATCATAACAAACATAATAAAAAAAATCACCAAGCATTCTGACAGTGGGTCCTTCCTTTGGTTCATGAGGTGAATGAAAGAACAATTACATTGATCTACTTAAGCGAAGTCTTGATTCATATCTCAAAAGTTTAATACAAAGTCATATATTATGTTGATGGCTGAAACTATAACATATTTATACATGCAAATAGATCATCAATAAGTCTTGGAAAGAGATATTGATATGTTTGTTGTGGCCTACGACCAACAAACCAAAATACTAACAATCTAAACTTAGTTGCTAAATACAAATAATGCTTATAGTAGTCTTTTGGCATTTTACAAAACAAAAGATAGGACTTGGAAATACAACGATCTGCAGCTCCTTCATCGCACAATTGTCAACCCGAGATCCTCCTTAATTAGATCCTGCTAAAAACTGTCCAAATTGAACTAATTACTCCACAATTTGATAAATCAAAGCACTTTCTATGTTTTTATCATATTAAACATTTTCTAGTGTTCTAACATAATTAATGGTATAAGGACTTAGGAAAAAAACAATTAAAATGGATATGGAAGGAACATAAAAGGCTTAAAACAAAACACATTTCTTGCCCATCATTTTCCCCCTAACAAATGAATTTGCATGCCCTCATGCAAACATTTGGTACAAACCATGCTTTTTCCCTGAAGATAACTATTGTTTCGTGTTGGTAATCTCCATGAAGCAAACTGACTTTAGTTCTTCCACTCTCTATTTAAATTCATGAATAGGGTTATGGAGTTCAATTATTTCAGCCTAATTCCTCCTTCAATCTATCAATTTCCTCCTTCTGTTGACAATTGATTGTGGTGAGATCCTGTAGTTGTGTCTTTAAACCCTAATTTTCTTCTTTGAGTTGTTCAACCATAGTACATATTTATTGATTCTCCTATTTAGGTGATATTGTGTGTTCCTCTTGCATTGTATCAACTTCATTAGGAATGAGGAAACCATTCAAATTCAAATATTCCACTACCTTTGTTGGTGAATCAAATATGCCCTCAATGACCTTCTCTATTTGGTTTTTCCCTTCCTCTTGGTTGAACTCAAAAGAGGGGCTTTTATCTACTTTACTAGAGGCATCATTTTCTAGCTATGGGGGAAAGTCTTCTTGATTTTTGGTATTATCCATATTAGGGATATCCTCTTTCTCTGAAGAAATTTCTTCCTCATGTTCAGAAGGAACTTCTTCCCCCTATTTAGAAGGAACCTCTTCCTCATGTTCAGAAGGAGCTTCTTCCTCCCGTTCAATAGGAATATCATCCTATTGCTCAAGGATATTCTCAATAGGTACATTCTGTTATGTGGGGATATCCTCAAAAGTATTTTCTTGTTCAAATTGATTGTTGCCTTGTGCATCAAAACCCTCTTCATCAAAACTCACATTTGCTTCCTGACTAGGGGATTCCATTTGTTCCTGTCAAGCTTTTTCTTTTTCTTTTTATTGATTTTTCTTGCGGTGTTACCTACTCATTTTATCTTTACCTTTATTATAATTTGAACCCATTATTTCTATGTCTTCATGAGGTAGGTTTGAATTATCCATAGAGCTAGAAATGTCCGCAAGGTTGGTTAATTTCTCCTTAAGTACAATTTTTACCCTCTTACATTTTTCTCGGATCTATTTATCACTCTATTGAGGAGTCGTAACACCCACTACCCTCTTCTTATTTTCAAGGATTGTATCCTTAATTGCATAGACCTCAGGGATATCATCAAGGGTTTTATTAGCTAACTGATTCTTAGGGTTTTCAAAAGATTACTATTAGAACCCTCTTTTTGCACAAAAACATCTCATTCTACATGAGGATTTTTGAAAATCAGTCCATGCATAACAATCAACTTAATTAATCCATGATGGGCAAGAGAGTTTATATGCCCATATCAAATCTCAATGCATGAATGATGAAGGGATGCAAATAAATAGAAGGGAACATTAATTAGAACACCATTATGTAGATACAACATGAACCTAAAATGGTGAGAAAAGATATATGTTTACCCGCCCTCACAAGTTACACTCGAAATGAGGAACTTGGCAACATCAACCAATGGTGGAGGAAGAGAGTTTTTATTTGTTTCCTAATCTTGCACTATTTGGATAAATTCTCTCTTATGTAAAAACTCCTTTCATGCATACTTAAGGTTTGTAACCCTGCTAGAGTCAATAAGAAAGAATGTATCATCGGATAAAGGAAGTCTAGTGATTATAGCAATTGTTTGCACTATAATTGGAAATTTCTGGCCTCTCAAGGTTACTTGATTTTGATAGAATCCCATGGAAAGATCTCGAGCCACATCATCATCAAAAACACACAATTTCCTAAAATAACCAATCTAGGAGGCTTGCTTGAAAATCTTATAGGCTTCTGGGTATACTCTGAGATACCTCATAGAGGTAGGCTCCCTCTGTGTGTTATTTCCTCCCATTATGTGGTAGGAATTTTGCAAGCAGACCAAACAATGGCTATAGTGATTTGTGATTGCTTTGTACAGTGACTATGGTGGTATAGAAGCAAAACCCAAGATAGTAATAGGTTGAATAGTACAAATGGTAGATTGAGTACTAGATAGATCAAATAATGAGGATGGTAGTTATGGGAATTAGCATAGTTAACATAGGGTGAGGTGGTAGGTTAATTCAAATATAACAATGTTTAATCATAGAAAATAACTCATACGACACATAAGACAAAACTCCCTCCCCCGAACTAAATGATGAACTCGTCTTGGGGCATGCACACCAACCATATTATAAAACAAAAAATATTTAATAGAAAAAGAATAGAAAAGATTACCCATTACCAAATACTGTTGAATGAGATAGCGTTGATGTGGCTTACATAAATATAATGATGGTACATCACACATCCCGTGAGTTGGAGAAAATTTATAGGTAGATATGAAGTGACCATAGAAGGAAGGCATCATAAAGATGGATGAGGTTGGAAGGTGTGTGACAAGACAACAAAAGGAGAGTGGTGGAAGCACATGATGAAAGACAAAGGACGACCTCTAACATGTGGAAAAGAGCCAACATGGAGACGAAGTGAAAATACAATACCATCTGGATACAGTCGAGGGTGAAAACATGAGTGGAAGAGCAGTCGGGTCATAATGACCATGTCATCAAGATTGAGTAAAGTACCATATCTTAAATGATGAATGGGTGAAATGTAATGAAGGATGTAAAAATTAGTGCTAAATTGGGGGCCATGGTTTTCCTAGTCAGCAAGAAAAGAACGGTGGTAGCACCCAGTGACAAGAACTGTAAAGGTGGCAAGAAGGATGGTGTTCCTGTCACACCACAAAATCGGTAGTGACAAGAACTTTATCGTTCTTCCACACAAGTGGTGTCTTCTTTCATTTTTCTTATGTTTTTTAAACTTTTGATAATGACACTAGACCACTGATACCTTGATTTTCAATTGGATGCCGCTTGGAGATGCCGAAAAACTAGTTTCCATCCCCAAGATTATTAGGTAGTTATTACCCTTTGGTAACCCAGTTTTCAAGTAATAATTGGCCAACAATGCTCGAAGGTTTTCATTGTTGGATCTTTTATTTTGTTTTTATATATATTTATATTGTTGGAAGCACCTAGGGGGTACTTGAAGAGGTGATAGGAACTCGTGATACTATTGGATAGTCTGGATAACTGAGAGGGGGGGTTAATCAGTTATCACAAAACACTTTTCTGAGCAATGATAAACCAATTATATATTAATTGAAACAAATATGAACATGCAAGCACTAAACAACACCATGCATAATGAACACCAGAATTTACGTGGAAACCCAAGATTGGAAAAACCATGGAGAATGCTAATTTTCAATTATAAAGCACCAATTAATGTGACATTGGTTAAGGTGATTTTTACAAGGGCTCACTACCAAATTTCTCACTACAGGTAAGGCTCACTGCTGGTGGGCTCACTGCCTGATTAATACAAAAATCATTAATTACAAAAATGGACAAAACATGAACCGATGAAGTTGCATCTACATATGCATGAATTCAGTTATGTTTAAGAGCACAATATCTGACTGTAGCAAATCCAGTGAAGAATATTTTGCACAACCTCTGCAATACAGATTGATTCTTCCTAACACTTGACTTCACTTCCTTCTCTATTTCTTGTCACACAATCCTTCACACCCTTATAATTTTTCGCACATATCACATATATACCTGGAGAACAAAATGAGTTAGCCTAGGAAAGCATGTTGACTTGAAGAACAACCTTGAAATATTCAATAAGGCTTGACACACTACCACTAGACACAAACGATAGGTCGCACATAAATATCTTCCCACATTACACCAGGACCCATAAATAGGTCATATATAAGATATAGCATTATTACCAAAAGATAGAAAACATTGAATTAGATGAGATATGTTCCAGAGCCGATGGGAATGCCACAACTAAGACCAAATATTGATCAACATCAATTGATAGGAATGCCACAAGACCAAATCTTGATCAACATTAATTTCAATATCAACCAGAGGAATACAATTAGATGTACCAAAAATTGTAACATGCTACAAGAATGTTTTGATAACAAGGATACCTGGAATGAGATTTAGACACAGTAGCCGCCATCAAAAAGATTAGTCTTCATTATTCTACATTATCTGTCTTCCATAGATGTCTTGAAAAGAAGTACTACCATATCCAGATCAAGGATAACATCTATACTATACAACACCATAACATACGATAGGATATATAATTTATGTATATCATCCAGAGCACAACCTTAAAGATCCTAGTTTTTGACATCAATGCCAACAATTCCAAATGAACAACTTCTCAACAATCTCACCCTTTGGCATTGATGGAAAAATAGTAAAAACTGAAAACTACAAAAATTGCAAAATACAATACTCCAAGCACTCCCCCTTTTTAAAGCAATTCAAGTCTTCAATTTATCTTTATCCTTTTATTTTTCTCTTCATTTTCTCCCCCTTTGTTCCATCAAAGGCAAAGGGATGAATAAGAACATTAAAAAACTCAAGTAAAAATAACACTTTTCACATGAAAATTTTTCTTGTACCTTTTTCTCACAATTGGAAGAATCTTCTTCCAAGATTTTACTGCAAAAACCATTCTTGCACACACACTTTCATATAGAACCAACATCCCAAATAAAGATGAATATTCCAGAGACAAGCATTGTTGTTCCAATCCTCTTCATTATAAAGTATCTCGAAGAGATGATCCAATTGGACCTCAACAATTTATTTGACCAACCAAAAAGTTTTAACCACAGCTTCCCCTATCTTTGAGTAGACAATAACTCAATTTGTATCTCACCAATTCTTATTCTTTTTTTTCCATCTTTATCCTTGAAGAAATTGAAACACTTCCCAATATGATTCAATTCAGATTCAATAGCTTCAATTCTGCTTCTAAAATTATCAACAATAGCAAGCCACCAGAGACAGTATTTGTAGATGTCAGACATCTCCTTAAGGAAATCTCTTGTCTCACTAGTGTGTTTGGATAAATTTTGTTTACCTATGATACATCTTCTTTCAATCATAGCTTGGAATTTATCTCCTTCAGATTTTTCCTGCAACAACCTTTCTTCAACAACTTCTACCAGATCATCTGATAATGAGTCAGAAATAATAACACCCTTTATTGAGCAGATAATCAACCAATGCATCTTCAATTCTAGGCCTACTAATCAAAGAGTAGGTGTTCCACATTTCACCAATATTTTTCATATCACTCTCATCTAATACTAAACGAACTTCATTTGTATTAGACAAAGACTCTTCTTCCTTCTCCTTCTCTCCAGAGATAGTGATGACATCCTTTGTGTTAATTTTCCTTATTTTAGGTTTCAGAGGGGAACCATCAATGACAACCTCTAATTCCTTCTTACCAGAGGAGGAACCCTCCTCAAACTGATTGATAAGCATAACACTAGACACTATCACACCATAGCACAAATCCATCTACAAGGATGAGAAATAAAATTTGAATGCATTTACTTTATCGTCCATACACTCCAAATATATGTAAACTTGCTTTTTGATAGGGATGTCAGACTTCCACTTAACATTTTCTTTTGACGGTATGAATTCAAAAAATAGAACACTAAACACATGAGCAGAGACCCAAACTGAAAGGGATAACTCTCAACCAAAGACATTCTGACATTCTCAATTAGGTTTTCCATTACCACACTACACAAGTCAAACTGTTGATTTTCCTTCACCATCTGATGTGCAAGATGTAGAACCTTCACAATTTCTAAAATAGATTTTGTATGAGATACCATAAGCAACATACCTTATTGCAAGATCGACAATGGTATTTGTTAGTAGAGCTCGAGGGTGTTTGTTGATACTAGTAAGTTCCTCCACATCTCTGTATTTCATTGTTTTCTTCCTGGGGAGGTCAACTCTACACAATCCAGTAATAGATTCAATGGCTTCCTTAGTGATCAAATAGGGTTTTTCCAAAATGATGCTTCCATCCTTGAATCGTCTTAACAGGAACAAGATAGAATCTTTGTCAAAAAACCAAGGGAACTCTCCCCATAACTCCATACCTAGGGCACATACATTCTACAATTCATCAACCTTCAACCGTAGCTCCATTTCCTTCAACTTCTGATGATCAAATTCATCTAAATCAACTCCCTTCAGCTTCAGCAGAATACTGCCACTTGATTCACTACCAATACACATGGATTCCATCATTGTGCTTAGCTTCTTCAATATTCTATCGCTCAACGAAAACCTCTTCTTCTTTGCAAACGGTGAGAAATGATTTGGAACTCCATCTTTTATCCTTAATTACTCATGATGACTTCATTGCCAAAATGTGTATCGATAACACCAAAAATTGTACTTCACTTTTCAATAAGCCAGATTAAGCTTCATCATGCAATATCACCCGAATCCAACTTAGTCATGATGAAAACACATCAATCTTACTTTGGAGAGGGGGAACTAATATGATATTCATTTGAAAACTCCCCCAGAGCTACGATAGTAGGCTTAGATTTTGGAAGAGCTTGTACAGAGATCCGATACCACATAAGGGCTCTCCACAATTGTTTCCTTTTTCTTCCAAACGATGATGGTCTTCTTAGATTCATCTGATTTTGCAACCTTCTTTTTGTTCTCAGACATTTTTGGAGCAACATATGTACATGTGTTAGCATAATGTATGGATTCAATGAACTTGTAACATATTTTCCCTAACTTAACTGAGTGAACCGTAGATCTACACTTATTAGCTTTGTGACCATAACCATGACATAAGTAGAAATAACCATGAAATAGATTATTCATTCCATTCCTTCTATTTAGATTAGATAATTGACTTTTGCACTGACTTTCTTTTTGGCCAAACTTGTGACAATTAAAGCATTGAATACTTGGTTCCATATTGCTTCTACAATCTACAACCTTAAGTCCAATTTTTTTCATAGAAAACAATGACCATTAAATGATAAGTACCTTTGAGCATTTGGTTGCCTCATTAGAGGTCTTTTTGTAAATGTTCTAGAGTTTCAGACCTTGCTTGTTACACCATATCTTGCTTCAACTTCAACTGCATTGTCTTTACTAGCTTAGCATTTTGATTTGAGTTTTCACCTGAGAAGCCAAGTCCTTGCTTATCTTTGTGACATTTCTGTACGGACAAAAGTTGATCCAGAATCATGATACTTTCACATACTCTTGATTTTGATTTCAGCCTTCTTAACTCTTGATCTAACTTTTCATTTTCTTCTAATTTCTATTTGATAGTATCTTTGATGTTTTCTTCAGTCTTCTTCCATTATATTTTCTATTTGATGGTGTCCTTGAGACTTTATTTTGTCTTCTTGTATTCATCCAATTGAAACTTTAGATAAACAACACTTTTCTTTGACTCCTTTAGTTCCTCGTTGACCTCACTCTATCTTGCTTTGAATATTTGGATTTTCTCCCTTAGCTTTGAGATACAAGCATTTGCCTCTTTGATGTTCTCTTTCAATTCCTCATTTTTAGATTCCATAATTTCCATATCACTTAATGTTGACTTTAGTTCTTCCTCAAAGTAATAATCTCCTGCCATATGTTCAAACTGCCAAGATCTCCTTCAAGTGGTTAAGCTCTATCTGCAAGGGACCAAGCTCTGATACCAATTGTTGAACAGTTCACATAATTGAGAGGGGGGTGAATCAGTTAACAAAAAACTTTTATTTCTTTACTTAATCCAGAGCAATCATAAACCAATCATAAATTAATTAAAAAAGATATGAACATGCAAGCACTAAACAACACCATGCACAATGAACACCATAATTTATGTGGAAACCCAAGATGGGAAAAACCACGAAGAATGCTAATTGTCAATTATAAAGAACCGATTAAGGTGATTTTTACAAGGGCTTACTATAGGTAAGGCTCATTGTTGGTGGCTCACTACTTGATTAATACAAAAATCATTGATTACAAAAATGGATAAAATATGAATTGATGAAGTTGCATCTACATATGCATGAATTCAGTTTCAATTAAGAGAACAATATCTGATTACAGTAGATTCAGTGAAGAATGTTTTGCACACCTTCCTTGCACAACCTCTGCATTACAAATTGCTTCTTCTTGACACTTGCCTTCACTTCCTTCTTTGTTTCTTGTCACAAAATACTTCACACCCTTATCACTGTTCGTACATACCACACTTGGTATGTGCAACATCATCATGAAAAAAATAGGCCCTTAAGTGTTAGTTTTAGGATCATATTTAATAGAAAGAAGAGAATGCAACAAATGAACAATAAACATAGTAGGTTACCATGGGAAAACCCTCCTACTCGAGGGAGAAAAAACCAACAAAATATATCTCCAGTATATTGAATGAATAAGAGTAGAAATATGCTTACAAGTCTAGCCTTACTCAAGTTTGAATTAATACAATGAATAATAGCATCACTCCTTGATGCTAAGTATAAATAATATGATTTTCCTTGAAGTCTAATATGTTGATAATGGAATAGCGAACAATTGTTGGAGGTGAGAAAAATGAAGTGGTTGAATTGATTATTGATTGAATGAACACCACCTTGTATATAACCAAACTAGGCAACCTTTCATCTAGGTCGTCCTCTTTGATTTTAGTAAAAAATAAAAATATAATTTGTTAACAAGGCCGACCTGCGTTAATAATTATTTATTATCTTAATTTTTATTTAGGAGAAAAATATCTCCCTAAGCTACAAACACTAACACTCCCTCTTAGCTTGGGAGGTAATTTTCCTGTAATCCTCATCATGGAGTCTCTTGACATGACATCCACAATGGCTACACCCAACAAGAATCCATTACAAAGTCTCTCAACGTGATACCTTCATGGAGTATCTCAACATGACGTCCACCATGGCTACTCCCATGTGTGGAAAGAAACACATGTACAAGTGTCCATCATAGAGTCTCAACATGATGTCATCATGGATTCTCTCAACATGACGTCCACTATGGCTAATCTCATGTGTGGAAAAACACAATTACAAAGAGTTCATCAAAGAGTCTCTCAACGTGATGTCGTCATGGAGTCTCTCAACATGATGTCTCATCTAAGTCTTATAGATGAACAAGGGCTCACACCTAATATTTCTCCATCTGAGAGAAATATACACTACAAGGGCTTTCACCTCATATTTCTTTATCTCAGAGAAATATACACTACAAGGGATTTCACCTCATATTTCTCCGTCTCAGAGAAATATACACTACAAGGGATTTCACCTCATACTTTTTTGGCATAGAGAAATATACATTGCAACACTCATGATGATGTGACTCCCTCTAAAGCTACAAGTACTTGCACCAACCTCCTAACCTCCTCATCCAAGGTTGCCTCTGTTGGTTTGTTAGACTCCCTCTGAATATTAATTCCTCCTCTTCGAAGAAACTGATCACAATAACAATCTGAATAGGTTCTTCCTCTTTGAGAGATGTCTCCAGTTATGTGCCACCAACTCAGCCCCATGTCAACAAGCTATGTCTCCATGTGTATTCTTTTCTTTAGCTGGCATGAATTCCTCATAGGATGCATCACGCTCTTTCTCCCTTGAATTCCTTATGCAATCTCTCAACTTTTTCTCCTCGATCTGCCCTTTAACCAATTATGCCCAAGATTTCTGCAATAACCTATGATCTGGAGGATAGAAATATTTTTCCTTGGTTCTGAGAGGGAGAGACTAACTCTAGAAGCTTCATCATAACCTTGATCCTGAGAGGTGAATATCTCCAAGGATGTAGACTTCTACTGCTTATACAAATCTGATCATGGCATGCCCTAAAACCGCTTTGATACCATGTTATTTTTAGGATCAGATTTAATAGAAATCAGAGAATGCAACACATGAACAACAAAAACAACAGTTTACCATGAGAAAACCCTCCTACTCGAGGGAAAAAAACCCAGCAAAATATATCTCCAGTATATTGAATGAATAAGAGCAGAAATCTGCTTACAAGTCTAACCTTACTCAAGGCTGAATTAATACAATGAATAATAGCATCACTCCTTGATGCTAAGTACAAATAATATGATTTTCCTTGAAGTTTGATATGCTACAAATGGAATAGAGAACTTTTGCTGGAGGTGAGAAAAATGAAGTGGTTGAATTGATTATTGATTGAATGAACACCACCTTGTATATATACCAAATTAGGCAACCTTTCATCTAGGTCGACCTCTTTGATTTAAGTAACAAATATAAAATATCATTTGTTAACAAGGGCGACCTACCTTGATAATTATTTATTATATTAAATTTACTTAGGAGAAAAATATCTCCCTAAGGTACAAACACTAACATTAAGTGGCAATGAAAATTCATAAAATCAGAGTTAGGCAACTTGACGTAAAAAATTGAATAAGTTATCTATATTAATTCAAAAATATGTAGGAATAGAATCTATAGCAAATTGAATTTAGTTTCTAAACTCCTAGGTTTATTTAAAAAAATAAATCTATTTGGTAAAAATTTGAAATTTCAATGCAGTAGTACTTAAATTTCAGGGAAAAAATAAGAAGTAGGTGTCTATCTAACCACCCTGGGCACAATAAAATGATAATATCTTTTAATAAGATTTTAGATATAAGTAGAGGAATCATGTCATGATGTGATGCATATTTTTTTGTAATTTTTTTCCAAGTAAATAATTAATTATGAATTTTGTATTACAACTTTTAAAAATATAAAAAACTCATATGTCTGACCACCTTAACTTGGTCAAAACTTCATGAAATTCATTTTCTTTTAATCCTATAGTATGTGAAGCATAGAATGTGACACATGTTTTAGATTCAAAAAATGTAATACCGTTTGAAAGCTATAAATGTTTTTCAATCAACCTATCAATTAGGTCTTTAGTCATAATTCAAATAGAAAATAAATAATAATTATTTATTAAATTAAAATTAAAGGATTATTTATATTGGTGGAAAGATGAGAATCTCCTTTAAAAACCCTTTTCATTTCATCAATTTTGGGTAAAACAAAGTTGTCAGCCACATGGGCCATCATATCACTTACATATTGCCACTTTTTGGCCCATCATGATCTTGCACATACCCATACTCGGAGAACAAAATGAGTCAGCCTAGCAAAGCATGTCAACTTGAAGAAAAAACTTGAAATATTCAATAAGGCCTAGTATGCTAGCATTGGACCCAAAAGATAGGTCGTACATAAATACCTTCTTACCATGTTACGTCGAGACCCATAAATAGGTCATACATAAGATATAGCATTATTACCAAAAGATAGAAAACTTTGAATTAGATGAGATATGTTTCAGAGCTGATGGGAATGCCACAACCAAGGCCAAATCTTGATCAACATCAATTTTAGTATCAACCGAAGGAATGCAATTAGATGTACCAAAAATTGTAACATGCTACATGAACGTCTGGATAGCAAGGATACCCAAAATAAGCTTTAGACAAAACAACCAACATCAATAAGCATTAATTGTCTTCCACAGATGTCCCAAAAAGAAGTACTACCATATCTGGATCAAGGATAACATCCATAATATGCAACATCATAGCATACGATAGGATATATCATTCAAAGCACAACCTTCCGGATCTCAAGTTTTGACATCAATGAAGCCAATGCTACATCAAGAACTTCTCAACAGATACAACATTGAGTTCCTTAATCAAACAAGATACAAAATGTTCTTTAAAAATAGGTTGTTTGTACAATTTCAAGCAATTCCCATTGCCAACAAGAGCCATACGATCAAAATCTATGGTGTGAATATTGACTGCACTATTGTCATAGACAACCTCAATATCATAGGGCCCTAACCATGTAGTGTGGAAATTTCCTTTGAAATCATGAAACCTAGAGCCATACAACAGTGCCCAATCACTTGGCTGAAATGATTGTTGTTTGATTAAATGATCATTCCAAAGTGCACGTTGTTTCTAAACTATCCAATCATGGAAAATAGCTTACTGTCAAAGTTTATCGAAAGGATGGAGTTGAGAAATATGATCTTTCTGAGCATTAGTTAGAATCATTCCTAATTATAAAGTATTTCAAAGAGTCTATCTCAAACTCGATGGGAAGAACAAATTTCTTAATGTAAACCAGCTCATACAGTGTAAGATTAGTGGTGGTCTTCCAGGTGGTGCAATATGGCCATACTACTTTTGGAAGTCTTATTGCCCAATATTTCTTGTGAAGGGCCACAATATTTGTCAAAATATTCTCGAGCTCCTAATTGGTCACTTCAACCTATCCATTTTCTTGTGGGTGATATGGTGAGGACTTACGATGCTAAATTTTATATTCACAAACTAGAACAGTAATCAACTTAGATGTAAGTTATGGTCCTTGATTAGTAACAATCTGATGAGAGACGCCAAACCTGGTAAATTTTTTAGAATAAAACCATACCCATTTATTATCATAATCAATGCAAACTAATCTATAATCATTATTCTTTGATGGGGGGTTAATTGACCCCCCAAAATCCAAACCCCATTTTTCAAAGGGTTTAAGAGACAACTAGGGCTGTAGAGGCATCTCATCTGAATGTATGGGTAACCCCATATATTGACACTTATCACATTTTTGCATAAAAATTTTACAATCTTTGTGAAGTGTAGCCCAATAATATCCAACAATTAGGATTTTATTGGTTGTCCTTTGAGTTGCAAAATGACCTATTGGCTTTGAATTCCATGCTTGAATTATATCAAAGACATCACCTTCGACTACACATCATTGCATAATGTTTTCAATGTCGATGTGAAACAAGATTTCGTTAATCCATGTATATTGACCACTTAGCCCCACAAGTTTTCAAGAATCTCGAGAGAAGTGCGAGGGAAACTTGCAAGTGACCAAGGAATTTGCAATGTCCACAAACCATGAACTCTTAACTGAAATGGAAAAAAGATGCTCATTATGGAAAGCATCATCAATGAGCACATGTTCACTCTCAAATTGCAACATATATAATGTTGATGCCTAACATTTCTAGTAGGCAAACAACCTTATGGGAAACTAAGTAAATGGGGGGACCAATTAAGCTAAATTGAGTAAGCTCTGGGATTTTTAAAGAAGCCAACTCTTCCTATAATTGGGGGTTTGGAAAGGGAAAATGAAGTATATATAAAATAAAGTCTAACCTAAGGCGATGTGCCAAGATCTAGTGTTTTAGGCATGAGAAACCTTGCTTTCGGATATGGTTTGAGGGCCTGTTCAACAATCTGCTATGTCCGAGAATAACATAAAACTATAAGAATTGGCTATGAAGGTAGCCACCCAAGATCTAGAGGCCTAATGGAAGCACAAGCATAAGAGAGATAGAGACAATATGACAAGAATAGACTGTATTCTACCAATAATGCAAATAGAATCAATGTATGTATCAATGTACAAATGTAGTAGAGACCCCTTGGTTATATAGCCAAGGTGAGAACATAGGAGGGCATAAGATTATAACAAGTGTCACAATATTATGACATGAGAAAACTGTGAAAAACTATCACTCCACCTAAAGTGGAAAAGTGATAATGTGATAACCACCACAAAAGGTGGATCTACCACAAAAGGTGGAGAGGAATCACAAGATGTGTCCACGAAAGGTGGAAATGATAAAGTGATATCATGATAAGTCCACCAAAGGTGGAAAATCTCCAACAACTCCTATGTGGTCCCTAAGTAAAATTAACTAAGGTGTAATGATGACCTAGGACATGTACAACACAATTAATTACACCAACACCCCCCCTTAAGTGCAACTTAGGGAGAATGTACACAAAGGTAAACAATGCAAGATGGGTCCCGAAAACTAGGCCATGTTAGGTAACCATGTGCAAATGCAATGCAATCTCTCATAAAGTTGAGAAAAGGAGAAAACCACGTGGAAAAAAAACTCCCCCCCAAAAAAGAGATGAAAAACAAGAGAAAAAGCTCTCAAATGTATAAGAAGGACAAAACCACTAGAAGAGGAAAAAGTCCCCCCCATAAGAGAGAATGAAGAAGTCAAGTGACCTCCTCAGATGAAACATCTCGCACCCCCAAGAGAGCTCACAAATGATGATAGGTACTCTCAGTGAAAGGTTTGGTGAAGATATCCGCAACCTACTCTGTTGTAGGACAATATTGCAAATCAATGACCTGCTCCTGTATCAGCTCCCAAATGCAGTGCATATGAATCTCAATCTATTTGGTCCTCTGATGGTGAACCAAATTCTTCAAGATTTGGATGGAACTCTGATTGTCACAATGAATGACTGAAGGACATGGAATAGTGAAGACAAACTCAGTGAGAATATTCTGAAGCCAAATAGCCTCAAAAGCAGCATTAACAGCCCCTCGATACTCAGCCTCAGTCGAAGAAAGAGCAATAGCATGTTGCTTCTTACTTTGCAACAAATGGGGCCAGAACCAAGATGAAAGTTGTAGCCAGAAGTGGACTTACGATCATCAATATCGCCAACCCAATCAAAATTTGTATATCCCACCAAGGTAAGTCCTATACCTGCTGCATAGTGAATCCCATGATGATGTGTACCCTTGATGTAATGCAAGATGCGTTTGGCTGCTTTCCAATGAAGCTCATGTGGCTCCTACATAAAGTGTGAAACCATGCCAACTGCAAAGGAGATATTAGGGCGTGTATGAGTCAAGTAGATGAGACTCCCAACAAGTTGACGATACAAAGTGGCATCAACAAGTGGAGTAGAACACTTAGCCTCAAGCTTGAATCCTAAAAGAAAGGGAGTCAGAGCAGGCTTACAATCAGCCATGTGAAACCGAGCTAGAAGATCAAGAGCATACTTGGGCTGAGAGAGAGAGAGATCCCAAAAGCTGACTTTGTGATCTCAATCCCAAGAAAATAGTGCAAAAGGCCCAAGTTAGTTATAGAAAATCTGTCCTGCAAAGCAGATTTGACACTACCAATGATGGATGAGGTACTCCCTGTAATGATCAAGTCATCAACATAGAGCACATGTAGAAAATGAGAGTCAACCTGTCACAAAATGTACACATTTGGATTTGAATGACACCTCGTGAATCCTGCAGAGAGAAGAAAGGAATCCATCTTGGCATACCAAGCCCTAGGGGCCTGTTTGAGGCCATAGAGAGACTTCCTCAATCTGCAAACCAAAGAAGAATCCGGTATGAATCCCTATGGTTGCTCCATGTAAATCTCCTCATGAAGATCCCCATGAAGAAATGCACTCTTCACATCCATCTAATGTACAACCCAACCATGAGTTGCAACAATATCAAGTGTCAAGTGAATGGAGTTCATCTTAGCAATAGGTGCAAAGGTCTCTGTATAATCAACACCTGGAATCTGTGAGAAACCTTTTGCCACAAGTCGAGCCTTGTATTTATCCACACTTCCATCCATTGCATACTTGGTTCGATAGATCCACTTGCATCAAACCATCTTTCTCCCCTTGGGGAGTGGAACTAAATCCCATGTGTTGTTCCTCATCAAGGAAATATACTCTTCCTCCATTGCTGAATCCCACTCTGAAACTCCTGATGCTTCCTTGAAGGATTGTGGATTGGAAGCAGTAGCAATAAAAGCATGTGGAAAATCTTGATGTTGTGACCGAGCCCTTCGAGTATCTGAAGGATCCCCAACAAGAGAACCTACTAACTGAAGAGGCTGTCAAGACCAATGAGGTTTAGTAGGAGATGAAGGACAAGGCTCCTCAACTGCAAGTGGACCCTACGAAGGTGTGATCTTGAGAGTCGGAGTTGAGGGAAAATCATAATCTGAGTCACTATCATCACTTTCCACTATGGAGGATGGAAGAGGAGGACTAGAGGCCAAGCTAAGAGAGCTTTCCTCAAAGTGAACACTCCTCTCAATGAATAGCTCATGTGCCTTTGGATCCAAAAGTCTGTATGACTTAACCCCTTCAAGATATCCAACAAAGATGCAAGGCCTACTCTGAGGTTCCAATGCCTTGCACTTCTCTGGAGGTATGCGTGCCCAAGCTGGACAACCAAAAACTCTAAAGTGTCTCACAATAGGTTTTCTACCACACCAAGCCTCAAAAGGAGTCATACCCTTCAAAGCCTTATGAGGAACCCGATTTTGGATGTGAGTGGCACAATTAATAGCTTCTACCCAAAATTGAGGAACAAGAGAACGAGCATGCATCATGCAACTAGCCATCTCCTTACGAGTTCTATTCTTCCTTTCTACAACACCATTTTGTTGTGGAGTGTATGCAACTAAATGTTGAAGATCAATCCGCTCAAGAGTACAAAATTCCTCAAGTCTATTGTTCACATATTCCCTTCCATTGTCTGTGTGAAGAATCTTGACTTGCTTCCCTGATTGCTTCTCAACATGAGCCTTGAAGGCTAGAAATCTGTCAAACACTTCACTCTTGTGAACAAGAAAATAGACCCAAGTGAAGCAGGAGTAGTCATCAATGAAGGTGAGGACATAACGGGCCTTGCTAAATGATGCCCAAGGAACAACCTGAACAAACACCTTCTGAGAATCTGATTTTCAAGGGAGCCCTACAACCATATCCTTGGTGCTAAGCTGCTGAAGATAGCGGTAATTGAGATTTTTAAACTGCTCATGCCATAGCTTGCTTTCTGAATTTGAATGAGTGAAAAATGCTGTAGAAGGAGACTTAGGAATGAAGTGGGAAAATGAGTAAAGTCATGTGTTGTGGTTGGCTTGTCCCATTGCAACCAAGGCATCATCCTTAAGTTCTTTGACCACAACTGAATCTGGTAGAAACTCAACTTTATTGCCATCTCCAAAGTGAGTGATTTGGTGGATTGAAAGAAGATTGGTGCTCAAGTTAGGAACATAAATAACATCTTCAAATGTTCCATCATCCATGACAACCAAACCTTTGCCTTCAACTTCCACTTGAGTATCATCACCTATGAAGATGTGAGGAACCTTAGATAGCTCCAAAGAAGAAAAATACTCCCTTGTAGAACCCATATGATGAGTAGCACCCGAGTCAAGTATCCATTGCTGTGAAGAACTTGTAGTAGCCATAAATGCTTGCCCTTTTCCTTTTGATTGTGAGGAAGTGGAAGGAGATGAATCCTTCTTCTTGTAGGCGGATGGAAAATTCATGTTATTTTTCTTGATGATGTTTGTCATCTGTTCAATTTGCTTAGTATGGCAATGATTCTCATCATGACCAAGTCTCTTGCAATACGAGCAAGTTGGTTTCTCCTTCGTGCTTGAATTTACCTTCTTAGCAGAAGGTGAAGAATTCCTTTGTTGTGGAGAAGATGATTATGCTTTATTTTGTTGTGTCTTAGGATTAAATTGCTTCTGCTTCTTGTTGGAACCCTTTCCTTGAGTCCCTTGATTCCCTTGGTTTGCCACCAAAGCTTTGGACTTTGAAGACTTGAGAATCCCCATGCTTATCAATTTTTCTTGCTCTAACATCAACATTTCTATGAATGCATCAAATGATGGAAGAGCGAAAGAACTATCCACTGTTAAGCGATGAGTTTGGAAGCTAGAAATAAATGCTGCATATTCTGATGGAAGCTTTCCCAACAAATTGTACACCAATTGTGCATCCTTTTTGTCAATTCCATAATCTGTAAGTTGTGCTCTTAACTCATTTGCCTTAGTGGCATAGTCTTGGATTGTATCAAAATTCTTAGGATCTAACATTGTGAGATCATTGTCAAGCTGATAACCTCTAATCTCATCAACTTGGCCATACAATTGACCAAACTTTTCCCAAGCTTCTTTAATTGTTTTACACTTTTCAATTTGAAAGATTAGATATTTTGATACATATTTCCTCAATGTTCCAAGAGCCATAGTAGTTTTAGTGAGCCAATCCAAATGAGCATTAGGATTAGTTTTAGGATCAAATGGTGCAACAATAGTTCCATCAATATAATGAGTTAATTCTTTTCCCATCAATTTACTCCAAGCATCAATTTTCCAAGAAGCATAGTTATGTGGAGTTAAAAAAGGAAACTTAGGAGAACCCATAGAAAAAAAGAGAAAAGAGAGAGAGAGGCACAATCACACAAGAAACCCCCCCAAATTCACTCAATCAAAGAACCCCCGCCCCCCCGCCCCCCCCAAAAAAAAATATGATGATTTGGCACTTTATACTTAGTGTGTTTACAATTGCCACTTGCAAGCCAAGCAAAGTGGGCTTCTGATTTTCAACGTTTTACAACAAACTTAAGTAGGCAACAAAAGACTCAAATGACTGATACTAAAGACCAAACTGAGATCTTATCTTTACAAATGCCAAAATAGGCCAAAAATGATCAAGTGCTGAAAGTACAATTTTTTATCACAATCACTACAAACTGATAGCACCACTATGAAATTCAAAAAAACTTATGCACTTTAAAAAAAAACGGCATTTGAAAAGGAGTTCGTATGAGCCTGAACAGAGCCCCAAAAGTTGCACAATATGATGATAAATCAGCTACACCTGTGAGAAACTGAATTTTTTGAAAACTCTGTGCATCAGAATGAGAAAACAATCACACCGACATGTATAACACGAAAAATTATCCCAAATAAAAAAAAAATTCTCAAAAAAAGGAGCCAAAATGAGCAAGATATCTGCATTTGAAGATGAACTGCAAATGGAGAGGGGTAAAAAAATTTCAAAGCACTTGTGATGCAGTGCTGACATCAGTAGTCCATGTCATTAAAATTGACATTCATTTGGTTGTCAAGGTTGTCGTCACCTTGTCGGAATAATCGCCAGAATATTCTTTTTTGTTGCAATATACTTACTGAAATCAGGAATATTTTGTACCTGCCGATTTTTGTGCCGGAATCTTTTGGTGTCGGGTTTTAAACTATTGCTAGATTTTTTTTATGCCAGCCGTCAGGTTTGCTGGGTTCACCGGCTTGTGGGGGGACCCACCACCTGCAAGTGATGCTGCCTGCTCCACATGGCATCGCTGTGGGTGCTTGTTGGTACGCAGAGGTATAGTACCCTCTACGATACTGTCTGTAGCCACTCTATAGTCGCTTTTGTTTGTTTTTTTTTTTAATTTAAAAAAAAATTCAAATAAAAAAATTTCCATACAAATTTTGAAATGAAATTTTATAAAAAAATTTCAAAAATTTTTCGATATTTTTTTTAAAAAAATTGTACCGATTTTCTGCAATGATGACGATCCGTACGACCGAGGAGGAGAATTTTTTTCTTCAGATGGCTCTGAGAAAAGTTGTGCAATTTTGATGACTTGACAATCAATCTTAGGGTTTTTGGCCCTTCTGGATGCAATGGCTATGTCCTTTTTGTTGAAAATGCTTCGAAAATATGGCTACCTAATGGATTTGACAACCACCTCTGATCTTCAAACCCTTGTAGATTTGGCCTCTAATGCCCAACTGAGATGAAACAAAAGGAAAATCTGACTTTTTCCGACACCCAGATGCAATGGTGAGCTCAGATCTGATGCAACAAGCTCACAAAATGCACCTGCAATACAAGGCCAAAAATGGAACCCCCCCATAATCTGATATTTCTATGAAGAAAATGCAAGATTGCACTCAAGATCTCCCCAAAATGGAAATCCAAAGGCACTCCAATAGCTCTGATACCATGTAAGAATTGGCTATGAAGGTAGCCATCCAAGATATAGAGGCCTAATGGAAGCGCAAGCATAAGAGAGATAGAGACAATACCACAAGAATAGACTGTATTCTGCCAATAATGCAAATAGAATCAATATATGTATCAATGTACAAATTTAGTAGAGACCCCTTGGTTATATAGCCAAGGTGAGAACATAGGAGGGCATAAGATTATGACAAGTGTCAGAATCTTATGACATAAGACAACTGTGAAAAGCTATCACTCCACCTAAAGTGGAAAAGTGATAATGTGATAACCGCCACAAAAGGTGGATCTACCACAAAAGGTGGGGAGGAATCACAAGATGTGGCCACGAAAGGTGGAAATGATAAAGTGATAGATAAGTCCACCAAAGGTGGAAAATCTCCAACAACTCCTATGTGGTCCCTAAGTAACTTAACTAAGGTGTAATGATGACCTAGGACAAGGTACAACACAAATAATTACACCAACAAAAACAAAGATGAAAATCCTAAGAAATTTAACCAAATGACATAATATAATTTCCATACACATTTACTGAATAAGAAGAGTCCAAGACATGATCCGAAATAGAAAATTTCTATTGAACTTATAAAATTTGTAGATAAACTACTTAGTACAATAAAATAGAATAGTCTAATGTCTTGTATTATCTAGGAAACAAAAAGGACAAATAGTTGGCATAGTCTATGAGTCTTAACATAATAAACAAAAACAATACAAAGGCCTAGAGCTTTTCAATATTTTCTTTCTGTAATTTTCAAACCATTTCATAGAGTATTGCAAGAGTATATATAGAATTTTCCCACCACCTTGAAGCCACTGGCTGAAAGATTCCTCAAGCATGTGTTGTCCTCCCCTTGGATGAATTGACAATAAGTCATAATAGAAAGATATTCAATTTCCTCAAAAATAGCATGCTCACAATAATGATGAATGTGGTCTTGAAGGTGAAGCAACAACAATCTCAAAAATACATGTGTCTAATCACTTGAAGATTTTGCTAGGACACATGTTGAAGTGACAAAGCCTTCTCTTCATTCTTCATTGTCTTGCAATAAAAGCCTCCTCTGAGGTGACATGTGGAGAACTGGTTGGGTTTATATCCATCCTTCATATCCTTGGGATACAATCCCCATGAGGATGACATGTGGCATGGTGTTGACCTGATCTTCCATCAGTGGGGCCCTCCAAAATGCATTTGAAGGTTTATGCAATGTTGCACATGGGTGGGGCTCAGAGAGGAAAAAATGGGCAGAAGCATCTCAAAAGCCCATGTTGCTGACATGTGGCAAAGCGGATGAAAGCATGACCAAAAAGGAGTTCGAGATGTCTTAAGAAATACAACGCGCACAACCAAGGCTTTGGAAAATCCAAATAAAAATTAACCCAAAGGGAGCTTCGTGAATTATTTAATCCATATCTTTTGGCGACTATTAGGGGCATTTCTCCCGCAGAATGAGAACCCAAAATTTTGGTTCATAGACCAAAGCCTTATCCATTGAGCAAAAATTTAGAGTTTAGAAAGGGAACTCTGCAAAGGCAGCTAGCCAGCCTCAGATGGTGTATACAAGGTGCATAGATTCTCTTGTACCTCATGTAGATTGATGATACGTTTGAAAGGAAGCTCCATGGAAATCCTAGTCTCGGACTCAAGCTGGAAAAGATGTCGCGCAACTGGATGAATAACACCCTCAACATTCGTTGCCATGGGAGGCTAGCTAAATGATTGGAAAGCAAATAGAACCTGTTACTTCTCCTCTATTCTTGATGTGATATTCTCCATCGTGGCCACCGACTTATCAAAGAGGAATGGAGAAGGCAAACCCAACTGAGTCAAGTGTGAAAATTGTACCTGCAAATTATATATTGTAAGACTCAAGGATGCCAAACAGCTCTTGGCTTGGAGGATCCCTAATAATAGATGAATTATTTTTCCTTCATGGAATCTGGCCTTCAGTCCTCTATCCCTACTCTTGTCAATTTTGTATCAATTACCCTGTACAATTTTCCCAGCAATTGCTCGGCCTCGAGACCCTTTCAGCAATGGACTGCAGAATTTTCTCAATCGTCTTGTGCGCTTCCCTGCTTAAATTTGCTGCATCTTCCATGAATTGGAGCACTGTATGTAGGGATAAATAGGAGGACTTTTTTTTCTTCTAGTAGGAGACATATAGCTGTTGAGCAACCAACATGGAATCTGATTGAGGAATAGGGGGCTGCGAGGGAATTTTTGAAAGGCTTATCTCAACTTATTTTGACCTGATTTCCTCCATTAGCTCATTTACCTTCTTGTCCGATGCATTGAGTTTTTATTGTAGAGTTTTTAGTTTTGTGCCCTTGCTCCTCATTAGCTCCTTTGTTTGACCTCAGGAACCTGATTCCATTGCCAACGACACCTTCAACCTTTTACTCTCTTTTGCAAATTCACCCTGCTAGTTATGGAATTCTTGATACTTTTCTTGCACTTCCCTTTCCATCTGAGATAGTCATTCTTGAAGCTCTTGGTTCTTCTATTGGAAATTGGAAACCAGGTTGGGATCCTGGGATTGGAACTTCGCAAGTTCCTCATTGAGTTTCTGTTCTTGTTGAGACAGGCATGAAAACTTGGATTCTCTACTCTTCTCCTTCTTCTAAAGGATATCCACCAGTTCCTTGACATTTCAGAGCTCCTCCTCTCTTTTCTTCAGCTACTGGCTATGCTTCTAAAAGTCAGTTGTCACAACTCACTGGGTTTCCTCCATCAGCTCAATCTTGTCCTATGGCTGGGTTGTTTTTAGATCGAGCCTTATAGCATGGGTCGTATAGTCTTCAGGTTGCATCTCCCCTTGAGCTTTGATGAAATTGGGTGTCATAGTTGCGAATGTTATTGATCCCTGGTGCTCATTAGAAAGGGTTTGCACACATGGCTTGGTAGGCTTTGCAACATCTTTTTCTTTCCTTTTTTGAATCCTTAGGGCCCGTGTTGTCTTAGTCATGGTATTTTGTGCAATATTTTTTGTTGGTGATCTAATCTATCCACCGAAAAAGGGCACACTGGGAGGAAGAGTGAAAGGGAATGATACCATTGAAGAATCAGATGATGTTTTCTTTGGAAGAGTCACCATTAATGGGGAGAAAGGGGGAACATTATAACAAGTTCCAGTCACAAGAGTGGTGGAAGGGCTCAGAGGAGATATTGATGGTATTGGGGATTCAAAAGTTATTGTTTGTTGAGCAGATTGAGCAGGTTGAGTAGGGCCGATGTGACAAAAACAAAAGGACTTGCAATAGCGAATGTATATTGGGCCTGGAAAAATGGTGGAAAAGTCTGTGGAGGAATAAAAGCCACCCGTTCCCTTGTAGAGAAGGGATCTTGGTGGGAACTCCCCATAGATGCGAAAGGAGAAAACTGAAGGCCGACACTCAAGGTGATTGGAGGGTTGGATGCAATAGGAATGAGAGAATTGTACCTGAGATATTGAAGACTCTAGCCCGTGGCTCATGGTAACAGTCACTTGCGAGTTCTCTCCTTGAGTGATGTCAATATGTTGCCTCTTCAGAGGTGGAGAATGATCTAAGTCTATGGTTTCTTCAAAATATTGAGGCATTTTGGGTCTCTTAACAACCCACGATTGTGGCAGTTTGAACTTCACACAAGATGTAGTTGCTTGTATATTTAGGGAACCTTCGACGTGCTATTCCCCAGCTTCCTCAATACTATCATCACTATCATCACGACCCCTGTTCTAGAGATCATAAAATTTATCATCCATGTTTGGCTCCTAAAATGAGGCATTGAGACATCCGATTTCCTGATGATAGATCTAGAAGGCGACAATTTTTTCTTGACTGCAAAAGTAATTTTTGGAAAATTCCTTAAAGTGGGTGGCCGATATTTTGCACTTGTCACTAGCCCTAGCCAAAGGAAAATAGAAGGAATGCCATGGCGGCCTCCGATCTTCAGTGGGAATATAGGCCAGGTCTATGAGTACCTCTAGGTTATCTGACTACAAATTTTGACGTTCCTCCTAGTAGGTTCAGGGGCTTTGTTTCACTTTAACCTTTATGTCCATTAAATAATTGTCGAGATTGTAATCCCATTTGTCTTCAATTAACACTAGCCCTAGATGAGCAAGCTTTCCTAATAGAAAACCATGTGTCTTCTTTCTTTGCATTATAACTGTGCCAAAGCTTAAGAGACATTTAAAGAAGCCTTTCTTATTCTTTCCTCCACAATTTTTTTCATCAATAAGAAACAGTTGCCTAAACACCTCAATAGCTAACATCTTGTTCGTTACATGAAAGGGTAGCTGATAGGGCTCCTTAGTGAAACCATGCAACTTGATAAATGAAAAATCCTCACTCAGGAAACAATCATAGGGAGGATGGAAACTTCACATCCATACCACCTACTCAGTAGAAAAATGATAACACTCAACCTCTCCATCCACATCAAAATCTTGTAATATTGAAAACAAGGACTCAAAAAATGCATAATAGTCATTGGTTGCAAAAAGGAGAGCGGTCCACACAAAAACTAGTCTACTGCCCCCATTTTAATCGAAGATAGATAAATTCATATATCTTTGAAATAGATTAGGGTTTTGGTGTAAGAATATACGAGCAAGAAAAGAAGAGAATCCAAACTTACCCTGCATTTGATATTCCCTGAATTGATCGAACATCTCTAGAGAAATTATCTCTGCGAAGTCATACTAGAATAGGGAATGTTGTTTCCTTAACTAGAAACCCAAACCCATTTGAAATTTGTGTACCTCCTAGGAATTATTCATGCCAAAAATTAAAGCCACCATAGAAAAGAAGTCTGGCAATTCTTGGTTGAAGTCATTGAGCATGACCAAAAATAGTGGTGGGTGCTTATCATCTTTATGCCTTTTCGTTTCTATGTTAAAAAATTGTAGGGCTTGGTTCCTACCTCTCCAAAATTTCTCCATGTAATCCACAGTGAACCTCTTATATGCCTCAGCTCCTTACAAAGTAGGGATACAGAGCATATCCCTAATAGCATCAGTGCTAATTACTACCCTTAGGTCTCGACCGACTATGATGCCGGTATCTAGGTCAAAATTTTGCATGCATTGATGAATCAACTCCGGGAAATGGTGCACCAAGGGGACCATATGTTGTGAGAGACCACAAAACCATAGCCTGTATGCTAGAGAGTGCCTATTCCCATGCTCTTTGGCCTTTTTCATTATTTCACAGGCTGCTTCCCTAAGATTCTTAGGGTTTATTTTGAGGTCAGGTTTGTAAATTTTATCCCACTCCTCTATTATCTGGATTTTATTTTTGTGGGCTATCTTCTCTGTGGTCCATGTATGGGGCCATCTCGGCTTCTCTTGCATCCCTGGCATGGCGTAAGAGACGTCATTGAAAACATTTACCCACAATGTCATCTTCATGGTGTCATACAAGATTACAACCATACCTTCTTGAGTTGTTTTTTTGGGATTTTGTGTAATTCTCTTTGATGCTTTATTTCTCTTGACCCAACACCAGTATTGGATGAATGGGACCCAAACAAAAAAACCAATACAAAGCTTTGCACTAAACTCAAATTCAGATAGATTCTTGCTCTTTGTTTAGGTTCAACTCATTCAAGCATAGTGCATGTTTATCAATTATTTATTTGAACCTGGGTGGTTTGATTCTTCTCGCATCACACTTGGGTTTTTCTCAACAAGTTTATTATTTTCTACTCAATGATTTTCCTTTGTATGCATGTTTCTTTTTCTAAAACCAAAGTTAGAAACAATGGTTTCCTTTAGCAATAATTTCGACATGCAATTGCCAACTCATCCGTTCATACGAAATGAACTTGTATCTCTTGAAAAGACAAATTCATAATGATGATTTAGCCACTATGTTCTACGGTGCCATCTCTTAGGAAATTGAGTCGGGAATAAAAAGAGACATGAAATTTTTTGCATGCCTTTGCACTTAATAACCTTAGCCAAATGATTCGGCTAAAAGGTGTAATAATTACACAAAGAGATTGGAAATGATCCTTGGAGGTTGAGAAATGCTTATAGTTGGAGACATAGTTCTTGACTGCGTGGATTTCCACTTGCACTTGTTGCAATTTTTAGTCGATTGATTATCTTACTTTAATTCACATGCAACAATCCTTTGGTTGGGAATTTTGAGTAACCTCAATCAACCTCATGCTTATTGTACACAACAAATACAACCTGGTGAGAAAATTGACCTTGTAACTTTGGTGGGTTTTTCGAGTTTACAACTCGATTAATCATTATTCTTATCACACACATTCTACCCTAGCTACCTCCATAAATAGACCTAGTGATAACTACATAATTCATACTTGGTTGGGTTTTTTTCATAACAACAATGGATACTCCCATTAGGCTCACTAGCAATAAGTCTCAGGTAGCTTTTCTAGGAGAGATCTCTAGTAGGCATTTAAAATGCATGACAAGTAATAAACATTTTGTGGCCATTATTGCAATAAAGTGGGTGTTGGGTAGGGATTGCCTAGAATATGAAGATAAGTACAAATTTAACACCGATCATTTTGTCGACTCCTTGCTTGATATTCAGGTGCCAAAGGAGATGATACTGTAACTCACCAAGGTAGTTTTTGCCAAGAGTTATCTCAGTGGGCTTGGGGAAGTTGTGACAAATGTCGTGTATGGCCTTGGGCTTCCAATAGCTAGTGACCTTTGTCTACATGTTGAGGAGGATACAGTGGTGCCATGGTTACCATTCATGAGTGGATTCCACAAGATGAGTATTGATGAACACTGCTAGAGGGTGTCTTGTGCAAGCCACTTCCTAATGAGGGTCTACAATGTAGAGCTCTTCTACAATGTGGGGTGGTATACAGACTTTAGGAACTTGGTGTACCCACCACCTCTTACTATTGCTATCGATGCTCCTGTCAATGCTGCTAATTTCACTACCCCTGCTGATGATGAAATTCCTCTTCAATGAATGAAACTTTTCCTCCTTCATTTTTGTATAAATATCTCAAAATTCAATAATATATACTTCAAAATCTTGGCTCAAAAGCCATTTTGGATTGTAAATTCTAGACTACATAATATCATAAATAATGAATATATAATTTTTTGTTAAGATTTTGTCTCCATTACTTTCTCTTTCCTACTGTTATTTCATGGGTTCCACTTAAAAGCTCAGTTGAACAAGACACAAAAATGGAATAATTACATATTCACATATTTACACATGTTAGAGGGTTAATAAACCTAATTGAACATTTTTAAGTGAATTTCATTGAGAATAATTCCCAATGATTCTTTTTCCATATTTTCTAGTTCAAATGTGTTGTGTTGCTTACATTTGATGATGTGGAAGGGTCCCTCCCATCGACTATCAAACTTACCATGTTGGAAAGGTTTTACAACTCTCTCGTTGAATTTGAGTACCAAATCTCTGCACTTAAGACCCTAGTTGGAGGTCTTCTTGTCGAACCATTTCTTAACCACATGTTGACGGTTGTTCATGTCCATCAGAGATTTTCCTCGTTTTTCTTGGACTTCTAATAGTTCAGCAAATTGAACCTCCATAGCTTCGTTTTGTTCTACTTTTAGAGTCTTTAGCAACTGTATCACGAGAATCTCCATAGAGACATGCAACTGTGCTTCCTTCCCATAGACTAGCTCATATGACAAAGTCTTTAAGACATACTTGGGGGTTATGCGGTCTTTCCATAGTGCTACTTTGAGATTCAAATGCCATTCTCTCTAATACTCCGACCCAATCCTTTTGATCAGTCAGACTAAATTTTTATTAGTCGACTTAGCTAGGCCATTCCCTTGTGGGTAATAATTTGAAGAGGTTTTTAAGAATATTCCACACTTGAGTGTGAATTGACATGCCTTTGAACCTAGGAAGGCTTTTGCATTGTCGAAGATGATGGTCTTGGGCAGGTGTATCTTGTTACTAGCTCTTCTAGGAAATTTACAGTTTTCACTTCAATTGAATTCTTCAAAGGCATTTCCTCGGTTCACCTACTAATATAATCTGTGGCCATGAGAATCCATTCATGTCTAGGATTGGAAGTGGGATTAATTATTCCGATAAAATCCAAGCTCCATTGTGTAAAGGGATCTTCAACCACTATCGGGTTTAGCGAGATAGAAATTTTTTTCCATCTTCCTACAAAGTATTGGCATTCTTTATAGGATTTTACTAAGGCATATGAGTCATTAAATAGTGTGGGCCAAAAATATCCCACGCACATGATTTTAATGGCGGTGGTTTTTACAAAAAAATGTTTTCCTACTGGACTACTATGAAATTGACTTAGAATTTTTTGTGACTATTCTCGGTTCACACACCACAAAAAAATACATTTGAGGTTCCTTTTAAAGATAACTCATTCAATTAGCACATAACTGCTATTCTATAATCTATAAATGCCCTCTTCTTAGAAGGGACTTTCATCGGATATTTCCCAGTCTGCATGAACCTCATTCTGTCTGCTACCCAAAAGCCTTCAGTCTCAAGTTCATTTAGAAAAATTAGTTTGGGTTCTTCCTCTTCCATTGGTACTTTGTTGTCTTGTGCTAGATATTCACATAACCCTCTTCCTCACACAATTTTTGTGGTCATGACATCAATGTCATATTCTAGGATCTTTGTTATCTAGTTGGCCCTTTTTCCGATGATTTCTCCTTCCATTATATACTCGTGCACACTAGAATGTGGTACAAATATGACCACCTTACTGCAAGATATAAGGTGTCAATTTTTTTTAAGGCCTTTGACAATGATAAACTTCTGTCTCTTGATGAAATTGTATTTTGTCTCATAATATCTTAAGGTCTGGGAGTGGAAAGCTATCGGGTGTTCCCCTTTTCCTTCATCATCCTTTTGAGTTAGAACAATAGCGATTCTAGATCAACTACTGAACACATACATTATGAAATCCTTTGATAAGTTTGGGTTTACTAGTATAGGGGCTAAAACAATAGCCTCTTTGAATTTCTCAAAGGCTTCCCTGGATTCTTTTGTCCATTTGAATAACTGATCCTTCTTGAGCATTAGGGTGATTGGCCTAATTAATCCTACAAAATCCAAAATGAATTTGCTTATAAAATTTACCTCCCCCTTAGGAAGGACTGAACTCCCTTTTTGTTCACTAGAAGGGACAATTCCTTGATCACCTTTACCCAATACAGATAAATAGCAACACCATCTTTCGACACTACATGTCCCAATAATTTTCCTTGAGGCACTTCGAAGACGCATTTAAAATGGTTTAGGGATACCCCGAACTCCTGAAATTTCTGAAAAACCATTTCAAGATGATCAAAATGGTCGTCTTTTGATTTAGAGAATATTGTAAGATCATCCAAGTAGATCAAGATGATTTTTTTGATCAACTCTCTAAAGGAAATGCCCATTGCTCACTGGAAGGTAGTCCCTGCATTTGAGAGGTCGAAAGGAATATTTGAATAGGTGAACGTTCCCCATTTAGTAGTGAACATCATTTTGTGTTGGTCCTCTTCCTCGAATCGTATTTGATTATAACCTAAGAAAGCATATGGTAGAGAAAAAATCTCTGAGCCAACCACTGTTTGTAAGATAGACTCCCTAGAAGGCAAGGGGTAGAGGTCCTTCAATGATGCTTAGTTCAAATCCTGAAAAACAACATAGAGGCAAATGTCTCCATTCTTCTTTTAGACTAGAACTAGGTTAGACACCCATGTACAATGCTTGATCGAAAAAATGATTTGGGATTGGATCAAATTCCTCAATTTTTGCTGGATAAGCGACTCAATATTTGGGTTCATTGGCCTTTGCTTCTAGTGAATAGGCTTTGTGCCTTCCATTAGCTCTATAGTATGCTGAATGATTCTAGGATTATATACCTTGAGGTCATCGTATGAACAAGTCACGACTCCTTTATACTTTTCAAAAAAATGCATAAGCCTGTCATTGTCATGTTGCAAAACTTCCTTCCCAACCTTTAGTTTTCTTCCATCATTGACTTGAAGGTTAGTGCAATCGCTATTGTTTGCTACAAACTTTCTCTTTTCATTTCTTGCATCATCACAATCGAATAAATTTTTGAGAGTGACTAGGACTTTTGGAAGCTTGTTTGACCTTAGCTAAATAATTTTCCCTTCATACACTTCTTCAATTTTTGGTTGGAGTTGATCAAAAAACTCTCCCGAATGTTGGATGAATGAGGCGATGTGTTCATCACTTTTAAACACTTGCTAACTTAGGTTATTGTCAAGGATTGAGGGTCGAACAATCACTCGCATAGAGTGTATGTTCTCAATCAAATCGGAAGCAGGATCAAATTAGGATCCTATTGTCGCCATACAATATGCAACTGCTTTCTTCTCTCTAGGCACCACCTGAATATTGAAAGCTTCAAAACCTTCAATGAGGTCCCAAATCCTATGTCTATAAGACCGCATGTAGACATTCTTCATTTCGGGGATACCTCAGACTTGATTTACTATCTGTTTAGAATCTCTGAACACCATTATCTGGTTTACGCCCATCCACTCCACAAGGCTTAAACCTTGTACAACGCCTTCATATTCAACTTCATTATTTGAACAGGCGAATTGAAATCGAAAAGACATGAGCGTCTCTTCATTGGATGGAGATATCAAACATATCTTAGAACCTGCTACAACTTTACACCTTGCTTCGTCAAAGTGCAACATCCATTGCTCTGAGGCACGATTACATTGGAGATCCTTCACGACCCTCATAATCACTTGATCTTCATCATAGATCACATAAGTACCAAGTCTGTTTGCATGATAATTTCATAAAGGAACAGTGTCAACTGATTTACTCAAGAGGACTTCTTCATCATTAGTTTGGTCTCCATTTACTTTCTCATCCTCAAATAACTTAATGCAATACATTTCCTCTTTGGTGATAGAGGTATGGGTAGCCTGAAAATTGATCATGGCTTCATTTGCTACATGTTTCGAATATAATGGCTTGGAAAAAAACTTCATCTTGGCCCCATTCTTAGTTGTAATAATTAGGTGTGACCAATGTAAGGAAAGGTACCCACCTAGCTTAGCAGTAAATTCCTGGGATAAGTAAAGACTGAACATAGGAGGGACATCAATGACCACAAAATCTTGTTTAATCGTGATGCTAGGGAAGGGAAACAAAGTTAGTGAAAGGTTCTTAATGAAACCTACAGTATCAACCTTATTTCTATCCAATTGCATAACCCCCTTGTTTAAAGGTTTATAGCTAAGTCCTAAGGCTTCAACTATTTTCTTGGGCATGACCGAAGTGCTTGAACCAGCGTCAATCATAGAATTATGAAGCAATTTTTTGCCCACAATAAGGGTTAAGAAAAAGGGCTTTGGTTTTGGCTTATCCTTACCTTTTTCTAAGGAATCCTTTGCATTATTTGTAAGGACTTTGTCCTGAGGCAATAGATCAACGGTATTTTACTTGGATGGTTGCTTTGCTGGTTCTATACTTGTACCCTCCCGTAGGGCCTTCTGCAACAATGATTTCTGTTCCAGAATAGATAAGATATCCCAAAGGGATACATTAGTAGAGGATTTCTTCAACTATTCCACCACATTGAATGGTGGTAGATTTAGAGACTTCTTCTCTTTAGGCCTTGTTATAACAATTTCTTTGCGCGACTACAGTTGTAGAACAACTGTGGAATAACTAGGAGCTTGCTCAGGGACACTTTTGGGTGGTGGAGTGATCAGTTTTCCTGTGAACCTCCTCTTTGAGAGAATATTGTAGTCTGATTGGACTTGGGGTGCCTTTGATGGGGAAACATATTTTGCTAGCGCCACCTCTTCTCGTTCCATCCATGAGAAGAGCGCATGGTCGGAAGCTATGGTGGTTTCTTTCTCCAAGGACATCCCTTGCATTTGAGCAGTAAGGATCACATTTTCCATTTGTAGAGAGACATATGCATAACCTCTAGAATCTAATGCGACACCTTGGCTTCTTTGTTCCACCACCTTCTACTATAAATTTCCATGCAAAATTTTTTGGGGCATATGTGCTTCATTGTAGGGGAAGCACCAAGGGTTGATATCATCCATAAGATTATTTTTCCCTGCTACCAATTATCTATTTGAAATCAGTGGTACATTAGGTAGCGGAGTGGTTACTGGCACAATTTGATCAATTTGGTTGAGTTTGTAAATTTGTGCGTGTACCTCCTTGGTACTGATTTTTCTGGTAGGAAGGTCTTTTGCCTTGGTAATTTTGGTAGGCTGGCTTTGGAGGAATAGATTGTTGCCTCTTGATGGTATTTATTTCATTCGAGATACTTCATAGCAACTCCTTGACATCACTCATCTCATCCCTTGAAGAATTAGATGCAGAAGCAACGTTCTGCTGTGTGCTCAGATATGCATACATAGATTGAGGAGGAGCAAGCACACTAGTTGAAGCTATCTCTAGGGTGAGAGCTAACAATTCTAGAAATACAAGAATTACGGGCTGAAGTGGTAGCTTTCCAACATCAATCAGATTGTTCTCTGCTGTAACAACAATGTTATACATGTCTACCAAGGTGTTCTCACCAAGAGACTGAATCATCATTGAGATGTCGGTGTTGATATATTTTAGGTAGAACATGAATTCTAAATTAGGAAGTGGGCGGATCATGGTCTGGATCCTCTACCAGGTCATGTAGAACCTAGAATTAAAGTTGGTTATGGCCTCTTGAGGGACCCGCTTGATAGTCACTAGCTATTGGAATAGTGAGGATCGATCTCCATTGTTCAAAAACTGCTCATAGAAAGTATCACCGAGCTAGTCCTAGGTGCATATGGTATTAGCTCCTAGAGTACGGTATCAATTGAGGGCCTCACCTTTGAAAGACGCTACAAGTAACCTTGGTGTTAAATTTTGATCAGTTACACCATGCACTAGACATACATCTGCCACATCTTGCAGATGTTCGGATGGTGTCTTTAAGCCTTCCCCGGTGAATTTTTGTACAAATTTCAAAGTAGAGGTTGGGATAGGGGCCCAAACGACTGGTGCTATTGGTGCTATGAGAGGGATTTCGGTGTCCCATGCCACATAATTTCTGCAAGCTATTGAAAACATGGCTAGTGGAGGGGTCAAGACGTTTACCAGACGGGTTCTTGTTCGGATTGTTACTAGCGGTGACACTAGCAGGCCAAGGTTATTCACAGTTTGGGATCTATTAATAGGTCTATGGCTCATACATGCTTTTTAAATTTGGATACATTCAATACAATCCCATCAGGTGTACCAAAAAAAGAAACTATTGATGCCTAAAATTCCTTGGCAAAAAACCTTATGGGAAACTTAGTAAATGGGGGGACAAATTACGCTAAACTGAGTAACCTTCGAGGTTTTTAAAGAAACCAAATCTTCCTATAATTTGGGGTTTTGAAAGGGAAAAGGAAGCAAATATACAATAAAGTCTAACCTAAGGTTATGCACCCAGATTTAGTGTTTTAGGCATGGGAAACCTTTCTTTCAAATATGATTTGAGGGCCTGTTCAACAATCTGCTATGTCCGAGAATAATAGAAAACATAGATGAAAATACCAAGCAATTTAACTAAATGACATAATATAATTTTCATACACATTTACTGAACAAGAAGAGTCTAAGACATGATCCCAAACAACAAAATTCTATTGAAATTATAAAAGTTGCAGATAAACTACATAGTACAACAAAATATAAGTATAATGTCTTGTATTATCTAGGAAACAAAAAGGTTGAACAGTTGGCATAGTCTGTGAGTCTTAACATAATAAGCATAAATAATACAGAGGCCTGAAGCTTTTGAATCTTTTCTTTCTGAAATTTTTGAACCATTTCATAGAGCATTGTAGTAGTATATATAGAATTTTCCCACAACCTCGAAGCCACCACTTGAAAGATTCCTCAGGCATGCATCCTCCTCCCCTTGGATGAATCGATGACAAAACATAACAGAAATATATTTAGTTTCCACAAAAAGAGCATGCTCACAACAATGATGAATGTGGTCCTGAAGGTGAAGCAACAACAATCTCAAAAAGAAACCTATCTAAATTCTTGAAGAGTTGGCTAGGACACATGTCAAAGTGACATAGCCTTCTCTTCATTCTTTGTTCTCTTGCAATAAAAGCTTCCGCCGAGGTGACATGTGGAGAAGCGGCGGGGTTTATATCCATCCTTTGTTTCCTTGGGATACAATCCCCACAAGGATGACATGTGGCATGGTGTCAACCTGAGCTTCCATCAGTGGGGCTCACCCAAAAGTGTTTAAAGGTTTATGCAACGTGGCGCATGGTCGGGGCTCGAAGAGGAAACAATGGGGAGAAGCATCTCAAAATCCTGTGCTGCTAACACATGGCAAAGTGGATGAAAGTGTGACCAAAAAGGAGCTCGACGTGTCTTAAGAAATACAACACGTGTGGCCAAGAATTTTGCAAAGCTGAATATAAATTAACCTGAAGGGAGCTTCATGAATTATTTAATCCATAGATAAAAAGTCTATAATCACATTTTCTTGACGAGTTTTATCAAGTATGGTTATATAAAATTCTTGCAATAAAGGTAACCATCTAATTCCTCTTCCTGTAACTACTGGTTTATTCACTAAAAACCTTATTGTAGAGTGATTTGTATGGAAAAAGACTTTACAACCAGTTATATAATGCTAAAATTTATTAATGGCATAAATAACAGCAAGAAATTCCTTCTCAGTAACCATGTAGTTCATTTCAACACCAGTAAAGTTTTTACTAATATAATAAATAAAATAAAATAATGTGTCCTCTTTTTGACCAAGGATAGATCCCATTGAAAAATTGAAAGCATCGGTATAGATATGGAAAGGAAGTTCCCAATTAGTTCCTCACAATACTAGTACAGTCTCAAGCTTTTCCTTAATAGTCTTGAAAGCTTGTTGACATTCTTGTGTCCAATAAAAAGTGTTATCTTTACTCAAAAAACAAAAAGAGGAGCACAAATCCTACTAAAGTTATGAATAAAACACCTATAATATCTTGCATGCCCTAGATAGCTACAAACATCCTTTTGACAAACAGGCATAGTCAAATCCTGAATTATTTGCACCTTTTTTTGGTCAACTTGAATACCTTTAGCAAAAATATAGTGTATGAGTACTATACCTTATGTCATCAAAATTTGACACTTTTTATGAATCAAAGAAAAATTAGTATCTTCACACTGCTGTAAGAATTTTTCAAGATTATTTTTGGCTTCCTCATAAGTATCACCATACATAGTAAACTCTTCCATGTAAACTTCAACACAATCAAGAATCAAATCAACAAAAATAATTAATACTGCCCTTTAGAAAGTAGCATGGGCACTACATAGACCAAAAGGTAAAACATTATAAGAAAATTATCCCCATGGAATAGGTGAAAGTGATCTTGTCTTGATCCTTTGGTGCAATGTGGATCTGACTGTACTCGCTAAATCCATTAAGGAAGGATAAGAAATTCTTACCTACAAGTGTATCCAAAACTTGGTCAATAAAAGGTAATGGAAAATGATCCTTCTTAGTATCCTTGTTAAGGGCTCTATAATCAACACATATCCTCCATTTACCATTTTTCTTAGGAACTACCATCAAAGGGTACCCTTTGACTATCAAAAATTGGATATATAAATGCCACATTTTATTTTTGTAATTCATCCTTCACAATTTCACATAAAATTGATTTAACCTTCTTTGGAGTTCCCTAACAAGACGACTACCTTCTTCTATATAAATGTGGTGTGTGCACGTATTTGGATGTATTCCACACATATCTTGATATTCCTATGCAAATGCATTTTTTTGATTTCTTAACATGGAAATTAGATCTTTAATATGTGCATCACTCAAATTTGGATTAATGTTTAAAGTACGTCCTAGTAAAAATTTCCATAGCTTGAGATTTTGCAAGAAGATATAGCATGTGCTTGTGAGGTGGATGGTGAAGAAGTGTCAGAAAGCATGAATGAACTATATACATAGTTGTGTAGAATTAATCGATGTAATGAAATAAAATGTTACAGTGATTGTGAATCACTTAACAAAAAAAAGTTCCCAAATGGATAGTTATCTATACAAGAAAAAAAAATCTTTCTAAGACATCATTAGACACATTAGTTTTGAATTTTTTTGGAAAAATAGTATTCTTTGATAATTCCTCCATATCAAGTTCTTTATCAATCACTATCAACCCATAGGGGCTCTTTAGTATCCAATAGTGGCTACACAGGTGGGTACAAGGTCAATTGCTTCTTCCACTCCCCATTATAAATAACCATATTACCTGACTTGAAGTTGATATAATAATCCACAAAAACTAACCATGGCCTAGAATCATGGGGTATCACCCCAGCTTTATTTTGTGCTACAAGATCATGAAGTCAATAGGGTACTCCCAACAGTCAACAAAAATAACATCTTCTATCATACCTTTAGGTTTGAATATGGAGCGATCCTCCATTTGTAGGACTATAGGTGTGGGCCTAAGTCCCTGAAGGTACAAATTTTCATTAGTCTCATTGGTCATGATGTTAATGGCATCTCTTAAGTCAATTAAAGTATTCAGAATGACAATGTGACCAATTCATACCTAGATTATAGGGTTCCCTGGGTCTAAATACTTAGGAATTGAAATATTTCCCAACATGAGGTCAACAAGTTTCCCAATAACTTGTACCATCTTTGGATCCTATTTATTTTTCTGCTTTCAAGTGTACAAGTCCCAAAATTTCTTTGTGTACACAAGGACATCCTTGATGACCTACAAAAGAGGAATTTTAATGTTAAAATTTCTCAATTCTTTTACAAAATCAAACTTTGGCTCAACCACTTCCTTTTATTTTGGTTGAGATTGGAACCTATCAGGGTATGGAGGAAACCTATATGGTTCATTTGGTTTGTTTGAATGTTCCTCATGTTCATTATTTATTTCAGTAATAGTGGGCCCCTAGAGGGTTGTACCTAATCGTAACTGAATTCTATTAATGTCCAATGTGTTGACAAGACGGGTTGGGTAACCTGCCACCTCATTATTGTAAACTGATTGTGCCACATTGATATTCGAGTTTGGAGTTGGTTGTGCAGGAATAGGTGTTGCCTTAGGTGGTTGTGATGGGTTGGATGGTGGACTAGTGGATGAGGGTGGTATTGATGGTAACAATTGTGGTGGTTGTTGGTATGGAGTAATCATAGGTGGTTCAGGATAGGGAAAAAATTGTGAAAATTGTGATGGTGGCATCCTCCATGCTTATTTCCAAGGTTGAGGGGCATACAGGTATTGGTTTTTCCATTGTGAATAAGGTGGAGGTTGTTGCCACCCTCCATACCATCCTATTTTAGTTGGAAAGGAACTAGGTTATCCACTAGGCCCCTACATTAAAAGGTTCATTCATCATTGGGGGCATAGTTCGTGGAGGCCAAGGCCTCTATGGGGCCATATAGTAAGCAAGTTATTCACTGAATTCCACTTTTTATATGTCTATTAGAAGAGGTCATAATTTAGTAGCCTTACTAGCATCTTCTAAAGAATACATTTTTGTTTTCCTATAAGGACATTCCTCATTACTATGTTTTTTATGACAATTAGGACATAATAGAACAAATGATTTTTTGGCCTCTGTTTGTTTCCTGTGTGTACAAGGTGTTGATTTCCTTACCCATGTGACTTAGTAGATCAGTTTTGAGATCTTCTAGCAAGGTACCTAGTTCTCTTTTCGTGACACCTAAGGGATATGCTTCCTAATTTACCCTCTTACTGATCGATTGGACCTTGAGTAGTTCCTACAAACATTACAAATATCATCAAATTTGAATTTGGAAATATCCCCATCCCCCATAAGATTTAAAATATCCAAACATTCATCCCTAATCCCCCTAAGAAAGAGCATTTTTACAGTATCATTGTTCAACCCTATTTGTGGGTCCTTTGAAGACTAAATAAGAATCGCTCAAGGTAGTATTCTAAGGTCTTCTCTTTTCATTTCATTATGCGAAAGATCTCATGTCTGATTTCCTTGCTCTTGCAATATTCTTGGTATTTATCTAGGAACTTTTTCTTCATGTTATCCCAATTGTGAATAGTTTCACATCCTAAGCCCATGAACCATCACAATGCTGCATCTTTCAAAGTAGCTGGCAATAATTTAATTTTTTGTGCATCATGTGATAATCATAACTATGACATAAAACATAAAATTCAAAGAGAAACATGTCGGGATCTTCCATAGAAAGACTTTGAAAAGTGGGTAAAGTAGAATGATGTATGTTATTCATGGAGGCATCCTCCTCTGGATAGGAAATGGGAAATTCAAAGGTAAATGGTTGCTATTGGCCAATGCTCTCTCACCATTTTTGTTGTTGTTATTGACCATGGTTTCGAATGCCTAATGGGTGTAAAAGGATGAAAACAACTTGGGGTATTTGTGTATAAGAGTTTTACCACTTTGAATTTTTTAATCTCAAAATAATTTAGCAACCCTCTTAAATAAATCTTCAAATGACTCTTATTGGGTACTAGAAAGAGAATCGATAGTAGTGGACTCAATGGCACATTTTTCAATATCAAGTTCAACTAATTCCTTCTTAGATGGTGTATTCACATTTAATGGCTTTAATTCTTTTTGTGGGTTTTCTTGTTGTGAACTTTTTCCTATTTTTTTCTTAACATACCCTTTTACTATCTCTAATGTGATTCATACATCTATACGATCTAAAACAAATAAAACCAAGGTTAATTACCTGAGTGAGGTTAAAATTCACACATATTTTCACCTTGGTGCACTAGTCAACTCACTAGACTGGCAAGCCTTTAACACCTTTCCCCAAAAAATGGCACCAAAATGTTTGGAAAACTATAGATCAATATTGGAGATAAACTATCCTTGTTTCTATTGAGAATTGGCTTAATACAATTGAATTTATCTTTGGGAATTTTGCATTGGTTTCCTCAGTTTGTTTCTAAGTATCAAGCCAAAGAACGTAATCTTTTGAAAGGTGTAATGGATATTTACATAAGGGTTGTTGCTAGCAAGATGAGTAAAATGAAATGTAGAGAAAAATATCCTATAGTATTCAACACACATAAAGTGTAATCTACTATCAAATTTAAGTATTTTGCTATAAAGACTCAGTGTAATAGGAAGATAATAGAAACATAGCAACAAGAATGTGATAGGAATAGATCGGAGTTGTTCTACTACTATCAACAATCTAAGATAAATTTGCAAACTAAAACTGAAACTTTACACATTTCATAGATCATCAAATTCTAAGAATAATGTATTCATAAGTAACTATCAACAATGCCTTAAATATATAAGTTGAACAATACTAAACCTTCAATCTCACAAATAATCAATATGTAATTCAAACCTTAAATGATAACATTACTAAGCCAACATTTAACTCATAATAGTAACAATATTCAAATTATAACAAACATAATAAAAAATTTACCAGGCATTCCAAGAGTGGGCCCTTCCTTTGGTTCATGAGGTGAATGGAAGAATTATTACATTGATCTACTTAAGCGAAGTCTTGATTCATATATCAAAAGTTTAATACAAAGTCATATAATATGCCAATGACTAAAAATATAACATATTTATATATGCAAATATATCACCAAAAAGTCTTCGAAAGAGATAATGATATGTTTGTTGTGGCCTACAACCAACAAAATAGAATACTAACAATCTAAACTTAGCTACTAAATATAAATAATAGTTATAAAAGTCTTTTGGCATTTTACAAAACAAAAGATATGACTTGGAAATAGAAAGATCTACATCTCATCCATCACACAATTGTCAACCCGAGATCCTCCTTAATTAGATCCTACTAAAAACCATCCAAATTGAACTAATTACTCCATGGTTTGATAAATCAAGGCATCTTTCTATCCTTTTATCATATTAGACATTTTCTAGTGTTCTAACATAATTAGAGGCATAAGGACTTAGGAGAAAGGAAATTAAAATGGATATGGAAGGAACATAAAAGGCTTAATACAAAATACATTTCTTTCCTATCATCAAAGACATCGAGATGTCCCTGAGACATCTGGGGGACTCCTAGGAATGTCTTGACCATCTCTAGGATGCCTAGGAGTCTCCTCTAGCTAGATGACCAAAAATAAATTCAAAAAAATCAAAATTTTCTTTGAACTTCGTGCACAAGGTTAAACACTAATGGCCTATAGGGTCCACCCAAACCCTACAAAATCTATAAAATTGCCTCCTATCCTCATTTTAATTCACAAAAGAAAATCAACAAGAAGCTAATAGTGTGGGTGTGAGTGCGAGTGTGAGTGTGAGAGCAAGTGTATGGTGAAAGAGAGAATGTAGAGAAAGAGTGTTGAGGAAGAGCAAGAAGAAGAGAAAGAAGAGGAGTGACACCAATATAGTGTTCACTTCAAAATTAAAATGTTTAAAACTAGTTTTCCAAAGTTATATTTGTAATTCTTATACTTATACACCATTTCATAATTATTTTTTCAAGTCCTATATGTATTTCAATGTTGCCCATTGCCACCACCCCACCATTGTCCCCCCACTATCCCCAAATTTAGACCTTTGGTCCCCTTGTCCTCAAACCCCATCCTTATGTTCCCCCATCATGAAACTCCATGGAACTATGCATATTATATAATAATTAAAACATGATTCCCAAAGGATACATGTTTCAACTATAAAATTACAAAAGAAAAGAAAATATATATTTGTTCCTAATCAACATATGCATCTAGCAGGTTTGTATTAAAATCAAAGGTCAATATTAATTCACTATATATAAAGGGATACCTCAATTAGTGGAACCCCAACAATCCCTCATGTGTCTTCTCCTCATCAATTTGTATAGCATGTTTAGTATCAACATCCTAATGTAAGGCTAGAGTCTAACGATACTAAGGGATCTATTAATCCTATAGCCATGAGGCACAATGTATGACCACCAAGTTCTTTGATCATCTAGAGGTAGGTTTGTTTCTCTTGACTGACATAATGAAACTATATGTGGACCAATTCCTCTCTACAACTAGGAATTTCCAACCTATGAAAGAAGACAAATATAAAATATACTCTCAGCTTTGGTGTATCCTTGCCATGCCACATCCACCATCCAATAGGGTCAGTTTGATCTTATGTAGCTCTATCTGTCCTTGCCTCTATTTTTCTGAAGTTTGGACCATGAAGATTGATAAATGCAAGCCATTGTGTTTGAAGTAAAGAAAATTCATCTTTAGTATACTTTTTTTGAGGGACCTTCATGAGCCCTTATTTCACCTCTTCATCATGAGATGAAGGCACTCTTCTAGGCTTAGCTACATACCATTTTTTATTTAGAGGATACACTTCCATGTATGAAGTAGGGTGTTCATAGTTTTTCATTATCTCGTCACAATATACATAAGATTCTCCTCATAAAATCCCAAAGTAGAGTCCCTACTATGAATTGTCCACTTCATTTACCCAAGAATGTTGTCAAAGGTCTCATAAATCTCTCCAAGATTAGGAGAGTCAATATAATCATATCTTATTACTTTCACAATGGGCTCAATGAAAGAGAAAACATATTTACAAGTGAAAAAAAGTTAAAAATATTAAAATCTTAAAAAAGTGAGAATATTTATTTTATTTTTTATGCTTGGTGAGGAGGGATTTTTAACCTATCCCTCTAGGTGAGGCCACAAATAGTGGACCTTATCCCCATTATTAATGCATAATATAAAAATCAATCATCTAGACCCATGAGCACAACATCCTAGCAGGGCCGGAGAGGGTGAGTGCCCATGAGCATACTAGCCTAGCAAGGGTCTAGAGCACAATCTGAAGCACAACATCACTTGGAATGAACATCAACATCATCAATGCTATGGTTCAAATCATATGAGAACATTGGATCATCGAGGGTACAAGGTCCACAATCACAATACCCCAATAGGGTTTTGAACCTTGGTGGAACACCAACACCTCCAATTTACCATAGCACTACGGGATTAACCCCAAGAATGAAAATATTTTATAGGTAAAAAAAAAACATTAATAAATTAACATTTTAAAAATTAAATAATAAAACCAACAATTTTCTTACCTCATTATGAACCACAAATCATCATAAAGTATTTTATTTCACACTTATTCCTTCATTAAGTGTGCCTACCTCTAACCATCTATCCCACTTTGAATTAACAACCATTAATTGTAAAGCCTCCTAGACCACAAGCATCCTCTTTAAAAAATGAAGTAGATCACATATCTAGTATCAAGAGCTTGAGGAATTCCTTCCTTGAAAAAGTCTTGAACAAATGAAGTGATATGATTGCAAATGATGTTGGGATTTAAGGCTTCTCAACCTTTGCAATTTCCTAGCATTAAAGTATTAATTTATTAATGCTTATGACGTATTTTCTTGCTCGTATTAATTTGTCATCTAGTATGACTTGGCACGGTGAGTTGTCAGCATATTGAGAGGTGACATGGATGTTGTGGCCTCCCATGGAAATGTAGGTGTTCAAATTTTGGAAGAGATTGCTTGACATGTGTCAACATTTTTGAGGTATTTTATGACAAAGGATTACAAATTCTTATGATGGATTACTATGACGATCTTATGATATGTAAGACCCAAATTCTATTATAGGTTGGAGATGTGTTGCAAGGCATATTTTCATGGGGAAGGTAGGTGCCCAAGTTTGACCTATGATAGGTTGTAAGAGAATGTAAGAGGAATTTTCTATGTTTAGTTAGCTATGACAGATTCTCTTACAGTTGTAAGAGTTGTCATATATGATAAATTCTATGAAATTGTAAGACATCTATCATATATATTAGGGGAAAATTTGGGGTGCCCAAGTATGGAGGAATGTAAGGGGGGTTAGGAATCATGTGAAAAGTGTCACAGGAGTCAAATATATGTTTAAAAAATGTTCCACATAGATTTGGAGGCCCATATCTTGTAGCTTGTTCTAGAAGCTACCTTCATACTTGCATTATCTATATATTGGATGTCTTGGAGTGGGTTTTGTAAGCTGAATATTGGAGGTATCAAAGTACTGTCAGATTTCCTCTAGAAGAGCAAGATTTAGTCTCCATGTTAAGGTTGTGATCCTACAAGTGTATTGTAACTATATTTTTATAGGACAATACATTGGTTCGATGCTTTGGAGTGTGGGGTTTTTAATCGGAAAGATTTTTCTCCACGTATATCATGTCTTCTTCTCTTTTGTATATCTTTATTCTATTCTTTATATTTCTCATTCTTAAATGTTAATTTAAATATCGTTATATTGCTGATATTTTCTTAGATCTGAAACTACATCAAATTTCCTCTAAGGGTTAATGCATGTGAAATTAAACTATGCATGTTTCCACTTAAGGCATAGTAGTATGTTCTTGTATCAAGATGTTGAAATCTGATTTCTTTAAAGAAACATAAGATATTGAAGGTGCATACTAGTTCTTGGAAGGATTTTTGAGTTCACCATTCCCTTTCATTTGGTATTAGATGTCAGTTCTAGATTTGCATGTGTATGTATGTAAGTTTCATGTACTTGCATGGAATTGCATGCCACTTGCATGTGCTTGCATTGTGATGCATGTGATGTTTTGGGTTATGGGTATTTCTTCTATTGTGATTTATTATCTTGGAAAGCTTGAGGAAATTTGTTTTGAAGGAATTGGTTGATTATTTATCCTTTTCTGAGTGGAAGTTTTGTAGTTGATCTTGTTTTCTGGAAACAATAGGAATTGTGAAGGATGGAGAAAATAGAGTTCTATGGAGTTGATCATGTGGTTATATTTGATATGTTATTGATTAAGAGCTCTTGTTTAACAACTGAATAACCTTGAATGCATGTACGGCCATGGAGTTGATCATTGGATGATCTGGAAGCTTCAAGAATAGCCTATTTCTCTCTTGAATGCATATACATGTTGGTGGTGGAGTTGGCCTAAAAATGGACCTAGAATTTTTTGGACCTCGACTTTCTTGATGGATGTTTGTACTTGCATGGCTAACATTCATGTTCTTTGGATTTGAGGGTTTTATGGATTTTTCGTTAGAAGTCTATGGTTATGCATATTCATAATATTCCATTGTTCTAGTTTAACTATTATGGTTGTTTATAGACTTATGGGTCGTCTAGATATTAAGTGGATATGGATTTGCATGTGTGTTACAATACATGGTGGGTTTGCAGGTTTTACACAGTTAATCAAAACTTGCGATTTTGCAGATCTGTAGATGAACTATTTTTTCATATTATGTTTCCCTTGGGGTATTTTTGGATGTAAGATAGTTACAGGTTTGCACGCATACTTTGTGCATGTTTTGAGGAGGTTTGCAGCTTTCTCATTGAGGGAATGTTGGTATATGTTTTACCATTGGTAATTTGTTGGTTAAAGTTGAGATAATTTATATTTTATAAGCTTCTAGACAACCTATTTCCTCTGAAGGTTTTATAGTTTTCCTTTGTTCTAAAATATGTGGGTTTGTGTAGATCTGAAGTATTCATTTGTTTAGATGAAATATGTGTGACCTATTATTCCATATGTATAAGTGATTTCAGATTTGCATGGATATGTTTTTACAAGTTTTACATGTTAATAAAAAATATGTGGTTTGTAGATCTATGGAAAATATTTATTCACTTTTAGAGTTTTTTGGATGAAAAGAATTGTAAATTTGCAGGAATTCTTCATTAGTTCCTTGACTATGGTACTCAGTTGTGGATTTGTTTGGAGAATCGGGTCTATTGGTGATCCAATGTTTGAGTCTTGAAATCTACATATTATCTTCTTTGATATATTAGTTTTTCATGTTACTAATGTGATGATGAGTTTACATGCTTCAGTGTATGGAATCTATGAGTTATGAAAATTATGGATTAGCTACCCATTGGTTGCAGTAGGATGAATCGAATATGGATTATCTATATCCATGAGATTGATTTAGTGTTGATGAATATTTCATTAGTGGGCCTTGTCTGTGGTCATTTTTGCACTGGTATTTTTCTTTGAGATGATAGGATGGATCTTTTTTGAGTGATTAGATAGTC